>OY284490.1:53238247-53618798 GCA_958336395.1 Ctenicera cuprea
AAAAGTGTATTGTTCAAATGAAGAAATTGGCTTATGGCCATTATTAATCAAATATTCCTGTAACTCTGGTTGCTATAGTCTTATTCTGTAATGTTTTAGAGAGAGAGCACCAAGACAAGGAAACCACTAAATGTATTATTCCAAAGATGTACTGATTCACGCCAGTACTGTTTTTTCCATTGATTCATTGCAAATCTGTCAACACATTTGATTGTAATTACAAACATTTACAATTTTCAACAATGGTTAAAACTAGAACATGTTATGTTCTGATGATAGATCCTACAACTCCAAGAAAACAACTGACGTAACCTAACACATATGGTCTTTATCAACATTTAAACTAAAATATTGGCAAATGATGATCTAGTACTTTTTATATGTTCCTTGTCAGAGCCACCAAATAAAAACTTAATCTCAGTCGCCTTTAAAACAAGCGCGGTATGTCGATGATTATTTTGCAAATTGTGCAGCCATTATTATAGTTGCGCGGTTTGTTATTTTACCGCACATGCTTATATTTAACATTGTTAAACAATTAGCAAGTGAGCATTGTAAATTATTGTTAATATTCAATATTTTTATTTTACAAACGTTTATGATAAATGTCAGTTGGCAACCGAAACCCGTTTAACTCACATAATGCAAAACATTTTAAACGGTGATTTGTTTTACGGTAAAAAAGCGGGGGCTAACACAAAAAAACACGCCTATGGAATAATAGCTGAGTGTATAAAACTGTAGCGCAATGACGTATTCATTTTTTACATACGTTTATTTACTTACTTTTCTGAACGGTATTTAATTTCGTTTATTTATTAAAAATAGTCTTTACAAAACATTACTTTAAATTAAAAACTCATTTTTTTAAATAAAAATAAAATAAAAAATAAAGTAAGTTATAAAAGGTAAGATAGCAGCAATAAAATGTGAAAAAATAAAAAAAAAATATTAAGAAACAAACAGGTCTGAGAAAGGATTTGAACTTGAGTTGCTAGATCACAACCCATGTCTATACCGCTAAACCAAATCACCGTCTAATATTTATTCCTATATTAAAATTAAATGGGTCACGGTTGCCGACTGACATTTATCATGCACGTTTGTGAAAAATAAATTTACCAGCAACTTCCGTAAAATAATAATCCTTGCAACTATAATAATGGCTCCACAGTTTGCAAACTAATCATCGACATACAGCGCTTGTTTTAAAGACGATCGCGATTAAATTTTTATTTGATCGCCTTGTATGCTACCTCATGTTAGTGACTTGTAAAAAATTAAAAAACAACTACCTACGTTAAATTTGATATACGCCGCCAACTTTTTAGAACTGTAGAAAAGTTAGATTGCACTCGTAATATGTACACAAATATTTTGGAGGAAACTTTTAAATCCTAGCTGAAACAGACTGTACGTACTAATACGACTGCAGCATTAAATTTACCTGTATACGACGAAGTTGCTTCATAACATAACAAATGGATACTACCCCGGAGCAAAGAAATATAATGGGTCGTTATATGCGGCTAGAAAGTTCAAAATAGCTTTGTCGTTATAGGCGCAAACGTTATTTTTACAATACATACAAACAAAGATTTCTAATATTTGTCGTTATATGCGACTTTGTTATAACTAATAGTCACTGTACTGATGAATTTGAATTATACACTATCGGATAGAATTTGCAAAAAGACGGCTATTTTCCAAAGTTGATACCCTATTTTTATTCATTTGTTGACATTAAATCTTGAAAATTTAATAGTATATTATAATAAAAGTGTATAAGCAAGCCTTTAATACACGCGAGACGGGCTTAAAAGCACGAGGCGAAGCCGAGTGCCTTTTAACGGAGCAGTGCTTTAAAGGCTCTTATACACGTGTAATTTACGCTATTTTTTATTATACCTGCATCATAATCTAGAAAATAAGAAGAATATAGCTAGGAAGCAGCATTTTGATTTTGATTAATCTAACATAGTAGTCTATGATGTGACGTCATATCATTTAGGTACGTGGAGATTGGTTAGCATTTTTTGTTGTTTATGTTGCTATGTAAATTCGAATTATTTTTCTTCGCGTGTTTGTAATTTGTTGCTTCAAAATTGATGACGTCATTGTTGCTTAGCAACTTTAAAACACCGGGGTGTTTCAATGTTGGGTTTACGCACGCTTTTTGGTTTGTTTTACAAGGATTACGATGCAGGTATAATAAAAAATATTTTAATGTAAAAATATAATATACAATTTTTAGTCATTAATTAAGACACACGACTAGCTTCAGTGAAATACATGCACAAAACAGTGCATCTGCATAACTGATGGGGTAAGATTAATAGTAGTTCTACTCATAGAGCTTTTAACAGTAAATTACGGGTGTTCTGCGACACATACGCGACGTATGTGGGTGGAAATGTCATTATGCAGTGTTATACGGTAATGAAGCTGTGGGGTGCTAAGTGCAAGAGCATGTATCAACGTTAGTTATGGCGTTTAACTCGTCTGCAGTGCTACGTATAATTTCATATAAAGCACAAAGTAAATTATAAAATAAGAGCTTGATATTTATCAACGCCCCTTAAATCTAAAAAGCAATTAAAAAGAGTAACAGAGCAGCAGGTCGGTAACCTCATAATTTTGATGAACCAAACAATCTTCAGAAAAATTGTTTTGCCTGAAGGATAGGTAAATGGTACATATCACTATTAAATGATGACCATAGGGTTATTTAGGAAGGCCATATTACCTATATTAACTAACATAACATGCTTGTATTCCCCGGTGCCTCTTAAATCAATAGCAAATTAACGTTAGAATATTCAGTACAACTTTGTACTTGCCACCGTTTCAGATATAATATCCAGATAACCTTCGTCTAATAAGCAATAACTTCTAATAAAAACAATATAATTATGAGTAAATATACAGAATTTAATTAATATTTTTAACCTATTTTACCCAGCAAAATGTAATAAGTTGCTACATTTCAATATGCTCATTTGCCTAGCTACTTTAACACTGTTAGCAGTTCTTTTCCTTAACTTTCTGTTGCAATAAATTAAGCTGCTAGTTCTCGCAATTACCGATTTGGAAACATTGGCCAGAAGCTCGCTTTTATTAATACCCAATTACTGAAGTGTTCGAATAGATTCAATCCGTGCAAATCCAAATCAATCACAAGTTCACTGCTGAGCTATTAAATGCTACAAAGCCCTCTAGTTGCGGAATTCTGTTTGCTACCCTTGGTATTCTTCCTGTTTAATTTTATTAGCCACAGCTTGTCCCAGCCTTGCACAACGACCTTCGTGTGATATTCAAGATGGAACTTGTACAAAAGATTAAAAGCTCATTAGTTTTGTAAATACATCACTTGGTTGATAATGATAACAGGCCAGTTTGATGGAATGACAGACAAGCACATATGCAAAGGAGTACATTTAAAACTTAAGCCAAACCTCTGTCTTCTACATAGTAGAGACGTATGATGTGCAAATATCTATCACATGAGAACCCACAGCTTTACATTTTTACCAAAAAATGGCATATTAAAGTACGTGTTTTAGTAATACATGTTTGTTGGAAAAATAATTTTACAATCGTTAAATGCATCACTTTAAAGCACGTCAAATAATTTTATTTTGAAAGGGCGTTGGCTATGATTTTCTAAAATCTCAATTTTGATGCTCAGTTATTAAAGCAGCAGTTAGCAGATCGACATAAACCTTAAGCCAGTAAACAGTATTTTGGCTTAACACCCGTTTTTGATGCTTAAAATGTATGATATCACTAATTACTAAACATTTTTGTTTTAAAACACATAAGTATGAGAAAGTTCAGCTGATATGATTCACCAAGTTTTAATCTATGCATAGCAACTTAAAAAATCCTTCCTAGCAAACACGAAAAACAAACAATAAAGGGTTTGGTTTCAACTATGTCTAGGATAGACACCAACGCGTTTCGTTCTCATTAGAACTCTTCAGGTGGGCTCAATCCATAGTTAAAACCGAAAGTACAGCAGATAATAAACCAGTAAGAAAAAAAACATAGAAGTTGGTTTGACTGCTGGATATATGCTTCGCAGAGTCCCTTCATCTTCACCGATTTGTTGCTAAGCAACGTTAGTTGCCACACATATAGAGGGCGTTTCATCTGTAAGTTGTTATTTAAACAATACTGCATTAAACATACTCCACTTTTATAAAATGTTTAATACCATGTAAGTGTTGCTACAGGCGATGTTTTCATAAAAGATTGTAAGCTGGAAAAACTTCAACTATGCGCGCCCAGGCGAGACAGTTTGAGTATTTAGAGAGTTTGCAATGTGTTTATTAGAAAAAGCTCATTAAAAAACGCCCACAACTTTAATGACACAGTGATTGATTTTATTTATAAAACTGTTAATTAAAGTGTTTTTTGGTTTTAAATTTGTCACACAGCAGTAAATGTTTGTAAACCGCAACTAATTTTCTCAAAATGTAATCTGAAAATATGAATTAAAATTTTATTTTATACGTAATAATAATTTAATATAATTTAAAATTATAAGAATAATAAATTAAGCATTTTGTTTTTTAACATCTTCTTTTTGTGCCTTCTTCTAGCGAAGATTGGCGATTAGTAAGGCAATCTGTATCTTTGGCGCTGCTGGTCTAAACAGTGAAGTTATTGATCTACCATGCCTTTTTTTTTGATTTTTTAACAACGATGTTCTCGTGCGATTTGGACCTTTTCTTCGCCGTTTCCTACCTTACATAATTTGCTGTCATACTTGGTGTTCTTCATAATATGATCGAAGTATTCAATTTTTCTCTTTTTTATTGTGTACATTGCAGTTAAGTCTGTGTTCATCCTACGTAACACCTCTTGAATGGTAACCCTGTCGATCCACGGAATCCGTAGAATTCGACGACATGTTCAATTTTAAAGATTTTATTTTTTACTGATCGTCTATTAGGGTCCAGGCCTCCATACCGTAGATTAAGACTGGAAATACTTAACATTTTTATGCAGTTTTATGTTAAAATCACGGTGATACAAGAATGTGTTCATTCGTATGAGTAGGTGCTCACCTGTTCTATTATGCTTCTTATTTCGATGTTCTAATTCCATTTTTCATATTTGTAATTTGTTACTCGCTTGATTTCTTCGTTGGTTAGTTTTATTTCTGTTTGAGTATGCTGACCTTTTTAAACTACTACATACTTGATTTTTCTGATGTTATCTCCAACCCGTACTGCGTGCTGACTTGGTTGACATATTTAAATAAATTTTGGAAGTCAATAAAATTTTCTGCAATTAGTATGAAGTCATCTGCGTAGCGAATATTATTCACAATTCTACCGTTGATGTTTACACCTTCTGTTTTGTCTCGTAAGATTAAAAAACTGAGGAGACCCATGTCCGACCCTAGGCTATATTTCTATTTCTTCTGTAGTTTCTTCCAATATTTGTACCCCTGCTCGCTGGTTCCAGTACGAGCTAGTGATCAACCTAACGTCTTAAAACTTCAATTCTTCCAGAATTTTTATTAATACAACATGCCACACTCCGTCGAAAGCCTCCCCAAAGTTAATAAAGCCCACATAAACACTTTTATTAACATCTAAGCAACGCTATGTTAAAACATTTATATCAAACAAAGCCCTTCTCGTACCATAACTGTTTCTGAATCCCATTTGATTAACGCTAAAACGGTCTTTGCATTTTTACTATATTCTCTTTTGAATTATCAAAAAAAGTGCAACAAACTACGCCACAGAATGACTCACAACAGAGACCTAAACACATATCCATAGAGTTAAAGCAACTTATAGCAGTAAAAAGAAGAGCTAGGGCAAAGTGGCAACAAAGTCATGCATCTGCAGATAAAGCATTATTCAATCGATCCACCAATAAACTAAATGCAAAACTTAAAGAACTAAGAGATCATTCACTACATGAGTATCTTACTAGACCGATTTGACAATAGTATATGGAGACCAATAAAACCAGCTAAGAAACCCATAACACCAGTACCACTCATACAAAACCAAGATGTACTCATCGCAGGACAGTGTTCATGCATCGATAAAGAAAAAGCAGAGCTATTTGCAAAACATCTTAGCAATGTATTCACACCACATGATAATCAGCCTGATCAGGAAATAGAACAGGATATTATTACCATACCAGAAAACTTTCAGCAGATTAAATTGTTTACCCCAAAGGAAGTTAGACAAGAAATCAGTTTTTTAAATTCCAAAAAAGCACCAGGTGTAGATAAACTAACGCCGAAATGATAAAAGAACTTCCAAGGAAAGGAGTTTTGCTTTTAAGGTACATATATAATGCAATACTAAGGCTTAATCACTGGCCTAAACAATAAAAAAACATCTGAAATCATATTAATACCGAAACCAGGAAAAGAGCCAAGAATTGCATCATCATATCGACCAATAAGCCTTTTGCCAATAATATCGAAAGTCCTGGAGCGACTTTTATTCCGGAGACTGAATCATGATTTAGCACCAGAAGACTGGATGCCCCGCTATCAATTGGATTCAAAAGTGGCCATTCTACTGTGCAGCAGACTCACCGGTCTGCCCCAAGGCAGTGTAACAGGACCACTTCTGTTTGTGCTATATACATCTGATCTACCAACTACTGCTAACACTATAACAGGAACGTACGCAGACAACACGGTGATTCTTGCCAGAGACCACGACCCAATAACAGCCGCCAATAAACTACAAAACCACATAGACGAACTGCAGATTTGGTTAGAGAAGTGGAAAATTAAAATCAATGAAACCAAGTCTCAGCAAGTAACTTTCACATTAAGGAGAGATCGCTGTCCATCAGTTTATTTAAATGATATACAGATACCAGAGGCCAACACAGCTAAGTATCTAGGTTTTCACTTAGACAGTAAACTAAACTGGAAAAAACATTTAAACAAAAAGCGAAAACAGCTGGATCTGAAAATAAAAGACATGTACTGGTTGTTTGGAAGAAAATCAAACCTATCGTTTGAAAATAAAATATTGCTGTATAAGACTGTCATCAAACCTATTTGGATGTATGGAGCCGAGCTTTGGGGATGTGCGAGTAAATCAAATATAGCAATAATCCAAAGATGCCAATCAAAAATACTACGGATGATCACAAATGCACCATGGTACGTCTCAAACCAAACCTTACACAATGATCTGAAAGTGCCCTTTGTTAAGAGATACTGGCCAGCTGACCTAATAAATGGTTGAAGACGACACCTTCGCTGGAAGGGAGCTCATCATGTCATAGTTAGTACTGTAATTAGTACTTAAGTTAGCACATTAGCTCATAGAACTGTAAATTCTGATTGCTAATAAATCTGTTAATTATGAAAAAAAAAGTGGCTCATTCAACTTCTGGTGCAACAGTTATTGCATTGCTCGGGGTTCGTTATTTTGGTTGGGTGACGAAAGTCGACTTGGACTAGTAGAGTAAGAAAAGTTATAAAAAGAAAAAACAGAGCTCATAAGCGATTTACTACTAATAATCGAGTACATTGGCAAGAATTTAAAATGATCAGAAATGAAACGGTACAAATCATAAGAGAATGAAGAAAAGAGAATACTGCTAAAACAAGATAGATGTGCACAAACACAATCTCAAGGAAATGTGGAGAACATTAAAACAATTGGTAACTGGAGAGCAAGATTCAAGCTATAAAAATATCAGTTTTTATGGGAGAGAACTGGATTACTTGGAACAAATTGTTAACTGTTTTAATAAGTTTTGTATAGATAGTATTGACGATATAGTTTTATCAATTAGAAAGTGTAACAAACTTTTTTAAGGAAAAAATTCGATCAGCATTTTTAATAACTTTAGAATAATTTAAGTCGTGGATTTTGAAAAGGTAGTTTATGGTTCAGCGAACAAAAATAGTCTGGATGAAACTACTGTTGGTTTAATTAAGGGTTATTTTAAGGAACTAAAGTAGCCTGCACTTAATTTAATTCACTCGTCTTTGGAAGTTTGTATAATACCTAGTAAGGTGAAGATCTCAACTATTATACCAATTAGGAAAGTATCAAGATCAATTAAATGCGAAAACTTTCGACCAATTAAGATGCTTCTGGCATTGGAAAAAATAATGGAAAAAATGGTACACGTATAATCAGTTGCTGAGGTATGTTACACAGAATAGCATTCTGGTCGACGTGCAATAAGGTTTTAGAGAGAAGCATAGCTGTGAATCGGCAGTTTAGAGTGTTTTAAGTGACTGCAAAGAGTAGAGAGATAAAGGTTTAGCAGTGGATGTGTTACTTTTGGACTTAAAACGAGTTTTGGAGACTATTGACAGAAACAGATTGATGGTTAAGTTACGTGCACATGGTGTTACTGGTGAAGCTTGGGATTGGTTGAACAATTATTTGCTAGAAAGGAAGCAGAAGGTCAGATGCGACGAAGTGGAGTCTGGTGAAAAGACAGTGGAAATGGGAGTGCCACAGGGGAGTATTTTAAAGCCGCTACTATTTGCTCGGGATGTTAATGATTTGGGGTATATTATAAAGATGTGTAAGTGTGATTTATTTATGAATAATACGGTAATGTTTATAGAAGGAGAAGTTGTAATACAAACCGTCAGTAAATTAAATAAGAAATTATTGGAAGTGGTTAGCAATTGGCTTGCCAGTAACAAACTTAAAATCAACATAAGTAAAACTAAGGCAATGTGTATTACTAGCAATCGTGCCTATGCAACGTTGAAAGAAAGTGGGGTTAAGGTTAGGATTAAGGGAATGGACAGTTTTGTACGTAGCAAATCAAGGTGGTATGGATAGATTGCAGATTCTACAAAATAGGGGTACAAGCTCAAATGAAATGCTAAGTAGGTTGGGATGAATGAGTGTGAGAGAGTTACTGAAATAACAGGTTTTTTCTTATAAAGTACTCAATGGATTAATGCTCGTGAATTTTAATAAATATGTAGTGTATTGTAGAGAAGTCCACAGTTATATTTCAAGAAGTAGAAATGATTTATATGTAGGCACAGTTACCAATAAGGTTATAATTCTTTATTGATTATAGGTATATAAAATACTTAATTACTTCAACAATATTTATTTATTTTAATCTTATACGTATTTCGGCATGTTTACATGCCATTGTCAAAGGTTATAGAAAGTAATCTTTGACAATGCCATGTAAACATGCCGAAATACGTATAAGGTTAAAATAAATAAATATTGTGTAAGTAATTAAGTATTTTATATACCTGTAATCAATAAATATGGATTTCAACGAGGTAAGGCTAGAATTTATAAATAAAATTATCTCTTTATTTGTTTTGATATGTTTAATAGGCTGGGAGATGACATTAACCAAGTTGAAAGTGTAAATATGTTAAGAAAATTAATTGTTAATAAGAGGGTTTAGTTGTGAGTTATTGTGAATTTTGCGGGTTATTTTGCTAAGGTTTGTTAAAATTTTCGTTACTTGCAAGTTATTTGTTAGCTTTCTAGCTAAATAAAGATTTATTTATTATTTCTATTAAATAAATCGACTAAGATATTGGCATTATCGTCATCAATGAGTTTAACCAACTCCGCAGAAATTTCGTCAGATGGTGCTTTACCTAGCTTTACTAATTTAACTGCATATATTAACTCATTGTTTTTGGTGGCAGGTGCTTGTTCTTGATTTGCTGGAGTTAGAATAAAGAGTCTGTTATCTTTAAATAGATTCTATATATATATTCCTTCCACCAGGCAGCTTTTCCTGTACTGTCATGGCAATGGTACCGGTTTTGTTTATGTTTCTATAATGTGAGGTTTTAAAGACACCACTTGTCTTTTTTATCTTTTAATGTATGTTGCGTATGTCGTGTTTTATTTGAAATTCTTCTATTTATATCTTTCTGCTATCCACTTTTCTTTGGTTTCGCAAATCTTTATTTTAATGTTGTTATCAATTTATTTTTATTTTCTTGTGTCTATGTTTATCACGTTCCTTCTCTGCTCTATGAGTTCTAATATTTTTATTGCTATCCAGTGTTTATGCTTTTTGCGTTTTTCAATTTTAAGGTATTGTACCACACTTTCTTTCAATATTTATTTAATGTCTAACCATCTGTCGTTAATTTTGTCTGAACCTGATTCCATAGTTGGGATACTTTTTAGTTCACTATTAATTTTCTCCGATGTCTTCGACGCTACGACTTTATCTTTAAATTTCTCCACCATAAAACTTCTTGCTGTACTGATATGTTGGTTTAGCTTTTATCTTGACTTGATTCGTTGCCACTAAAGGGTTGTGGTCAGTATTTATAACCGCACCGGGATAGTTTTTTATGCTTTTTATACTGTTTTTGTACAAATTTATTAATTAGTACAAAATCAATTCCCTACAATTCTCTGTACATTATCTGCAGGTGATGACCACGTATATATAACCGTCTTGCTGGTAGTTTGGAGAAATGGGTTATAAAACACAAATTTTTCTTCCTTACAACACTGAACCAATCTATCACCTTTGTCATTTCTTTCGCCTAGCTTGTATTGTCCAATGTATCGGCCTTGTTTCCTCGTTTCTAGTTTTAAGATAAAATCTCCTATTATAAAGCAGATAGATGTCTTTCTTTTTAATGACTTTTTCGATTTTATCTACTTGGCTATACAATTCTTCCATAATCGCATTCTTCTTATCAGATGTGAAGGCTTAAGTTTAGATAATATTAATGTCTACCGGTTTACTATGTAACTGTAATAATAAAACTCTGTCTGAGTAAAGTATAAAATGTTTAACAGTTTTGTGACAATTACTTCTACACCATTTCTGTGTTGTGGATTATTGTTACACCTGGCCATCTCATTTCACTGACACCGAGCATATCTATTTTTAAACGTTCCATTTCTTGCAAGGCATTTTGCAATTTTGCCTCATACATGCTCCGTACATTCCAAGTTGCAATCTTTTTACTACAGCTAGGGATTCTGAGCATTCTCTAATCACTTAAATGTTGCCGGGGACTGAGGGCCATTATATTAGTGTTTGTTGCCATATTGATCTCTTGGGTAACCTAGTGGGGTGGTTTCCTGTTGCCTTCCACACCGCTCTAATGTTGTCTTGTTGGTAAACTACACCTCCGCCAACATCTTCCTGTTTCTACAACTGTATCAATCCTCTTGACTTCCACTTGTAGTAACTACTGGTTGAGTAGCTGCTCTCTACCAGGGGAACACCTAATTATTGGCGGCATTTTTCGCCAGGTTACAAGACCGTAATTTGATTTATGTAACATTGTATGTATTATATTTTTAGTACAATTTACTACAGACTACCCTTGCTACATCCTGCTAGTTTTGCCGCTGAATTGTTTACGGCTGCTTATTCGACAAACTTATATCGGAGCTAACCATTATATCAAACGGTTGTTCCAACATTCAAACATACTTATCTTTTCCAAAGTGTTTGTCTCCGTAAGTGTAAAATTTTTTTTAGAAAGCTGCTGATTTTATTCTCTTGATAAATATAAAGACAGACACTTCCAAATAAATTCAGGGAAAGAGATATCAGCGAATCTTGAAAACCCGTACTATGATAATAAGCATAACGTTATTTCAGAAGACTAATATTGATTAATGTGTAGCATCATAATATTTGAATCAAGTTGGGTAGACCGCATCGAAGTAGAACTTTCAATGCATAAATTTTTATCAAAGCCAATAAGCCCATTATTTGAGAAGTAATAAAAAGATGATATTTCCTCAGGAATTCCTATTGTTTTCCTGCAGGTGCCGCCTTCTGCAGGGCTTTCACAGCTCCATTTATTATGAGTAAAATTCAATTTTGTAGCGGAATGCTGAGATAGCGTGCCGCAGTATTGAAGATGCGAGATATTTATATTAAATTCGTTTTGCCCAGAAATCGAAAAAATGCATTTAGTTATTGATGTTTACTCCTTGCGTTACGAACATATTTTTCAAAGTTATCAATAGGCGTGTATCCTCGGAAATTCGTTTGAATATACCTAAAAATTAGAAATACTTTAGATATCTATTTTTGGTATAAAGCGTTTTCCTTATTACAACTTCGTTGCAGTAAACGTTCAAATTCATAGATAATGAACTTCCAACGTTTCGTGGATCTCTGGAAGTGCACGAACTTAAATCTTTTAACATGATTTTAATTAGCTATTATGCTTCTTGTGTCTACTTCACTGACAAATTATAAATCTGTTTGCTAAATGCATTAGTAATAGAAATCGTATTAAAGCCATTATCAGTAAGAGTCAGCCCGTTGAAACCGTGACTCACGGAAGCGAGAAGCGATTAGGAAATTACACAATGCGACTGCAAATTTATAGCTCAGTGTGATATTTACTGCTCGTAATTTTCCGTTTGGAAAACTCCCGAAAAGTTGTTTTTAGATGGCTGTTTTTTACACTCACCATTGACTCAATTAGGTTTATTTCTCGAAAATAAAATTACAGCCATTTCCACAGCTTTAAATTATAACACCGACAAGAGAGATAACACATTCAACATCTACAACATTTACATATTTTGAAAACTATTTGCAAGCAATTTAATTAAACGATAGTCAATACAAATAGATAAAATTTGGAAAAGCTTAGTAAATTGAGATCATCAAAAAGAGTCTTAAAAATTGGAAGCTCTTATAACTAGTGAATCAATAGAGAATTTTGTAGTCCACATAAAGCTAATTTACAATAAAGCTGCATGTAAAATTTTAACATGAAGAGAAATGTTTCCATTTTGCTGATTGATGTACAACTATACTTTTTATTGTCTTAACTAAATTCAATGGCAATAGTACACAACAGATTATAATTTATTCAGATAAATTTTATTTTATACCAAAATCTTTAGTTAAAAAGTTATTATATAGAGTTATTCCCTATAGGCCATATAATAACTTTTTCTGCGAAAAAAGACACCACGTAGTATTTTCCTAGTAAGGACATCACAATGAGTTGTAAAACTATTTTTCTTAATTAGTTTCTTTGAAAACGCAATTTTCACGTAAAACTGTATTATATTAGTGATATATTACTATACACTATTAGTTTTACACCAATTTTGCAAGATATAGAATCTTCCTAGAATTTAGAAGTTCGTCATATGTAAGAAGAATTTGCCGGAATTTTATTGTGATAGATTATAAGGTATTGCGGATGTTTTACATTTTAAAAAGATGACAACGGTAGAACATTTTTGTCACAAATAATAGAACTGATTACCAATTCCTTGGTATCAATTGCATTGTTAAATGCTACTTTAGATAGCAAGCAGAATAAAGACAACTAGCGGAACCCGTGAACTACGACCCACGCTTTTTTGGTAACTTTGTTTGAATATGTAATAATTAAGCTGTGTCGAGTTGCATGACATGTACCAAATGCCTCCCCCAGTACTGTTTATTTCCAAATACAGAAAGTCGGGGACTAAAGTGAACATACCTAACTACTAAGTAATCATGCGAATGTTTATTATTTTTCATTTATTATCCCTATCTATCGTGATCGACATAAATTAATTTTTAAAATAAAAGTACCAACTTTTCTTTCAAATTGGCGCCGTTTATTAGTGTTTTCAATCTAAATTTTCACATTATAAACTTTTCAACTGTAGAAATTAATGTCCACTGTTGATTCCTAGTAATACTGATTGTGTGTGGCAGGTTCCCTAAAGTAATGTTAGTTTCATCTGAAATTTTGTGTTTTTAAACTCCAGTATCCGAGGGTGATCAAATAATTGTAGGTAATAATACAACGTTTTCAGATATCCGCTGATATCGCTTGAAATCGCATATGCAATCCAATTTTTAAATCTGATTTAAGTTATTTATGAATATCTTCGCACACATTATCGCTTGCATTATCTGACCTGCATTTCTCTCTAGAGTTTTTGGTACTGATCTGTCCCCTTGTTCTGTTGCAAGTAAACGCCTAGTTCAATGGAAGAGATGCGAAACCCAACATGTGTGTTCCCTGAAGAGTCTGACGTGAGATTGCCAGTTATCGAAAGATTATGTTTCAATCATACACACAAACCGTTAACATTAAATTTTGCCTATCTTTATCAAAAACTATAGCGCCCCGCCGTACCAACAAGTATGCGCCTTATGTTATGAAGCGTAAATATGTGGCGTTTAGTAGTGGGGACTCTTCGCCACTAAACGTTCAGTTAGGTGGAAGGATTCCCTATTAAGTTAAAAACTCGTGGGCTATGCCTTTTGTTTCTTTTGTCAACAATAAATAAGCAAATAAAGTAGGTAGTGTAGCGGGCTTATAGTAAATCCGGATCCTTCCTTTCGTTTAGCGACGACGTATTAAGTGACATATTTGACGCATCTTATTTATTATGTTTAAGTTTTCAATGTTTATGTAACAGCCAACCAGTGTAATCGGTGTCATGAATCTGCGATGCCGGCGGAATGTATGAATTACGTCAATATAACCCTTCTTATAAATGTACTAGTAATTATTTCTAAAAAGCGTGTGACGTACCCTACGAGTACTGTTATTTTATTTTAAAGCTTAAGACGCACTTAACATAGAAATATCAGCCGAAGTTAGCAATTTTTTTGTAAAGAAGAGCGTGTGGTGTAGTCCACGGATTCTGCTATTTTATTGTAAAGTTTAAGACATGCTTAACAAAGAAATATCATATTAGCGATAAAATCAGCTGCAGTTAGCAATTGTATGTAAAGAAAAGCGCCTGGTGTAGTCTATGGTTTCTGCAATTTTATTGTAAAAGTTAAGTCGCGTTAAACAAAGAAATATCACATTTCCAATTAAAGCAGGCGCGTTTAGCAGTTGTTTGTAAAGAACACCGTGTCGCGTAGCTCACGGGTTCTGCATTTTATTGTAAAGTTTAAGGCGCGCTTAACAAAAAAATATTATATCAGCAATAAAATCAGCTGCAGTCAGCAATTATATGTAAAGAAAAGGGCATGACGCAGACCAGAAGTTCTGCTATTTTACTGTAAAAGTTGAGACGCGCGTAATAAAAAAATATCATATTAGCTATAAAATCAGATGCAATTAGCAATTGTATGTAAAGAAAAGCGTGTGGCGTTGCCTACGGGTACTGTCATTTTAATGTAAAGTTTAAGACGGGCTTAACGAGGAAATATCATATTAAGAATAAAATCAACTACAGTTAGCAATTGTATGTAAAGAAAAGCGTGTGGCGTAGTCCACGGGTGCTGCTATTTTACTGTAAAATTTAAGACGCGCTTAACAAGGAAATATTATGTTAGCAATCAAATCACAGCTGCAGTTAGCAATTGTTTATAAAAAAACTTGTGGCGTAGTCTGCGGGTTCTGCTCTATCTTATTGCAAAAGGTTAACCCGCGCCTTATGAAGAGTAATCAGATTAGCAATAGCATCAGCTGCAGCTAACAGCTGCTTATAATGAAAATTTTATAAATGAGTTTGGGATTGTTGCAATTCTTGTGAAGTAACTGCATCCCAAAATATCTGAATCAATGAATGTTTATGATTTCCTAACTTACCGATATTTGTAAAATTGAGCGACGTTGTTATTACATAGGTAATATGAATAATCTGTACGCACACTACATGTTTTATAAATGAAATACTTTATATAAAGAAAACCAAGATCAAGTTATGAAGATTTATTGTTTCTATAGCAACACCAACTGTTTACTTTTAATCTTGCCTCTGAAAATGACATGTTAACATGCCATAATACTTATAAGACTAAAATGAAAAACCTGTTGAAGTTTAGAATTGTTTTATTTACAACAAATGTAATAAAAATCAAAAATAATTATTGCAGTGATACATGTAACATCAAGCTGAAAAATGCCAGAAGCCAATAAAGACAATATCCACCTAGAAACTCATAATAGAAACATCAACACGTTTGTGATCATTGTGGTAGTTTAGTGATCATTTTAAAGTTTTTTAAAGCTTTATTGAAAATTGTGGTTTTTCGTAACAAGTTAAGAGTAAAAAAAGTTTTGTATTTAAATTCTTTATTTTAGGATTTAAATGATCCTTTTGGGAAATCAACGGTTTAAAAATTCCAATATTGACGTCTAGATAGTCTTAAAATAACTATTTAATCTTTTTCGACTTCTACGAAGCTTCATGCACTGAATGTGGGTAACCAATAAAGAACATGTACTAAATTTCATAATTCTATCTCTCAAGTTTTATAAGACCGCAGTGAAATTTTTGACGTCTTTTCCGGACACCTTGTATAGAAAATGAGGCGAGTAGCAATACATCTAAAAATGTAAAAAAAATCTAGATCTAGAAGTACTGATAATGTAAAGAGAATACAGCATTTGGCAAAGTGCCTGAAATCCCAAATATTCTGCCATGCGAAATCGAGAAAATAACCTTAACTCTATGTATGTAGTGGTAGTACTGTACTGCGGAAACAGTCTGAATTTGCACCATAACCCCTACGGACTCGTAGGAGAACTAATTCAAGACGTCTACTGTATATTCCTAATTACAGTGTTAAGAATTCTCGAGAAAGGGAAATGGTGTTCTTGTTTAAACGACACAGTTCAATTGTTAAGGAGATTTGCGAAAATCTAACAAAGATAAAGTTACCTTCAGTAGAAGACAATATCGAAAGTGGCAATCGTACCTAATGGATGGTACATATATTAAATTTTTCTTCCCCTGAAATGCAATCGGCCGGAATTCGTATGCATTTAAAGTAGGCGAGGTGGATTCCCATTCTTGGAGCGATTTGATAGCGTGTTCTTGCATTTCAGCCGCAAGGACAAACGTGAATCTCGACGCACCCGATTTCGCTTGGGAAATCAACCGGCAACAGGGCTGACGAGATTCCGGTTTCAGGCTCGTGGGAAAACGGACACGAATCCGGGGACCCGCCAATGGTCACTGCTGCGTCTAATGTGCTTGATACAGCCTAATTTCTCGCGCTAGTGCTAGCCGTAGTTCTCACAAAAGTATTTTCCGACTACACTAAACTCAAGGTTTTCTAAAGTACTTTAGTTACGTCCAACAACATGTATTTACATGTAAAATATTTTTTTTATTAAACTTAGTTATAACGTATAAAAATTAAAACTATTTCCGATCAACAAGATTTTAAAAATTTAGTATTCTAAAACCCCTCTGCTTTTATACCATTCTATATTTGTGAATTCAAACATTAGTCGTGTAGGATAGAGTTAATCAAAATATTTGTATAGGCACGTGTATTTAACAAAACCTTCAGTGACAAAATCCGAAAAGCAAGTAGACAATCAGACTGACAATAAACCAACGTGAGATTTAGAACAGTACCCCGTATAAACGGAATAGCTCAGTAGAATTATTAGCCTCTGTAAATTCGGTTTTGTTTGTAGAGCGGTTCGTTTCTGTCTCTTTAAATGTAAAGCTTATTTTTTTATCTAATGTTTTTTTATCTGTTTTCAAAGCTATAACTGCTTAAAAATTAAATAACATATTTATATTTATTCTTGAATTCATTAGTCTGAGATTTTAAATAAAGAATTGATTTAAATTTTGCACAGTGCTACTAAAAAAGCCGACTGTTTATCATGTTTGTCAGATTTCTTCAAACTACACACTTAAGATGAAAATATCAAAACTTTTGCAGACTTAAACATTAAAAAAAAATAAAAAACATCTCTTTTAGCAGGTACCTGTGAGTTTCGTAGATAACATAATTTTTAGAAACTAATTTCTTAGTTGTAAAATGTCCAAACGGTCTAAATTGCTCTTTTAATTGTGGATTTTTTTGTTTTCGGCTATGACTTATTTGTCATTTATATTACATATTTCTAATTACCGCATTAATAGGACACTTCTTTATGCTGTGTTATGAAAAGACCACGCCATTTAATTTATTTTGAAAAAATTCTAGTAGGCCACGAACTGGTGGAAGTAAAACAAAACATTACTTTTATTTACTTTGACTTTTAGATACATTAGGTATGCGAAAATTTTAGGAAACTTTGTTTTGAGCGTAGGCAGCAGGTTAAGTGATTTTTACAAAATAAATGACTGACAAAGTTTCTAACATAACAATTTACTGAAGATTCCAGTTGCAGTTTTTATGTTTGCAACTGGCATAACAAATTTGAATAACAGGTTAAATAAATGCAACAACTAACCCTACAACTGCACTAATACAAACCATTATTAAATAAATGTTAAAAACATGTCCGAAACCTCGTGAAATGAACTCTCTAGCCTGTGTGTTAGTAACTGTGTCATTCATTTGTTATTCTCAAGCCCCCCCCCCCCACGAAATCGTGTATATTCATTTAATGGTACGAAAATTAACGATTTCATACTTGTGGGTTATTTCCCTAACTCACAAGTGTGTTAGGAAAATAAAAAGCGGAGCACTATAAGCATTGGGATTGGTCGGAGCGCTGTAGAGGTATCTGGCAAGTTGCTCGCGATTGGTCGTCCTAGGCATCTGTCAAAAATTCAAATGTCAAATGTATATTTTATTTTATTGTAAATAAATATTTTATTAGCAACAGTTACCCTACACGTTACACATTATTACAAGTATTTCTGATCATAGTTTAAGCAATTTCAATTTAAAAATGTGGATATTGACTTAAGTAGCGATGATTTTATGAAATCTACGCCCACCAGTTCGTTAAATCTATTACCCAAAAAGTCGTAAGCAAGGTCGATATTGGTTTTTCTTGTTGGATCGTGGGAAAAATATTGTACATAACTCGCTGGAAAGTGACAAACACATTCGATTTCCGCAGTCGGCATAAAAGCATAAAAATGTGTTCCAATAGTGCGTTAATTAGAAATATGTAATATAAATGACAAATAAGTTATAGCCGAAAACAAAAAGTCCAAAATTTAGTTTTTTTTCAGTTTATTCAGAAACTAAGCAAGATAGCTTCAATTTATTTTTAGATTATTAGTTGGCATCAAATTCCACAACTTTTCTCTACTTTAACCACTGTCTTATTTCATCAAATAAGCGAGATCCCCATAGTTAACACGCAATTGGATACATCCTGTATACTATATAGCATCCTATATAGAACTCTTATGTGTTCGTGTTGTATTATCAAAAAAATTGTAAAATGGTAAATTTCCTCTGATGTGGGTGTGTAGATATCGAATTCGCCCCAACGTTTGTGTCTGTGGTGGCACCACTCGGACAATTAGAGACTTGTCAGAACAACGTGTGTCAGGTTTCATTGTAGACATACATTGCGAAGATGGGACGCGCATGGATCGCGACATGCAGCGAGGTGTCATCAGACCACGTATGTAATGTAATATAAATGACAAATAAGTTATAGCCGAAAACAAAAAGTCCAAAATTTAGTTTTTTTTCAGTTTATTCAGAAACTAAGCAAGATAGCTTCAATTTATTTTTAGATTATTAGTTGGCATCAAATTCCACAACTTTTCTCTACTTTAACCACTGTCTTATTTCATCAAATAAGCGAGATCCCCATAGTTAACACGCAATTGGATACATCCTGTATACTATATAGCATCCTATATAGAACTCTTATGTGTTCGTGTTGTATTATCAAAAAAATTGTAAAATGGTAAATTTCCTCTGATGTGGGTGTGTAGATATCGAATTCGCCCCAACGTTTGTGTCTGTGGTGGCACCACTCGGACAATTAGAGACTTGTCAGAACAACGTGTGTCAGGTTTCATTGTAGACATACATTGCGAAGATGGGACGCGCATGGATCGCGACATGCAGCGAGGTGTCATCAGACCACGTATGTACGTAATTCTTACATAAATCAGATAGTCTTAACAGTGATGTAAGAAAGAGTATGGTGTTGCAACTCCTACCATTTGTCTATATAAAAAATTTATTCTAAACGTTTGACAATCTCGGGACTCTTTATAAAATTTGCGCATAGATGGCGCTCTTAAAACTTCAAATTTAAGGTATATTTCAAATTTGGCGTGGTTTGATAATTATTTACATCACTACTTGACCATTTTTGACACCTATCCTGTATATAACACTTATTTACTAAGGTTAGGTTAATAAGTTACTATTGTTTTTACTTTTATCAATAAAATATGCAAGTAAGTGAAACATTTATTCTGCGTTTTTACGTAATGTTTATAGTTTATTGTAGTTATTTTTGTGGTGGTTTCTAGTTGGAAAAAGGTATAATGATACTAAAATCTAAATAATATCAACACCCAGCAACATTGTATAAAATTCACAATAAGCTGGATTTATAATGCAAAAGCAAACTGTATTCATAACAGAAGTAGTCAGTAAAATAATAGAACTCGTTACTTACTAGTACGAAATGTAAGCGTTCTTCCAGTCACTGCATAAACTTAACTTGGTACAAAGCATAATTTTAATACAAACCATATATTTACTGATTATATAATTAGCAATTATACTTAAGCAAAATAGGTAAATTCACCTTGGGAACAGCAAATAATGATAAATCTTTGTTTTCCCTTTTTGATAAACCGCGCAAACAACAGTATTTTGGCATTTTTGACTAGAATATTAACGTTTTAATAAATAAATAAAAACACTTCATAATTTTCAAATTTACTTTAAAATAATAATGACATTTACAGTTGCGCCATCTGTTGATACAATTTACAAGGAGCCCTGAGATTGTCAAAGTTTGGAGATGAAAACAATTGAATAGAGTGCAAACACCAGTCGTCATTACATCACTGTCTTAACCTTTATTATTTGCTAGCCGCAATTCAACAACAAATAAGACTACGTATGTTACTCACGTATAAGACAAATCAAAGATCTTATAATAAGATCCTTAAAACTAATATCTTATACTAAGATCCTTGATTTGTCTTAAATAAGAATATAATCATCTTATTATCATTTTCAGTCAAAATATATTGCTACAAAAATGTAACATTATAAAAATATTACCCCCAAAACCATCCTCGTCCCTAATAATAAAGTTTAAGACAATCCTCACTATTTTCCAAATTATCACTATAACACCACCTACTAATGCACCTCCGTTTTTAAAATATTAAATTTTATAAAATGTTTAAAATCATTTCTATGTTAAGAATATAATCCCAAACTATACCTTTCATACATTATGATGGTGAGAATCATATCTTATTTCATATATCACCTCGGCAACAACATCGTAATGCAACCTATTCTCTAAAAAGAAATTCTAAATCTATCCAAAATCATCCCCTTTTAAAAGTGTCATTCTTATAAATGTCTGACGACGATCTGATGCTATTCGAGTATCCGCCCCTTGCATATGACCAACATCCGCGACGCCTACCAGCGAGTTGTAAAGTTTTAGTGTTACACTAACAAGTGATTGTTGACACCGTTTTTTTTATGTACTGTTATTGTTTAGTTTTAAATAATAACAATTGTTTTAACGATCGTGGCATAATGACAGATTTTTGATTTTTATTTCAATTTCATAACGACATAATTTCAAGCTCTAGTGTGTAAAATAGTTTTTCTACTCTCATGTTATAATTTACGCTGCCTATACTATAATGATACCCATTTCGATACAGATTTTCATTATGAAATGACCCAAACTGACCAATAGCAGCAAAGCATTGCTTAAACTGACCAATAGCAGCAAAGCATTGTTTTTGGTAACCATGGTTACAAGAGTTGTTGATCTCGCAATACAGTTTGAGTTATTTGCATAAAAAAACTTTTTTAATGATAATTTTTTTAAACTAACTACTCGTAGAGAAAATAGTGTATGCAACTGTTATATGTATAATGGCTACTAATGCACGAGTGAGATTACGACACGAGCGGCAGCGAGTGTTGTAATTCAAACGCTATTATTATAGATTCGTTGCATAATATACTATTAAAGCACTAGTGCGGAATAGTGTATTACGTAACATGTGCGTAATGTGATTTACTACGGAACGAGTATGTAAATTTCAGTACGAGTTGCCAGGCGCGTGCGAAAGAAGTTTCACTTATGTTTCAAAAGGCCATTTTTGAAAATAATGTCACTTTTGACATGCGCGTAGAAAAAAACAAGTGCGAAATGAGTGTTTTAGGCAGTTGGGTTGTGGTTCAATTTTAGGAACTTGTGTTTTAAATATCTATTTTGAACGTTATGCTTTTTTATTAATTACTAATTTTACAAAATATATTGTTATTAATGAGTATCTGTATATAAAATACTTAATTACTTTAACAATATCTATTTATTTTAACCTTATACGTATTTCGGCATGTTTACATGCCATTGTCAAAGGTTATATGAAAAAGTAAACAGTTAGTGTTGTTATAGCAGTAGAACTTGGTGACTTATCTTGGTAATCGTCTGCAGATGACTTGATTTCTCATTCCAAAACGTCCAGTATAAACAATCATTTTTTCAAACACACAGATACAAAAATTTTATACATAGAAAACAAGGGTAACCGATTAAATAAATTAGAAAATTTAGAAATTAAAAAGGCAATGCGGAATAATAAAAATTTAGTTAACGACCACAGCGATTTAAGTAATTCACCACTCCTTGACCTACAGACCCTTCAGTCGACAAAGCTTAGAAACACATGTGGTAACACTTAAAATCAGGGCGGTGACGACCGAATTCTAGAAATAAGCATTTTGTACATCTTTAGATTTTTAGTTAGTTAGTATTGTAAACTCCTGAAGATAACCGAGATGGTTGAAACTCGAGTCGAGTAAATAAATACCAACAAATTGTGAAACAATTTACCAAGTGTTTTATTTTATTAATATACTATTAATTTTAAATAGTTGAATATTTATTAATAATGTTTCATCAAGTGCCTACCACACAATCAATTCAAAATATGAATCTAGTTAAACCACTGAGTGGCCATCAAAAGCGAAAATTAAGCAAGGCAAGGGACACAAAACTTAAAAAACTTCGAACAGTTTCGTTAATGTTTTTGCAAATGTAAGTAGAAGTGAAGTAGAAAATACTAAAAGGTTAAGCATCGACGAAATTATAAATAAATTCGTCATAAAAATACGCTAATGCATGTCGTTATCTGTAAACTAAGGTTGTCAATAGATAATATTGTGTTTTTACGACAAACGATTATTACCAATGAAAATAAGGTATACCTGCTGGGGTGTTATAGTTGTAGTAACGTTTAAAATTAAAATGTTTAATAGTCGTCCTGGTACGTGACTGGTAAACGTAGATATGTCTTATTTTTAATTTACCTACAACAAAACTGTAAGTGGCGGTAGGGCCTATTATAAAAGTCTGCGGGGAGGGGGCTTACGGTTTTCGTTACGCCACTGTGCTAGTATTAAGTGCAGTAATAGGAATACAAAAATTCTGCATATGTAAGTAGACGTTACAGCAAGCTTGCAAGTTTGCATGAGTAGGCCATAGTAAGTGGTTACGTGTTTGCGCATGCGTCTATCGTGCATTTAATAGCGCTAAATGCAGTTATACTTTAAGACTAGAGATGCAAAAACTACGGGGTGGTATTTACTAGCGTTTGTGCTTTTTACACGTCTAAAGAAAGTTTCAAATACGTTTCAGAGGCTGTTGAAACTTTTTAATAAAATTGAAACTTATTTCAAAAGTTTCATTGGTACTTTTCGTGGATCACATCACTATATATACGTCTACAATTTCTCAATCAGGAACAGCAGTAGTGTAAGAGGGTGCAAGTGTAGTAAGAAGCCAGAAACCGATAATTTTAATAGCGCTGCTTTCAAGAGTTATTAATTCACATGTTTCTTCGGTTTTACAATTGATTACAATTTACAATTTACAATAATGAAATTTAAATAACTATTAATAATTAATATAACTTCTATACCAGGTGACCACGAAAACATGTAACAGTCGGTCATTTTCTCAATTTTTAAATTATTAAATTAAAATGTTTTTTGGATAATAAACATATAAAAATGCATATTACGACCTAAAACGTTCCGGTTTAACCGGAAGTAATAGCAATTTTTTATTTTTAATGTAACACTGTATATTTTTGGGTAGCCGTGTATAATACTTAACCATTAACTTTCAATTTTGGCCGTCAGACGGTGTCTAGCTATTTTTAATAACCGTTATTAATACAATAATTATAAATAATTCTTGCTATGTCAAAACTAATAAGGTATGTTATTGGTATTAAGTTAAAGCAAATAAAATGGCAATTTAAAATGTAATAAAATTCATGTAAGGGGGTTTAAAAAAAATAATTAATTATGACCGTTTGAAAATTGTGAATTGTTTCAAAGTTTTTTAATATCTTCTTGCTACAATAAAATGTTTAAACAAATTAATAAAAAAAACACTTAAAGTTCATTATTCTTTTGTTTACAAAGCCGACTTAAAAAAATTAATTATGAATATCATTATTAGGCATTAACAATTTTTTTATAACGCTCTCTGGCGGCCAAAATTAAAAGTTAATGAATGAGTATTTTACATAGCTGTAAAGGAACTTTAAAGGTATATCCAAATCCGCAAAAAGATATAGGGTGTTTCATTCAAAATTAAAAAGTGGCTATCAGTTCCGATTAAACCGGAAGTCCAAATTAACACCGTTTTACGTTGTAATATGCATTTTATGTGTTTATTACGCAAAAAATTTAAAATCAATAATTTAAAAATTGAGAAAATGGCCGGTTGTTACGTGTTCTCGTGGTCACCTGGTATATTCAGTGAAGTATTCTAAATAGATAATACTTTTCAAACAACATTTTGCTTATCGTCCAAATAGTATATGGATTTACTGGTTTAAATCATATTTCGTATGGAACTCGACGAACTCTGTGGAACTTTGATGAATATCTGGCATTTATATTAATTACGAGAGAAGTAAAGTACATTGAATTGTAGCCCTTGACTAATGAATAGAGAAAAGTATGGATGGAATAGCTTTATTAAAAACGTGAAATATAATATTAACTAATTTTAGACTTTTAAGTTTTCGTTCCTAACAAGCAAATTCTAAACAATACACGGTGATACATCATTTTGTTGTAGAGATACCTACCGTAAAAGCAATTGAACTTATGTCAGCCGCTTAATAGTTAAACAGTCTTTACTTTTTTAAAAACATTTACTCCTGTCTTTGCTTATAACATAGCCGTCTAATTTGTTAGTAAATAGTCAACCATTTTTAGCTGTCCAAATACTAGGTTCATTTTTAGGAGAAATTTCGACCTTAGCTTTTATAATACGCAATTAAACCCTGATTGGGTCATTTCAGTCTGTATTGGCCCCGCCACTTAGGTAGAGAAATAGAAAATAAAGAGAATGCCGAAGTTTGCCCATTCTACTTAATGTTGCAATAAACATTATAGTGCATTTTAAGCGGAAGTGTAAAAGACAACGCGGGGTTTATTCTTTTGAATTTTAAGCAGGCTCCTTTTTGGTATGTATGCAAATGTATCCTTTGTATTACCAGCTTTGTTAATGCTATGTAGTAAAGAGAGCGCAGTAATGAAATCGTTTATACTTTGTCTCCTGTTGGCATTTCGTAGTTGTCAGTTTTGAGTTGCCCTACATTGGGCTTAAAATGTCAAGCTGTAGTTACTCTGCCTTCTTTGAAGACGATAGAAATGAAGTACTGACAAAGGAATGCCACATTTGCATGCGCTGTTTTTAATAACAAAGGAAGTAGAAAGTTGGTTTAATTCGCCTCGTTCAGATGTAGGAAACGGAAAAATCTCCCGGAAATTAGAAGCAAACTAAAACGAAATAAAGTGGAAGTCTATTTATATAACATGGCAGCGAACTTCAACCTTCCTAAATTTAAGTGATACTTATCTTAAATAATTGAATTGGAGTTGAATCCTTTTAGTTAAAGGGGAAAATAAACCGAAAAGTTATTGTAGGATCCTTATATTGAAGCACTGTTTCGCTATTTAAATTAGTTTTAGTCCGCAGAAGACTAATGCGATTCAGCAAGGGTACTTAAAGTAGACTTGAATTTTATCTATAAAGTATAATATAAATAAGTCCTGATCCGATTGGTTATTCTAACATAAATTTAAAATACAAATGTTGTTGATGATGGATACAACGAAGGGAGGCGATATACATGGCATTTCATAGTTTCCTTTATTAAGTATATCTAAAAATTGAAAAGTTTTGATTAGACGTAATAGGGGTTGGAATTTTTATACCAAACAAAGAAAGATTTAAAAAATCGCGTATTTGTAGGCAAGAGAGTAATAATCACAGTTAATTAAATGTATGATGTTTGAGTAGAATATTTTATTTCGTTATGTGCTAAACAATGTCGTTGGTTTTTCAGAGGTTGTATGAAGGGCTATAAATGTGTTAAGTCTTTGGTTGCACTTACCAAGAATTGAATTCAATCTAAACTCATTTCAATGTTGCAAAGTTGAAAGTAAAATAGTATTAAATTGCCTATCACGTACAAAATAACATGATTATTTGAATAAAAGGTTGTATTGAAGACTAGCCAAATTAAACCCGACTAGATAATTTTCGAGTTATGCATATTTTTAACACTGATTATGTAATTTCATTATCAATGTTTATAGGCAACATACAGAGTGATTGAATACATATTTGAAGGCAAACTGGCTTTCTTTGATTAATTCGAAAAAACAGGTGCCAACAGAAACGTTACATTGAAAGTGTTTTTTACAAATATCATTTTTATTTATAAATTCTAGCTTTACTTCGTTGAAGTCTATATTTATTGATTATAGGTACATAAAAAACTTTATTACTTTTAAAATATTTATTTATTTTAACCTTATACGTATTTCAAATTGTTCATATGCCATTTTCAAAGGTTATATTAGAAATTAATCAGTTAGTGTTGTTATAGCAATAGAACTTGGTGACTTGATCTCGATAATCGTCTGCAGATGACTTGATTTCTTATTCCAAAATGTCCAATAGAGGTGAATTTAGGAGATCAAATTGCTTATTCATTAACGGTGCGGTTTTTAAATGTTTGTGAATTTCAAAAGCTTTTAGTATACCTAATTTACGTTTATCGTCACAAAAGTGTAAACATTTTATAGTGTTGTTAAATGTCACTGTATGATTGTGTTTTAGTAAGTCTTTAACGTAATTGGATTTATGTGGGTGTTTGTATTTGTAACACCGTACGTGTTCTTTATACCCAAAATCAAAATTTCTAATTGTCTGGCCTATATAAATCGAATTACAATGTGAACAATTTAATTTGTAAATGCCTGATTTTGGCAAATCATCTGTTTTTGATTTTGCATTAAACAACGTGTTTAAAATGTTTTTAGTTGTTTTAAAAGTTACTTTATATTTGTTTGTTTTGTTTATAATTTTAGCGTTTGTTTCTTATTTGTTACCAAACTATGGGATTGAAGCATATTCGGATGAAATTTTTTGAATGGCTAATTTATAATCTTTTTCTTTAATTAACACTATATTGCAATTTCTTTATTAATTAAAATTTCTCTATTATAATTAAATTCATCTAAGGGGACAGTAAAAGCCTTATCTATCATAGACCTGTATTCTGCTAATTTGTGTGTTTTATGATAACAAGAATCGTGTGGTATTGTCATGTCTGTTTGTATAGGTTTTCTATAAACAGAGTATTCAAATTTCATAGCGGAATTAATTTTTAAGTTTCAATCTAAAAAAGTAATGCTCTTATTTTGTTCAGTTTCTAGTGTAGGTTTTATGTCAGGATGCAAGCTGTTAATAAAAATTAACAATTCAAAAATTCAAATGAACTATCAAAACACGTTAAAATGTCATCAACATAACAAAACCATAATATAACTTACTTAGATTGATTTGATTCGAATATTTGATTTTCTAGATTTTCCATAAATATACTATAGAATAATACATACGTGCCTTCCAACAACACACAAAACCTGACACAATAATAAACTTTCACTTACGTTTTTTACATTTATCAAACACAGAATTCAATGACCAACAGTGGCGGAGACGCGATGGTGTGTTGTCCGCAGCTTGATCTAGTACTTCACCCATTTCATTTAGTTTTTTCACATAACTGACACTAGCAGATTTAGAAGATTTACTTCTACCCTTGATTATTGTACAATCAAGGCTTTTACTGTCAGATGCAGAAACTATTAATTTTTATTCAAACAGAAACTGAACTACTTATTTTTAAATTCAACTATTTAGTTATTTCGCTTACATGATTTTTTTTCATAGATAAGCAACCATAGTAATGCTTAATGTTTTGTTCGTGCTGCATCTTGCTCAAGCGCAGAACACAAACGAACGTCTGAATAGTTCTGACATAAGCAAAGGCATTGCCCATCGTGCACATTCGTTCTCGGAAAGATATCCGCGGATGCATCTGTTGCATTACTTCCGTTATGCTGCTTTACCCCACGATCGCCTATTGCACTCGCCGACAAAGAAGTTTCACTTCAAAAACTACATCTTGCAATTTGTGATTATAACATAACCATACGTCAGTTAGAATACCCAACTTATTTCTGACTCTGCACGGGGTACATGCTGAGAGATAGTGTAGATAATTAGTTTGAAGCTGAACTACTAAAAAATACCAAATAATTAAATGCATAAATAAAATATTTTAGTAAAAAGAAGAAACCGCAATTATTTCAAGTTTTGTTTGCAATTGCACGGTAAATCCGCTAAAATATTGCTGTCGGTGGGTATACGTAGCTCATTAATTATATACTTGGCCTAGACTCCCTCCTCTTATGGTAGAGCTTGAAAATTATTTCTCGTTCAACATAACGTCCTTCAACATGAATGTATTTTTTCTAGCGGTGGTTCAAAGCTCTTATCCCTTTAAAATAAAATCCAAAGAATGTTCCTCAAAAAACGTTTCCGCGATGTTACAAGCGTCGATTTCGCTAGGAAAACGTTGACCTTTTAAGATTTCTTTAGTTTGGGGAATAGCCAATAGTTGAAAGGTGCGAGATCAGGCGAATAAGCCGGACGTTTAAGTATTTGGAATCCTAATTCCCCAGCTTTCACGACGGCGGCGACGGCACGTCACTCTACACTGTTCATTAAAAAAAAATTGATTTTAGTAAATTTTAGTAAACTCTAACAATTTATTTGTTAGGAAGTATAAATACATAATATTTGACGCCTTGTGTCACAATCAGTTATAGAACAAGTGACATAGCTTTCAATTGTTTATTGTAAACAGATACGTAAAGACCAGGTACAAAATTAAAGACCTTTTATATTAGCCAAAATAAAAAATAGAGAAGTTGTTGAATTTGAAAAGTGGAAAATGTAGTATTTCTAGAAAGTTTTGTTTATCAGGTGGTATTTTACCCCTTCATTAACTGTAGCGCACTAGAAGTCGTAGCGAATACGATCCAACTTCTAGTTGAGTTAAGCAATTTAGAGAAGGAAAAAGTAGAAAAAATATGAAAGGAATATTGAGACGCAAGCACTTCACTGGAATATTCAGCTTCGCCTTTTGAAACTTAATTTACTACTATGAATTTTCTGCTTCACATTTACGTCCAGAATTAATGATACTTATATGTATAAATACAAACATGTGTAAACAATATCATGCGTCTCGGTGTACAGAAAATCGCCCCCGCATGACATGCATTTATTGATTACTGCAATTTGTAGGTATTATTATTAACTAGCTCTATTTAACCATTAAGTAATAAAATATTACTTTATAGTGCTTGCAGTGTTCAGAAACAGATTAAACAATATTACAAAAATGTTCTCTTTTTACCTTTCACGCTATACGAGTATACCTATAGAGGAAGGTATTGTGTTGTGATCGTCAGGTTGTATTTGGAGCAAATGCTTTTTTCGCTTAGGGTTTACCGGCCAATATCCGAGTTATGCCTAAAAAAAAGATACTTTTATAGCAAACATTTATTCTGAAAAATAACGTTTTTTAGGTCCTTGGAAGAACGATAACGCGGACGCTGCAGAGATGTCTGTCTGTGGGTAAGTGTGTGTGTGCGTGTACACTTTACAGTCCAGACGCCTTAATGCAGAAAACCCAAATTTGGCTCAAAGACTGATAATTCCACAGGAATAAAACCGCAACAAAATGAGGTTGTTTCCCGCCAAAATAAAAGAGGGGACGGTGTGTGCTCTACTTCAAAATAGAGGCGCACGAAAAACAACTTTAGATTCGTATTTTACGTATATCAAATAGCCGATCTGTGCAAACGCGATCTCTCTATCATCATTCCTGCCTTTCACTGTAGATTTTTTTTAAATTTGCAAATTTCGGCTTTAAAACAATTCAAAAAATGTTGAATGAAAAATAGGAACAATCTTACATTACGTTTACCTGAACAGTTTAATTAGATAATCGCTAAATTAAGAAAGCGATCTATGATTACAACGAAAAGATATTGTTTATAATTAACGCAATTACTAAAAACAAAAAATCTTCAAATTTGCAAGAAATTCTAAACTCAAAATTTTTTTATTTCACAAAATTTTCCAATATTTTTAAAATAACATATTTTTTAAATTTTCCAATGTTTCTTAAAATTATTAATTGCAAAATTTTTAGAAAGTTTTAATATTTTCCAAAATTTACAAAATGTTCAAAATTTTAAAATTTTCCAAAATTCTAAAATGTTTTTACGAAATTTTTAATTGTTAAAAATTGAAAAAATTTAAAAATTTCTAAATTGTAGCAAATTCATAAAACTTAAAATTTTAAAATTCTTTTAGTTTTTTAAGAATTTCAAAATATTTTATTATCGAAATTTCAAAAATTTTATACATTAAGTAAATTATCAATAATTTTCAGTAATTGACAAAAATGTTTCAGACAAGGCACAGAAGTCGATGGCATGTTCGTTCATCTCTAGTAGTACCTCCTGTTCTTTACCCATTCCATCAGGCCATAATATTCCAGCAGGCGCATCTTATTATATTGTTTCTCCATTTTTGTTTCTTTAGTTGCCGTTTGGATACTATATTTCTCTTTGTCCGTATTCTCGCCGGTTTCGTTATCATAGGATCAATCCAATTCCGAGGCTGTTTGTTGGTTCTGTGAGCATTAATTAAATCCACAACGGATGCTGTCTTTATCATACGCCAACTTGCAGAAAAATCTATGGAGTATAATAAACCGTTATTCATGTGTTTCATCGATCTTACGAAAGCCTTCGATAGAATTAAAGCCAAAGATGTATCAGCAATATTAGAAGATAAGGACGTGCCCATGGAAATAATACACATCATCAAACAGCTCAACACCCACACGAAGACCAGAATCCGAATAAACAACAAATTTACAGAAGAAGTTCCAATATCGACCGGTATTAGACAAGGGGATTCTCTGAGCCCTATTCTGTTCAATTTAGTTATGGACAAAATCATTGAGAAAGTTAAAAGCACAAGCAAAGGGTACATAATGGGTAATCAAGAGCTAAAAATAATATGTTATGCAGATGACGCCGTGGTACTGTCCGAAAACGAAGATAACTTACAAAGACTTGTTCACACCTTCTATTTAACAGCTAAAAAGTACAATATGGAAATATCTGTAGATAAGACGAAGTCCCTGGTAGTTTCTAGAGAACCAAGAAGATGCAAAATAGTAATCGAGAACAAAACAATTGAGCAAACGATGACTTTCAAATATTTGGGAATTGAAATTTCAAACAACAGGCAACTGCACGGAGAGGTCAAAACACAAATTGACAAGGCTGCGAGAGCATTAGGGTACATCAGAGACGTCATATGGAACAATAAAGAGATGAACACCGAATCTAAAGTCAAAATATATATAACATGTGTTCGCCCTATCATGACGTATGCTACAGTAACACGAGCAGCTACCTCAGCCACAAAAAGACTAGTACGCACTGGGGAAATGAAAGTACTTCGCCAGATAACAGGTCATACAATTCAGGATAGAATTAGGAACGAAGACATAAGGCAAATATGTAATGTACAAGATGTGGTTAGATGGACACGTAAACGACGAAGAGAATGGAACGAGCACGTCACGAGAATGCCGAACAACAGGCTACCCAAAATAGCAAGGGACAATAAACCAGAAACCACCAGACTGCCGGGAAGACCACCGAAGCGATGGGTGGACAGCTGGACCTCGACATCGCAAGAGTAATAATTGGAATAAACAGGCCACGGGCCTATTACAAGAAGAAGAAGACAAAAATGTTTAATTTTTATTAATTTTTCAAAATGTTTCCAAAAATTACACAATTTTACAAATTTTAAAAACTTTTCAACAATTTTCAAAATTACCAAAAATTCTCAACCTTTTCAAAACTTTTCGAATTTCAATTTTTTAAATGAAAATTTTTATATAATTCCTATTTTCACATTAAAAATTTTTAAAATTGTTAATAAAATTTTCAAAATCTTTCCTCCAAGATTTCAAACAAGCTTAATATAACTGTGTCTCTTTTAAATGAGAGAGTTGCATGGTGGGAGCGCTGCAATCTATGTTGGGTATTTTATGTTGTTACCTAGGTTCGGCAACAGATGGCTCCATACGGTCGAGGTTAAGTGTTAGATGGCTCCATACGGTCGAGGTTAAGTGTTAAATTTGTTTCTTATTTTCTGCCTTAATCATCCATTTAAAGGGGTATAAAGTTGAATCTATCAAAATTAATTTAAATGTGTCAATATATTTAATATGTACTTCGATTGTAGAACCATGTGCTACTGAACCTACTTAACAACATAAAGTACCGAGCAACTATTGCAGAGCCCCCAATGTTAAGTGTAGAGCCCCCAACATGCAACCTCCGATACGCCACTCTATCATGCAATACATATAAAAAGAAAACAAACATAGGAAAGTGTCGATTTTTTTCTATGCCAATATACAACAGTAAAAAATTTGTCAGAAAGAAAACTGTCAGTATTACACTATATTATATATCGCTTTCCTTATCCATATATACATATATAAAAGCACAAAGGGTTTTTTTCTCCCCTTCCTCCAGCGGCTACCGCTTCACCAATTTGTACCATTTTTTTAAAATGAAAGGTCTCTATCCACAGATGGAACATGAAACATTTTTATATTTTTATTCTACGTCGATTTTGTAATAATAATTATTTTAATTTATAATTTATATGAAGGTCGGCTAGACGCGCGTCACTTGGGGCGCCATCTACAATAACGTCGCGTGTCATAATTGGAACTAATGCATCCCGTGACTTGACATTTCGCCGGTTCTGTCAACGCTGTCTGTCAGTGCATTTTGTGCTGGGGTAACACTAGTAAGTGTTTAATAGTGATGAGTGTAAATTTGAAAAAAACTGCCAAATTTTTAGAAAAATAAAAGAAATTATGGTTTAGTATACAATGTAGTAAAAGTAAATTTTAAATCTTATCTGAAATAAACGATACACAAATGTACTTGTTTATTTAAACTGTTAACTGAAACAACTACAAAGTTAAAACTGGAAGACAATAAGATCACATGTTGACGTTCAAAATAGTATTAATAACTGCAAAAATATTAATGAAAACAATTAATATATTTGCTGTAATCTTCTTAAAAAATTATCAATGGAAACAATTTTTTACATACAAAATAAAATAAAAAAAAGACACATAATTTTTTTTTGTCACAAATAAACTTATTTTCTATAATGTGAAAAAGAAAATATTTAAAAGAAGAAATGCCTGTTCCATCTAATAGACTACGTAACTTTACAAAAGTTATCACCTACCGAAAGCAGAAATGACTTTCAATCCTACGTGCAGAATAGGCGGAACAAAGGGAAAAAATACGCCTGAGTTATTATCTACGTGAAAGTTTGTACATTTTCAACAAGGTCTACAGTTCCCCAGTAAATTGTCCTTGGTACGTATAGAATCTGTGAAGTAAACCGAAGTCGTCGTCACATTCTGGCCAAGGATCGAGATGGTAATCGTATTCTCGTGACTAAAGGTGCTTTGTGTTGCGACGTCCTTTCTTGGTACTTTGTTTCGCGCCCTATCAAGACTAACCTCAGTCCGATCGCACCCCTGAGAACGAAACGCATACAATTCAGATACTCGCTTTCCAACATTGGCTTGTATATGTAGATGTTACCACGGAGACTAGCAAATTACTCCGATTCACGATAAGCCGAGGACATGTTGAATTTTCAAACAATAGATTTTTGCCAGACAGTAAGAACTGACACTGCTAGATAACATTGATATGGGGGAAAGTTTGTAGAAGAATAAAATTCATGTGCGTACTATTCTACCCCAACTTTATGTTTTCTTTACACGAATTTCTAAATATGCGATTAAGTAATGACAAAAGACGCTTTGATAAAATGAAACAACATATTTACCATCTATCATTTAGACAGCGAAACACAGGTAACTAGCAAAGCGAAAGAGTTAAAAATACACAGTGCAGACATGCGATGCTTAAAAAATAAGGTATAGATGATTAGATACATAACCTAATACTGACATACGTATTGAATTAAAATTGGACAAAGTAAAACGAAATAAAAGAGTAATAAAGACAAGAAACAATAAATCTTCATAACTTGAGATTGGTTTTTTATATCTGCGTTCAGATGACTTTATATCTCATTTCAAAACGTCTATTAATGGTGAATTCGAAACATCAATTTGCTCATTTATTAAAATCTGTACCATTAATAAATGAGCAAATTGATCTCTTTTAATTCACTATTATTGGACGTTTTGAAATGAGATATAAAGTCATCTGAACGCAGATATAGAAAACCAATCTCAAGTTATGAAGATTTATTGTTTTTATAGCAACACCAACTGTTTACTTTAATTTGTGCCTCTGAAAATGACATGTCAACATGTCGAAATGCGTAGAAGACTAAAATTTAAAAAATGTCGAAGTTAAAAATTGTTTTATATAAAATAAATAAAAATTTATTATGATTAAAAAAAAACTATTTATATTTGCAGTATTATTACATGTGATAGCTTTAACTGAGGCGATTAAAAGCGGAAATCCTGCCACAGAACCATAGGATTTCAAAACCATTTTATCAATTTTAGAGGAGAGCAAGTTTTAGTTAAAAATTATTATAAAATAAATACCAGTGATGTTTGAGTTTAGATTAAATATGAACCCAGTACTCTAAATAGCCCACCCTGCTCTTACCAGAGCACCGAAGCGCCAGATAGACGCCGAAGGACCTGCTCCTTGTCTTGCCTGACGAGCCCCAGACATACGAAAGCCCTAGAAGCCTAGAAAGCCGCTACTTAGTGTACGTGCGTTGCTCTCTTAAGGCGGGTCCACATTAGTAAAAATATACGTTGTGTGTTGAATGTAGAATTCGGCACAAATATTTGCGCCGCAAATTCGCTGCAATCGCTGCTTAAATATTTACGTCATGCGCCGTGCGTCCGCGATCAACACGTGTGTGTAGTTTGTTGTCGTTGAAACAACGTGAACGTTTATTCTATTCTTTTATGAATATGAATTTAAACAAAGACGATGTTCTTCTTTTAATTCAAGAATACCGAAAACATAAGGTTTTATTGGATCCAAAGGATAAGTGGCATTTCAATAAAATTAAAAAGATCCAACGATAGTACATTCAATAACCTACTGCCACCATTGTGTTTTTTATTTTGATACAGATGTTTAATCCAATAGCGCCTGCTTTTTAATTTCTTCTCATTTTTTCCTTGATAAGATGGTGCATAACAATGAAAGCAGCACATTTTCTTTTCATTATGATCAATGCATCAGACATGGTAACAGTTAGTTGTTTTAACAAAGTGGAAATATTATAGTGGGATTAAAATTAACTCCTATATTTCTAAACACCAACACACAATGTCAACATTCGCCAAAATCACTGCGTTCGCGAAAAATACGTCCACACTAGAACGACGTTGCGGCGCAAATCTCTTTGATGTCTTGAAAAAAACCGACAAGGAATGGATCGCGTGTGTTGAATGTTGCGAAAATTTTTGGGTGCGTTCGTATGCGGCGAACACGTCCACACTCGCATAAATTTGTAACGCACACACAAATTTGTCCCGAATGCAACATACAACGTATATTTTTACTAATGTGGACGCGCCTTTAGAAGACGTGTGTTTCGTTTGTGCGTTCCTTCTTGCTCTTGTTTGTTAAAATGTTGTGTTATAACACTTAGTGTAAACCTTTTAGTCGCTTCTGTAATAATATATACTAAAAGTACAGATAATTCACAAATCCACATCGTCTTCATGGGTAATCAGCCACACTTGCTGATAGTTCACTAAATTTGACAAAGGTGTAGCTTATGTTCAGTTTTATTTTTATTCGTAAAGGAAATTAGAAGATGACAGCAGAATTCGTGGGTTACGGCCACCCTTGTTGTTAGTAACTTTCTTTAAAAAACAGTAAATAAGCTGTTTCACTTTCTACCTGTAAGTCCTAGATAGGTCTGTTCTGTAATGCCTACATAACGGCGTAACTACGCGTTTGGTCCCGTGATTGAGTTCAAAGTATTTTTTTACTTCAAAGAGCTTTAAGTGTAAAGAGCTGTAATTTGTTTACCGAAACCTCTCTTCGACCACTCTTGTAGGAATGAGTAAGTTATAAATGCTGGTCTCATGTAAATTTTTTATATTAAAAAGAATGTATCAAATAGTTTTATTTTTATACTCGTCTTACGAACAAAAAATAAAAACAAATAAATAAAATAAAATAGGTACGGAAGCAATTCTAAATGGGAGCCTATTTTCTAAAGTTACGTTACTGTGCGTACAGCAATACTAACTGAGTATATGTCTAAATAACAATTTGTCTTAAAAATGATAACTATTTTGGTGTAATCTGCGACGCAGAGCTGCAGCTGTTCCGGGCTTCTTTACAAATTCCATGTTTTATTTGTTTCCTGTTTACTGAAAATCAACTTTGGCCATTTTTATTGGTTTTGTAATAAATCTAATATATAGATTCTTGGTCTATTTATTTTGTTCGCATAAAGCATGGAGTAATTGTCTATTTCTCGAAATATTGACTTTACTTTTCGTATCTTAAAAAATGATTTCGGTAATATTATATGGAATGCTGCAACATATTTGTGTGCACGAAGTCTGTATGCGTCCGCTCGCCAGGAATCCTGCATTGTATATGAATGTTCCCAGCACTCCCAATCCAGTTATATAACCATTCCCTGTATTCCCACTTGCTAATTCAAATATAAAAGTGTGGTGGTTTAATAGACATTAGCAAATATGCGCATTATATATAGGACGCTTGTAAACCTGGATTGTTGCAGCGGCGGCCCTGCGACAGTGAATTGTGAGACAAGCAAAAGAGATGCGGATTTAATATATAGATAGATAGTAGAAGCAGCTGCATTAAGAATTAAAATAAAAGAAAGTACAGTTAACACAGTTTTATTTGCAAAAACTGCAAAAAGTACATAAATCATGTCAAAGATATATTACCGCAAAATGTCAATTACAAAAAGTTAAATAAAATAAATAACAATAAGGTAAGGAATAATCAAAAGTTATGCCACCTGTAGGTCTAATAATAATCGGGTTATTTATTCGATGCGCCGCCCAAAAAGAGCAAAAGACCCCGCTAGGAAATGTAATTTAGCTTGTAATGTGATATTGTATTAGTTGTTATGATATTCGTTCTGTTGAGATGTTTTTCATTTTGAATAAATTTTGCAGCAGTCGTTTGGATAATAATGTATTTGATTGTTCTAGGAGTTATTAAAAGGTGTGTTATTTTAGCATTAAAGTGTATTTTTAATTATGTGTTTAATTTGAATTTACGTTTGACCTCGACTTGTACGTGTGGCAGCGGGACGAGCCCCGCTCTAAAATTGAGTTCGAAGCGCGCATTTATTTAGAGTAAATTTTCAATCCCTATTGTACGAATTTCCTATAAAACCAGATTTTATGCAATGACAAGCACAGTTTCATTTAACAGTTCTAGTTCAACAGTTTGTCTCCAAGTCTCAACTCCAGGTCTACATCAGGACAATCAGCCGAGGTGACCAATTCTAGGAGGGATACTGAGTAAGTAATATTTTAGCCATTTTGCTGATTTTTGTATTCATTTTATTGTTTTTATTGCCTGTTATACTGTTCCATCTTTTTCTTTTCATTTCTAGTTTGTCGCAGCCGCTTGACACGAGGCAGACGCTCTCTTTCCTTTTCGCTTTTTTCCTGATGTGTCGCAGACGCTAGACACAAAGCACATATTTCTTCAATCTCTTTCATACTAGTCTGTTGCAGCCGTTTGACACGAGGCAGATTTCTTATCTAAGGCAGTACTTTTCTCTCTCTTATATCCGTCACAAGCCCATTTGTCTGATATACCTGCCTTACCCCTTTGCTGTTAAGTTTATTAACGTTTACATCAAAACGTTTCATTATTGTTTGTTTGGTTACCTGGTGCCATGTCTTAGTTCCTACCGTTTACTAATGTGGACTACTTTCTTAATTGCTACTGTAGGCTACCGTTTGCTGCCGTAAACTACTGTATTTTAGTTGCTACCGTAGGTTACTGTATCTTATCCGTTACTGTTTGCTATCGTAACTTGCTTGTTACCGTATTTTGTCTGCTATCGTTTGCCACCGTATTGCTACCGTACCGTTTCCCTATTTTGCTTGCGCTGTATTGCTTTCGCGATTTGCTTCTGTATATATTTTGCATTGCTTGGTTTGTAAAACCTACAGTGTAGTTATTTAATTTTTGTAAATAGTTCCTGTAAATAACCTGTTGCTTTATTTTAACAATATTGTTTAATGCTCTAGTTCCTCTGCTTTTCAACATTTTATGAGCACGAATAGTTTTGGTAAGTAAAACTATTTAAACCCTTGAAGACTGTCATCTTCACTGCAGTTACCCAGGTCTTCAACTGGATAAGAGAGAACTGTCATGACCGAATGGGGAAAAGTCTTCCTCAAAAGTACAGTCCACTGGAGAACAGCTTTCTGCAAAAGTGCAATTCTACTAGAAAAAAGCCCTCGTACAGTAAAAAGCCCGTTTGTAGAGTAAACTCCATTATTGAATCTGGCGCTAGAGCATTTCACCGAAGTTGTACGCACAAGTCAACGTACAATTCCACCCGCAACGCGAACGTCGTAACAAAAGAGCGGCACAATTGGTTACTATAACGACAAATGCGTTGTAAACTGTAAAAATAAGGTGGTGATGACAATATAATACGTGTCCCGTTCATGTGGTATTATGTCGTTAAACCCTTTTTTTATGAATTGTAGTGTAATAAAAGGGTGAAAGTTATTGGAACATTGAATAAATATATAAATAGCGTCGAAATAGCAGTGACTATACACTATTTACGAACATACATATGTTGCGATGTTACTTCATATTTTATTAGTTATTTATAGCCATTTAATAAATATGTGTCAATAAAACGAAGAAATAGTTTGATGACATACTAAAAAACAGTATTTTATTAATGCAGGTTGATAAGAAGTGGCACAGAAGTGGTGGAAAATACGACAAAAGAAGACAGTAAAACTTAAGGAAGGAAAAAGAACATATAATTTTATTAATATGTTCCAGCTTTACTTCGTTGATGTTCATACTGATATTAAATAAAATAGCTTATTTTACTTCAATAATAATAATTTATTTAAGCCAATACGTATTTCGACATGTTAATTAAACAGTTGGTGTTGTTATAGGAACAATAGAATTGGTGATTTGATCTTGGTTATCAATGTTTGTAGATCACCAACTGTATACTTTTTAACTTGGACAGACAGTGGCATGTAAACTAGTCGAAATACGTATAAATTAAATAAACATTGTTTAGGAAATGCTTCTTTGTGAAGTTACAACCCCTGGAAGAGTGAACAAACCATTTATATATTTAAATATTATTTTCGCTTTTGCCGCCAATATTTCGTAACTTCTTCAACATGAGGGCAGTATTTTAACAATTTAAAATTAAATAACACCAAATTTTCAATATTATTAGCGGCAAACGCGAAACTATAATCTATATAATCCGTATAGTGAACTGCAATTAGGTTGTAACAAGTTACCCGGAATACAGCAATTTTAAAAATTATCAAGATTTGTTTTGTTGTAATAGTTACCCAAGACGCGCAGGTGGCGCTACAAGTAGAGACCAACACGCCGAGTGTCTGCGCCTTCATCAAAATAATCACGCATCAAGCTATCCTCCCACCAAGTTTCGCCAATATAAAACCAAAATTTTTGTCCAGAAAAAGACACTTCTTCCAGCTTTACACGACAAGCCTGATTCTTCTCATTTAGAAAACCTAACCTGTACTAAACCGATTATTTTATTTTAGTAACAATTACCTTCCAATTTCATTAAACCGACTGTTTTCCAGAACATTTATTTTATTTTAGTATCAATTTGCAGAAAACTGTCCTATTTTACTAAACTGACTATTGCTCAGTATTTTTTAAATTTTAGTAACACTTGGACGCGCAACTTTCCAATTGTACTGAACAACTAGTTTCGAAAATTTCAACGTAAATTAACCCAATTATTTTCCAGATTTTTTATTTCATTTTTGTAGCAATTGGACGCTAAACCTTCCAATTGTACTGAACAACTAGTTTCGAAAATTTCATCGCATAACAAAGAAGCAATTAAGTCTTAAACTAACCAATAAGTTTTAGCAGAGTAATTCAAAGCTGGTTTATACATTAATTAACCTATTCAGAGAATTCAGTAAAAACTCCGTTGGCGTTGCAATAAAAATACCAACACCGTATAAGTTGCTGCCAACACACATCTTTGTAAAAAATATTTTTACTTATCTAATTAGTCAATTAAAGAATACAATTTAATCATTTACCGGGTATAAACAACCAAAAAATTTGTATGGACATCAAAACTCTAATGCAACGCATTCTTTATTCTTAATATTGCATATTTGTGTCAATTATTCCATTTACTGAAATTGCAGCCGTTTCTAGGACAAACAATCTTAATTAGCGTGCTAATCATCTTACGTTACAAATATGTAAGGTGTTTTATGTTCTGGATTCTGGATTTGGAATTTGGGAGTGTGAGTTACCTCACGCGCACTTAGGCCACAATAGGTGGGCCCATTGTACTACCTCCCCAGCAGCTCTCCACATTGGACGTCACCCAAGCCATCCAACCTTTTGGATGTACTTGAGGACATCCGCAATTGGAGTGTTGCTGATTTCGGCCATGTTAGGCCAGAAGTCTCCCAGCACGGATCCTCTGGTTGTTGCGAGAACTGGGCAGTGACATACGACATGTTCTGTCGACCCATCGTCCTCGTTGCATGCACGACAGTTTGGGCTGTCCGCCAGTCCCATCCTGTGCATGTGTTGCTTTAGGGTGCAGTGTCCAGATAAGATACCCACAACTAGTCGTAAGTTCTTTCGGGACAGTTGCACACAGTATTTGGCTGTTTTTGGCGAGGGTGCCGTAATAGCATCCCTTGCTTGACGACAGCTTTGAGTGTTAACCCATCTTCGTGTGAAGCTTTTTAAGGTTTCTTGGTATAGCATAAAGCTTAATGTCTTCAGGGATATGGGAATTACGGGTTCTGGCCCCCAGAGAGGTTGTCCGGAGGCCAGTCTCGCAATCTTATCAGCCTTTTCGTTGCCGTAGGTTCCGTCGTGTCCTTTCACCCATACAAGGGAAACGGCATTATCTTTTGAGATATCGTCGAGAGCTTCACGACACCGCAGTACCACTCCTGAGGTGATTTTGCAACTGCCTGGGGCTAGTAAAGCGGCTCTGCTGTCGCTGTAGATACCAATACGTTGGTTCTTGATTTGTCTTTCAAGAATTGCATTTGCACCATGCATTATTCCCACTACCTCCGCTTGGAAGACAGTGGCAATTTTGCCTAGTGGTATACTCTGGCGCAGGTTTAGGTCATCGGAGAAAATTCCGTGCGTGCGTGCTAATCATCTTACGTTACAAATATGTAAGGTGTTTTATGTTACAGATAATAAAAATTAACAGCCATTACAAATTCCGGTATCTTTCTGAAATCCTGAACGAGAGTGTAGAGACCTGTAACGACTGAGCTTTCTATTGGCGTACTGTTTTAGAGTGATGTAATTTGGCTTCGCTATCGCAAATCAATATTATAAATTACAGAATAACTTGATTGCATCAAATACATCCAGATACCGTTGAAATTCTACTAATAGGTTAATAAATATTGTATATAATCTTTTTTTCTATAGCAACTGTTAAAACGTGCTATTATTAACTAAAATTAGAGGGAAAAGTAGCACTTTACCATCAAGGGTAGATAAAGTAGTACTTTAACAGCAAGGATAGATAAAGTATTTCATTTCTTTTTCTACGCACTGCAAACTCTATAGCAACCAAAAAGTTATTAAAGCCACCTACTCATTTTTTCGTGAAACTGTTTTTTTCCTGACACTTTTAAATTAAATTTATCATTGATTTTTCTTCATTTTTTGATCTTCTTTAACAATTGCTGTAGAAAAAAATGTTGTATTTCACACGACGATAAAATTTCATTATCTTCTCGATGCTTATTAGCGTCTCGGCTGACGCTTCGACGCTAAAATCGCTCTCGAAGATAAAGTGCAATTTTATCATCTTGTACAATAAATAACTATAATCCATAGTGTTCTGTTTATTTTCATCGAATCCTGGCTTCTGAGCTAACCAGGGTAGTTACTTAAACAGAACCATCAGTTCAAGGAAAAGTTGACCCGTTACAAGGTGCACACTGTTTTGATTATTTACGTCAAATAAACCGAATATACTCAGAAAGCCGCGGTCAAAACACCTGATGCGTTTACACAGTTTGACACTGGATGTTTTGACAGCGTACTTATCAAAAGTTTAAGGAAATTTTTAAATCTTTAAGTTAGAATATAATGTCTGGTAGTAGAGTAATCCCCATTCTTCATCATTACTACACGAGTCTTTTCAACTTTTTGTCAATAACTTGGACACTAGTACCATTATAAATTTAAAATTTTGCATTTGAGCAGTACAGCACTCATTTAGATTAGCGTGCGGTTCAAGACAATTTTCGGTTACAGACGACGCGACGATAATAATTATTATTAGTAGTAGCAAATCCTTTATTTAGTAAGTATACTAATTTTTAATACAAATAAACAAGTTAATAAACAGTTATTAATAATGCTCTTTTACATATTTGCTTGAATATTCCTTAAAACTATACAAATTTGTTACATTTTTGGTTTCCGGTGAAAGAGCGTTACATATTTTTATACCTTTATAATAACAACATATTTTGTGTGCTTGATTTTGCTAATTTAGGTAAACTCAAATCCAAACGATTTTTAGTTTTATAATAATGAACATCAGCGTTTAAATTTAGTTTTTTAGTCATATAGTTTAGTAATAAATTATTAATAGCTTTATGTATCGATACCAATGTATTAAAATAAATACGTTGTTTGATATTTAGCCATTGTAAGCCATTCAACATCAAATTTATACTTGTATATTTTAAAACTTGCAATATAATTTTCATGGCTCTGTTTTGCTGCTTCTGCAATCTTTGTAAATCTCCATCATGACATAGAAACAATATGGTTGCACAGTAATCAAAATGGAGGGCAATAATGGTTTTACACATTAAAATTCTGGCCTGAATGCTAAATTTATTGTATATTCTACTGAAAAAGTTTATCTTTCTAGCAACTTTCCTAATAATACAATCTACATTGCTACGAAAATTAAGTTTATTATTTATAATTACTCTTTAATATTTAATTTGAGAAACCTCTTATAGTTCTAAATCTTCTATCTTAATTTTTGCTGATTTATTTTCGCATTGATTTTCTCATTGACTTTATTAATGGCATTTGCAACATTATCATCCTACACTGCAACAAATGTACAATACAAATAATAGGGGACCCAAGACAAAGCCTTTAGGAACACCTAAGTTATTACAAATTTCCGTGGACTTGAGTCGAAAAACTTTTAAACCGTTTTCTTTCTTTACCGCAAATTCCATATTTTTCCAACTTCATTATCAATCTTTTTCTATCGATAGTTTCAAATGAACGTTAATAATGTATTTTATTTTATTAGGTCATGTTCACTCTTCCAATTTGCTAAAACGAGGATTGATGCTGTTTTACAGGAATGCTAATGTCTGAATCCGACTGAGTATTATAAATTAAGGTGTTATTTGATTCCAGGAATAACACTTGAAATTTGATCTTTAACAATTACTTCTAAAATTTGTTCATACACCGGTAGTATATTTATTGGCCTAAATTCGTCACATTTTTTGTTAACGGGAATTTCTGCTTAGGCACAATCTTGGCCGTTTTCCATGATTTTAGAAATATTCATGTTCTCTTGTAGACTTATTGATTAAATGCACATAAGTATTTGGCAAACTATTACGTTAACCGATAAAAGGCTTGCTTTGCCAAAGAAGATACTTTTGGTACCAACTAACTATTACTGTGAAATTTCTATTGTTATCTTCAGTTATTTATTATACTAATCTTGTCTATGTCTATTGCATATTATTTCGTAACAACAAACAACAAATTTTACTTTATTTGCGTTTTCATTATTTGCTGGTCTTGCAAGTTGACCTTTGTGGTGGGGGGTGTGGCCCTGATCAATGACCTTCAAACTCAAGGTTTTGTGATGGGGGTGTGTGGTGGCCTTTACCATGATTTATGACCTTCACCTTGACCATCAAGGTCGAGTGGTGAGGAGAGGGGGTAGGTTCGAGAACTGTATAAAATAACCTACTCCTATTCGTGATAATGCATCATTTATAACTCGAATAGAGGCACCAATACTACCCTTTCTTTTTATAATTGTTACCGTTTTCTTTAGGTTCATGAATGTTGCTTTTTTAAATTTAATAACTAGCTGTTCTGGAATAGGCATTTCTTTGAAATCAGACTTTGCTATCGCGTTAATTATGTTTCTAATACTATTCACAAAGTATTCGTTACATTGTTGGGAAATCTCGCTAGCGTCAGTTAATTTTCCATCTTTAAATAATACCATCTTGTGTGTGTCTTTTGCATCATGCTTAATTATGGTTTTGATTAGTTTCCACATTCTTCGAGTTTCCATGATTTTTTTTGATTTTCAGCTTCATAGTAGTCATTTTTCTTTACTTTAATTAGATTGCTGTCATGATTTCTTATGTTTTTATAATTTCTTTAATCATTTCCATCAGATGATAATTTAGTTATTTCATATAATTTTTCCCTATCCTTCTAAAGATGTTGTAATTCGACCGTAAGCCATTGGTTGTTAACCTTAATTCTAATTGTTTTGTATGTGATAAGGTCATTTGAGGAATATTGCAATGCCCGCACCATTTCCGCTGCTGTAGTGTTTCTGCTGATGTTTGTTGAATTCCATTTATAGTTAGCTAATTGGCTTAATAGGTTAGTCGGAGTATAATTTGTACAATACGTGGCGTATTGTTCATGACTTATGCAATTTTTGCTTAAAGCAAGCTTAATAATGCTGTGGTCGGTTATTTCGGGTGTATCTAGGACATAATCTTGTAAATTTACGATATTCGTTATTACTAAATCTATTTGCATGCTTTACCTTTCTGTTACCCGTGTATAGTCTTTTACCTTTTGTTTTATATCTAAATTTTGAATTACTCCAATTGACTTCTTTGCATAAAAACTATTCTTGGACACATCTATATTAAAGTCTCCCACAATTGCTTTTCTATGGTATTGCAATGAATCTTCACACTATTTTTAAAAATTTGTTAAGTATTCACCATTACTGGAACTCTGGGAATGATATTGCTATGATATTTGGAGGTGTATGTTTTGACTGGGGTGTTGTAGTTCCTGGAAGGCAACTTTTGGGATGTTTGCTGCAATTCAATTTGCGATTGGAGGTTTGTGAAAACTATGAGATTTGATACTCTAACTTTTAAACTCAGGGTTGCGTATCATTGCTGTAATTTCTTGTTGTAAATTCTAATAATTTATATTTTTTCATATTTGTGAGGTTTGTTTGTACTGAAAGAAAAGAAAAACACAATCAGATTGATACGATTTTTTTTATGTTAATTTTAATTATAATTTAGTTCATAATTGTTCAAAAGGTTTAATTTATAAGAAGTTTTAGTCTTACTTGTGTGTGCATCAATAAATGTCATTATGGATGTCACTGTCAATGTCACAAACGTATTAAAGAATACTCATGGTCATGAGATTTACTTGTTTGTTCAAAATGGGAATCAAAGAAGGAAGACAAAAGAAATGGGGATTTGTTTTAGTTAGTTACGACTCGTCTTGGTAAACAAAGACAGAGAAATTTATATCCTCTGGACGAATAAAGAGGAAAAAACGAGTTAAAAGGTAATTAGTGATTACGAATATAAAAGAAGAAAATACAACGAATTATCAACGAATTGTAAAAAAATCCAGAAGAATTACAAGTATAAAGCGATCCAGAAAGTTTCTCCAGTTGTGGTGGTGTTAGAACCAAGTCCAAAATAACATAAAAGCAGTCCAGAGCAGAATTCAAATAAAAGGCGAGTGTTTGTGGTTACTTGAGGAACCAGCAGACTAGTGAAGTAAAAGTTTCGACATTCATCGTTTGCTCGAGTGAAGAATATCCCAGTAAGGAGACATTAAGATAAGTGATCTCTATTAGAAAGACGATAGTATTTAGTAAAAATTATTTGATTTTTCGAAAACTTCATTTGGAAATTGATTTATTAAAGAAAACCTTTTAATAACTTATCTTACAAGCTAAATAACGACCCTGAGAAAGTTAATAAGAGTCTCATACGAAATATAATTTGTGATTGCGTGAATTGCGGGCATTTAGGGAATTGTTTTCTAGTAAGTACATGCACACGCATATCATTGCAATATATAACAGTATATAAAACTTGTTGAAAACCTTTCGTTATACTAATTGAAAGTAACCAGAAGTTTTTGATATAGGCAAAATTTTATTATATAATAATTTATTTATAAATTCTAGCTTTACTTCGGTTTATATAGGCCAGACAATTAGAAATTTTGATATTGGGCATAAAAACACGTACGCTGTTACAAATACAAAAACCCACATAAATTCAATTACGCTAAACACTTACTAGAACACAACCATTCAATGACATCTAATACCATCATAAAATGTTTACAGTTTTGTAATGATAAACGTAAATTAGATATATTAGAAGCTTTTGAAATTTACAAACATTTAAAAACTGTACCGTTAATGAATGAGCAAATTGATCTTTTAAATTCTCCTCTATTAGACATTTTGGAATAAGAAATCAAGTCATCTGCAGACGTTTACCGAGATCAAGTCACCAAGTTCTATTGCTATAACAACACTAACTGTTTACTTTCTAATATAACCTTTGACAATAGCATGTAAACATGTCGAAATACGTATAAGGTTAAAATAAATAAATATTGTTGAAGTAATTCAGTATTTTATATACCTATAATCAATTGATTATATTAAACTCAATGTTGCTTTTAATTATAATAATTACAATTACCCTACCGAGTATCACTGTTACTAGTAGCTTACTACGCAACAAACCACTTTTATTACGAAAAAAAAAAGGATAATCTTAATAGATTTGAAAGTAGTATTACACCCTGTGCAATAATCTGCTGTTTTTAACAAACCACTAAATACTTTGTACTCTGTTAATAGTCTGTGCTAAATAGCGATAGTTCAACGTTTTTGGTATCTAAAATATTAATCAGTTAATAATAGTCCACATGTGTAAACAATTTTGAAAATGTTAAATAATGCGGAAACCACTAATTTTAAGATGCACTACCTTTACACTTTCAGATCGAAAATTAAATATAAAATCTAAAAATGCTATAAAATACAGGATGTTTTATTTAAAATAACCAAGTATAGTATTGTTCATGCATAAGTAAACACCCAATATAATTGGTAATCATTTCAGGTTATGCAGCAGTTAATAATCCACAACTTTTTTTTAGAAATAAGTTTGATTATTTCAATAGCTGAGAAAATAATACTGGGGTGACACTTAAATGAGTCACCCTTATAAGCAAAGCAACAAAATACACTTGATTAGAGTTGGATATCTCTGTGACCGTAAGCAACCTTCCGATCGTTACATACAGTGAAAGAGTACTGGGAGTCAGCTGGCAGTTGCTGGAATAATCAAATAAGCATAAATCTTAAAAGACCAGTAATGGGGGCGTTTAATATCGGTTTCGCAGTTTCGTTTCACACTCTTGCCGGCTACCACTAGCAACAAAGTAACTTAAGGCTATAGCGTATTCATGTCCAAAATAGAGCGCGTATCAAATGAACGCTCTTCATGTAAACAACTGCACTAAGATGCTGTGAACAGGGCAGTACGAAAATGTTTTCGGGCACTCTATCTTGAAAATGAATAATAAACTTCGAATCATTTCGGTGGGTTCATAGATAGTGGGTAGCGTTAGAATAGTTACACAGACCTAAGTTAACAACAAAAGTTCATTAACAGCGCGACAGTTCTACAGTGCTTTCATTTCAAAACTAGCCAGCCGCAGTAATGATCGATTTTAAATAAATTTGATTCAAACAGAAAACACGTTGATTTAGATATGAAGGGAGAAGTTTAAAACCAATATTGATTGAATGTTAGGTATCACCCCTTTACCCCTAGGTACCCCTACTTTGAAATTTCAAATAGCACCCCCTACCTTAAGAAACATCATTTTAAATGTGGAAACAATTTTCATCTACCTACATTAAAAAAATTAGATTCAGTCGATCCGTTTACCAGATAAAGTTAAAAATATTTTATTTCCAAAAATATTCCATAGAACCCCCTATCTTGTGATAAATTATTTTAAAGGTGGGAAAAATCCTCATTTACTTACGTTAAAAAATTTGGATTTGGTTGATCCGTTTATGAGTTAAAGTCAAAAATTGTAAGATGAAGCCACAAATAATTTATTTTCAGCAATATCACAATTTTCGAAAATTCACTCATAAACAGATAAGCTGAATCCAAATTTTTTTAACGTGGGTACATGAGGATTTTTTCTACTTTTAAAATGATGTATCACAAGGTAGGGGATGCTATGGTATATTTTTGTAAATAAAATATTTTTAACTTTGGTAAACGGATCGACTAAATCTAATTTTTTTAACGTAGCTAAATGAAGATTTTTCTACATTAAATTATGTATTACGAGGTAGAGGGTGTTATTTGAAATTTCAAAGTAGGGGTAGCTGGGGATGAGGGGGTGAAACCTAAAATTCGATCAATATTAGTTTTAAACTTCCCCCTTAATATCTAAATCGACGTGCTTTTGTTTAAATCAAATTTACTTAAAATCGATAGTTATTTAGGTTGGCTAGTTTTAAAATGAAAGCACTGTATATATTTTTAAATATGTACATGCAGAATATATGGCCTCTTTGTTTCAAATCTATAACATATGTGGTATAAACAGAATTAAAGAATATTAATCTTTACATCGAAAACACGTGGTAAATTTTTTGTGAATTGAACATTTGCTTTGTAAAAAGTTTCCCTCTTATAACGGAAATGCTGGCATAAAAAGCACAAATAAAAGGCAATTGTTTTCAACTAAAAATTTATTCAGTGTTTTAAATTAAACCGTGGTTATAGCATAACGCTAGGTTCCAAGGATTAGAGGTAAAGCTGTACCCTGAATGCAAATCAACAACTAAAGTTGCTCAAACGCAAATCAATACCAAATACCTGGGATAAAGACGGAAATCATTCAAACCCTGATTTACCTCATCAATATTTGCTTTTATTTCCATTTGGATAAATGCTAACCAAATATGAAGTTGTTTATGTACGTGCTTGCTACAAAAATATAGGTAACTTTTTTTAATTCTAGAATCCTGAATATCTCCATGATGTTTTGTATCACCAAAATTTTGCAGCAATGTCGGTAATAAATGGACGTTGAAAAATTACTTTTTTTTATTTGTCTCTATTGTTTAAACATCCATTATTAAAGTGACACTTGGAATTTACATTTTATAAGTGATAAAAAATAACCGACCTGTCAGCGAGTGCAAGACTTTTGAATAATTGAACAGAAACAGTGCAGCATAATCACATTTATCACACAATATAAAAAAGGTTTTGCGAAATGATTTATTATCCTTTCTAATGGTTAGCGCTGTCGCTGTAATTGAATGGTGTTTTTGTTGTCTGGAATTAGCATTTTCATTGGGGCTGGGGGTAAATCGCCGTCGAGGAAGGGCTAATTGATTCATTATTGAGGGAAAGGTTCAATCGGAAAGGGTAGAACGATTTCGATGCTACTAGATGCATTTACGGCCTAATTACATAAAGCATGGCAACGATTTAGCTAGCAAAATAATGTTCTTACAATTTTCGGACTGAATTCAATGCGTTTTGGTTCACCAACTGACATACTTAAAAATTGTTACTAAAACGTTATAAATTACGACTACGTTTCCAGTTTGCTGTCGTATGCTTGTCTTAAATATCTACTCATGTATGAAATGTACGTAAGAGAATGTCAGAGCGGAATATTTGATAGCAATATTAATAGGGGGCAACAGCAAGGCTTAATTATATTAGTAGTAGTTGCATAACAGCCTGGGTGTTTCTTAACTAAACATTTTTGTGCTTCTGGATTTTTATTTAGTTTATACTTTAGAAAATATTTTTTAAAGCTTTAGTTTCCGAAAAAGATTATTTTTAGATAACTTTCAAACAACACTGAAATAAAACGAAATGCCTTATTTTTTTATTAATAAATAAAAGGAAAGAAGAGGACGTGGGATGAGCAACCCGATTGGATCAGTTCTTTCAAATTCAACGCGCATTCAACAGATAAAGTGTTTTCAAAAACGTATTTCAATACAGCCTACCTATTGATTTTATAATTGAAAGAGTGCAGAACTGAATTCAGTTTTACAGTCTACTTTGAAGCTAGAAAAAGGCAGTGAAGTGAAACCAAAAGCGAATAAGAAAAATCGTCGTGGAAACGTTAGCGTGCAAAATAAATCGAATCAGACTAAATTCCTTTACTTTCAACCGTAAATGATCTATCTGCCTTTTGCGATCCTACGCACTTGGTTAAACTTGGTTTCTTCGAAATTGCTTTCTTACAAACGACACTTTTCGAATATCCTATTTATTTTTAGTTTTACCAAATAATCGCGATTGTTTTTCAATAACAATAATTACTAAAATGGTCATTGCATAGTTTTTTATAATACGTTTTCTAAGTTTTACATTTAAATGAAGTAAAAAGTTACATATGAATTATTTATTATGAACCAAACTCCTGGACAATCTATTAAAAGTGTTAATTGATTATTATATATTTGAAGGTGTTTTAATGGCGATGTTTTAATGGCAGTTTCCAATTATTTAGCAAGTTATAATCCAACAGCATGTTCGCTTTTATACGTTTTGTTGTCGTTGGCGCATTCGTGCATAGTGCAATAGACCATAACAAGACCCAGTGTAATTACAGTTTCGTGAATTAATGGACCACAAAACGAATATGTGAATTAAGCTCCAAGTTATGGCTTCAGAGTTTATACAATTTGCAGTAACGGCAACGAACGCGGCGGTGCGGTTACCGCGTTCTATTTTTTTCCGTTTTTGCCATTGCGAAGAATATAACATAAAGTTAACTCATTAAACCACGTCGAAATTCAAATACCGATGACGTTAAGAAAAGAAATAGGAATCAAAAAGTATTCCCTGTTGATATAAACCCACAGATGCAGAGTGCCCCTATCAATTTTTGGAAGATTGGTTGTTATGTTTACACCCTGGGCTTTTTATGTTTATGGGCTTGGAACCGTACTTGCCTTTCAAATATCTTCTTCGTGCTGCTTTGCACTTTGGCGCTTCCAGTCGTCATTCACAACGCCAGCGGGGTAACTTTTATAGCTATCTAAAGCTTTTATCCACCTCTCTCATCATCTATTTTCAGTTTCAGACTGGTTTTCATTCTTGCAATTTATATACAAAATATTTTATTACAGTATATTCAGCAAGGCTTCTATAAATAATAAGCTTTAAAAAGCTATATTTGTTTATTACCGAATCAAAAAATATATAAAAAAACGAGGTTTTTTGAGTTTTAATATCAAACAGCAAAATTTAAATCTAAAAAATTCTTAGAACCTAACAAAAGATAATGAAAATTCAACAAAGTAAAAGATAGGACTTCCGTAATGATTTACACTGCGAAACAGTTGCTAATAATGGGCGTTTCCTCCACTAATGGTTCGAACATTGATTTTGTTGCCTTTATCGCCAGCCAATAAATTCGTAATTAATGGTGGATATCTCGATATCAACCTGTTTTGTAAATTAAGCCTATGCTTAATTCTAATTTATTTCGGATGTGGTCCATTTATAGCTAATTAAACCGGACCCTTATTAATAGTCAATGTTTTTTTTCTGTTTACTTACGTTTGTTTTAAATTTTAGGATCGGTATGAGTGGCGCAACTTTTAATTTAATGGTTTGACGTTTGATATAACAAAATTACAAACCCTTGCAAATTTAAAATAACGCTTTTTTAGATATTTAAACAAACCAAAGTTTCAGCGAGAAACATATAAACAAATATATTTTAGCCTTATACGTATTTCGACATGTTGACATGTCATTTACAGAGGCAATATTAAAGGTAAACAGATGGTGTTGCTATAAGAACAATAAATCCTTAAAACTTGATCTTGGTTTTTAAATCTGCGTCCAATTTCACTTCTTTTAGCTAATATATTTATGAAAAATCTAGAAGATCAAATATTCGAATCAAATCAATCTAAGAAAGTTATATTTTGGTTTCCTTATGTTGATGACATTTTAGCATGTTTTGATAATTCATTTGAGTTAATCAATAAATTTTTGATTTTTATCAGCTTGCACTCAAAAATAACATTTACACTAGAAACTGAACAAAATAGGTCTACTAACTTTTTAGATTTAAACATAACAATTAATTCAAATAATAAACTTGAATATTCTGTTTATGGAAAACCTTCACAAACAGACATTACAATACCACACGATTCTTATCATCATAAAACACATACATTAGCAGCATACAGGTCCATGATACATAGCGCTTTAACGGTTCTTTTGGGTAAAATTAGTTATAATAGAGAAATCTTGATTATTGAACAAATTGCATACAATAATGGTTATAATACTCAACTTATTGATACACCAATTAAAGAAAAAAGTTATAAATTAGATATTCAGAAAATTTGTCCAACTACTTCATTAGATAAAATAAAATACGCGGCAATTCCATATTTTGAAAATAAATCAGAAAAAATTGCCATCATTATAAACAAAACAAATAAATGTAAAATTACTATTAAAACAACAAAAGACATTTTAAACACTTTGCTTAATGCTAAAGAAAAACAGACAATTTACTAAACTCAGACATCTATAAATTAAATTGCTCGCACTACAATTCGGTTCATATAAGACAAATAATTAGAGACTTTGATATTAGGTACAAGGAACACGTACGTTGTTACAAGTATAAACACCCCCATACATCCCATTACGCTAAACACTTATTAGAACACAATCATTCAATGACAGCCAATAACACTATAAAATGTTTACATTTTTGTGATGATCAACGTAAGTTGGATATACTAGAAGCATTTGAAATTCACAAACATTTAAAATCTGCACTTTTAATAAATGAACAAACTGATTTCTTAAATTCATTGTTATTGAATGTTTTGGAATGAGAAATCAAGTCGTCTGTACTCAGATATAAAAATGAGCGAAACACTTAGCCTGGACTTTCCTATACTTATAAAATAACATTGTTTTATATTTTCCAACACTTTCGATATGCACCTGTCTAGGACACGACTATAGTTAAAGTAAATAGTTCTTATAAGTTGTAACATCTTGAAGCGGTTGAAGAAAGACCGACCGCTGCGCTCTGCAAGCATAAGGTTGGGTAAAATATTCGGACTGAATCAACGGAAGGGCGGAAATTGATATTTGAAAATATATTAATAACTCGAGAAGTATTATTTTTAGCAAGAAATTACTCTTATTAATTTGCATTTAGAATTTCAAAACCTTTCTGATTTTAAAGCCAAAATGCCACGTTTCCATTTAAAAAAAAGTTATTTTTTACCGTGGCCGCCATATTAAAATTGGGAACTCAAGTTTTTCTTAAATACAATCGAGATGAATTTGCCCTACAACTTTGCTCTTGGGTTTGCGAGTCTATCTATTAAAATAAAAAAGTTAGCCTACACTGAACATTAAACGACTAGTACAAGAATACAGCTGCTGTAGAAAGTATGTGAAATTCTTCTACGGACTAAAAGATTATTAAGGGACAAAAAATTCGATTTTTTGATTTTTTGTAAAAAGATTCTCCTAGAGCAAACAAAAGAAGAAATCAATTTTTTAATATTGTAGCGAAAATTTTAAGGGGGAGGGGGAACAGTAGCCCCCCTAAATATTAAAGTATCAAAAAAATATTATGATATTCGGATTTTGCTATCATTGATGAGCTATATTGCCTTAACAGAAATATTTTATTGCCCCCCGTTACATAAATAATAGGGTACCAAGTTTCAATTTTCAAAAATTCACAGAGGGCGTCACAGTGAAATTATAGCAATGCGCAAAAAAATAAATTGTAGAAGATTCTCAGCTCTATCAGCTTAAGAAGTTTAAACAAAAACGTGTGGGCAGTTGAGAAATATTTTTTTGAAAAATTCCAAAATTTTGGAGTGATGTCATTGCGATCGTTTTTATATTTTCAAAATTAATTATAGTTCATGGTATAGTACCCTTGAAGGGCTACCAAACAAGATGTAGTTGATTCCAATCAGATAACTGGTTTTTGAGTAAATGGGCGTTAAAATCGAAATTTTCAAAAATTCGTAGCGGCCGCCATGTTGAAGCTAGAGAGTTCGGTAAAAAAACGTTTGATTTGTACTAAGGCTTCTATAATTTCCACTATTCGAATTTCCAAAATTCAGTTTCTGAAAAAAATGCTACCAAAAAAACATGTCTAACTTCCGCTTCCGGTTTCGGATTCTTTTTAAAAGCTTATTTTATCGATTAATTTTTGATATACCTACTCATTCCAAAGCACATCGAAATCGGTCCAGCCGTTCCGGAGATATGAGCGTTACCCACCCACACACCCACACACACACCCACAGACAGACATTTTTTAAAAACCACTTTTTTAGGATCCTGGAAGCCCAAAACATGTATTTCCGTCAAAATCTCGATTTTGAAAATTTGCATGAAATCAATACATACTTCACTGTACTGAAAGTATAGGAAAGTAAAAAACCAAGATCAAGTTATGAAGATTTATTGTTCCCTTTTGAAATGAGAAATCAAGTCACCTGGACGCAGATATACAAAACCAAGATCAAGTTATGAAGATTTATTGTTCCTATAGCAACACCAACTGTTTACTTTTAATCTTGCCTTTGATGATGACGTATAAACACATTGAAATACGTATAAGGCTAAAATAAAAAACCTGTTAAAGTTAAGAATTGTTTTATTTACAATAAATTAAAATGAATTTCAATGATGTAATGCTCGAACTTATAAATATAAAAAGATGAGAATAAGCAATATATAAGCAAATGACTATAAAGGTTGCATTATTGATAAAAAAACATTTTTTCTATTTTGGTTCTTTACGGACTACTTTATGAGACTCATTTGGATTTCATAAAGCAACTCTTTAAAGAATTCAAAATTTTATTTTGTTAGGTTGGTGACAACCATGTGACAACAAAACCTTCACGCGTTATAAACATAACCTTCAAATTGTAAGTTCCAAAAATTAAGATTAATTAGCGCATTTTCCGCTACTTTGCATAGCACGGGTGGGGTGCAAGATAATTCTTCTTCCATCTTATATTCAAATCTTAGGTATTTTAAAAATTAAATCACTCTCAAACACAGTTCTTGTAAATTTTAATTTGACAGTAGTTTGAATTGTTTGAAATTGTTTTAGATGTTACCAACAGCCACATAACAAAAACAAAAAACATAAAAACTTCCTAATCGATTATATTTTTAAATTAAAATATAAAATAAGGTAATTGTTAAAAATAGTATAAAATACACGTTTCATAAGACATTTAAGCGCACTTGTCTATTAGAAAACTCGCCGCAAGCGGCTCGTTTTCTAACTTGGACGCGTGCTCTAAAATCATGTCTAATGAAACTTGTTTTTTAATATACTATTAAGAATAGTTGGTACATTCATGCTCGAACAAGAGTTGCTCTTCTATAACCTTATGGGACTAACGTAGTAGGCAACATTTAAAATACACGTTTTTGAACCATATTATACCATGTTTGTTACAACCAATTTTCGCATATGGCCGTAGGACCATTTATCGACTCTTAAAACTGCAGATGTTTTAACAACCAAAATTTAAAATCAAATTCAGCCATTGCTATAGAAAATTTAATAAAATGACTGAACAGTTAAATACCACTAGTGAATTGAAAAATAACCGGGCAAAAAATTACGAAAAATGTTAGAGTAGCAACTAGCATTAGTTTTGCTTGAAAATTATTATTGACGCTATGGTATGGTATTCTCATCATTATCAGCCGGTGATCTCTATTTGTACAGCCGTCTAGGATAGGAAGGAGCTTGTAGAGTACATACTTTTTGTTATATCTATATATGTATATTAAAGGCATTGAGTGTCAGCTAGAACACGATCGTCGTCTCTAATTCCATTTCCCTAATATTTACATTATAAACTATGTGGCTCTAATACATTCTTGTAATGTTTAGATTATAGACTATAAAGTCTATGCATTGAAGGCGCTGAGTATTAGCTAGGACAAGATCGCCTTTTCCAATTCCGTTCCCCTATTGTTTAGACTATAAACTATAAAATATTACAGATTAGTTACTATATCTGACACCAATAACTATTGATAAAAGAAGTACGTTTGTTTACAGATTATTCATTTTTCTTATGAAATAACAACGTCTGCCTGTCTGTTTCTAATACTAGCCCTAATTTTACGAACAGACACGATAAACGATATTTGCTTGTTCATACATTTATAAAATGCCATCTTGGGTTGGGTTTGTTATGGTCATGTTTACAAACATCCGCAAGGTAAGAATTTATAATCATTAATTATTCCAGGTATTTTGACATTTTAGGACAATTAGATTATTTTTTAACAGAATTTGTGGACTACTCTGCACGCTTTTCTTTACAAACAATTGCTAACTGCAACTAATTTTATTGCTAATATAATATTTCTTTGTTAAGCGCGTCTTAAACTTTACAATAAAATAGCAAAACGTGTAAGTCATGCCACGCGCTTTTTATTACAAAAAATTGCGTGAAAATGTATTAGAAGAGATATATTGATGTAATTCACACATTTCGCCGGTATCGCAGTTTCATGACATTTATTATGCTGCTTGACTGTTACGTACACATTGAAGCCCGTAAACATAATAACATAATAAATACGATGCGTAGAGAATTTTACGAAATATGTCGTCATTAAAGGCTGAGACAGAGGGGGATTCTGATTTACTATAAGCCCGTTACGCTACCTACTTTATTCGCTTATTTATTGTTAACAAAACAAGGAGGGCATAGCTCACGGGTTTTTATGTTAATCGGGATTCCTTCCACCTGACTCAACTTTTAGTGGCAAGATGTCCCCAACTACAAGAAGCCATATATTTACGCGTTTATTATATAAGGCGCATATTTGTTGGTACAGTAGGGCGCTACAGTTTTCGATAAAGATAAACAAAACTTAATGTCAAACTCCTCGGGAAACACACATTGGGTTACGGATTTTTCTATCGTGCTACACTTTTACTTACGGCAGGATCAGAGACAAATCAGTACTAAAAACTCTAGAAATAAATGCAGGTCAGACTGGTGGCAAATGATTCCCTGCGCGAAGATAATCATAAATAACTCAAATCAGATTTACAAATTGCATTGCAGTTGAGATTTTAAGAGATATCAGCAGATTTTTTTTATAACTTACAACTATTTTATAACCCCGAGTACTGGATTACTATTTGCAGTTCAAAAACAAAATTTCAGATGAAACTAACCTTACCTTACCGAACCTGCCAGACACAATCACCATCAATAAGAATCAAGAAAGAACATTCATTTCTACGGTACGGTTAGAAGAGTTTATAATCTAAAAATTTAAAATAAAAACACTAACGAACGTCTCAAATTTGAAGGAAAAGTGGGTACTGTTATTTTAAAGATTATTTGATGTTGATTACACTAGATAGGAATATAAATACAAAATAATAAACATTCGCATGATTACTTGGTAATTACGTATGTTGAGTTCAGTCGTCGTATTTGAGAATGTTTAATACTGCTGGATGCATTCGGTACATGTCGTATGCAACTCGACACAGCTTATTTTTTACATTTAAAAAAAGTTAGTAAAAAAGCGTAGGTCGTAAACCACAGGTTTCGCTAATATTTTTATAAATTATGTTGTACACGTTTTTAAAAACTCAAACCACTATAATTTGTGGATGATCTAAAGTTTTATTTGAATATTAATCTATGACTACGTATACACCGTGAGTATTCTTTTGGTGCGGGTGCTGTGCTATATATTGGCACTAAATAATATTTTGTTCCAAATTGTTCACTCTTATTTTGGTAGATACATTTTTTCCGTTAATACAACCCTGTCGCGTGGACTACACAATTGAAGCGAATGTAGAGACTAAGTGCTTTAGTCTATAGTGTATACACCGCATCTTGGTCTGAATTTGGTTGTTTGGTTTCTGGACTAAATGTTTGGTCCTCGTGGTGTATACGTAGTCAATTTCACATGATACCGAGCGGTCAGTCTAAAATGTATCTGCAAGGAGGGTAGGCAAAGCGCTATCGCCGCTATTTGTTCGATGCGATTAATAAACTGCAAAAAAATAACAAAAAAACATATGTATGTGAGTACATTCTATTAATATGAAAAGATTTTAAGATTTTTCAGGGTAATGTATGTATGTTTATTTCACAGTCAAAGTTTTATAACAACACATGAACAAGTAGGTTAACATTTACAAATAGTACATTCAACGAGCAATGTACATATAATTATTAAGTACAGTAAATTCACATAACAAAACACACGTCCTAAGGGATCAGCGCACGTACACTACGAAATTCGCTGAGCAGCAGCGGCTTTTTAGTTTGTATGCCTAGCGCGACGGACGGGAAACGAGCAGGTCTTGCGGTTTCTATCTGCCGTTGCGGTGCTTTGGAAAGAGCTGGAAGTTTTGCAGGGTTTGGAAAAGGAGTGGAGCTATTTATTTTGCAGCTTTGGAAAGAGCTAGATGCAGTATGACTTTCTCTGTGTAGCACCGTTAGTTTGTGCTCGATTCAGCAGCAGTTAATTTTAGTAGTTTTATTCTTCAAAACGTTTTCGATTCCGAAAACCAAGTTATAAAACGATCTCACTCGCCATTGTGCTAGCGCTCGATCGAACAGCAGATTTTTTACTTGTTTTAGTTTTTAAACCGTATTTGGAGGCTAGCTCCGTTTGGATCCCGAAAACGAACTTATACTCTTTATTCATCGGCATCGCATAGCAAAATAAACAAACATTGACCCTCATCACATAGTTAAATAAATAAATATTTGCAAACGTCGCGACCGTAGCAGGAACCGGAAGTCGAAAGTAGTTTTACATGTCAATAGAAACGTTTGCAGGCGGAGTGATCTTAATATTTTCTAAAACAGAAGTCGTCGTTGCATAGTGATCAAACATTTGGAGACATGATGACGTTAGCAGGAAACGGAAGTTGCCTGTTGCTTAGCGACGTACAAAGCGGAAAAGCCTTTTTTTCCTTTGGTCATTTTTATATTAACTAATTTTATTTGGACATGGAACAATGTCTATGGCAGCCACTTCTTCGTATGCCGTATTTTTTAGGTCCCTATTTTTGTGACTTCCTTCCAAAGAGTCCCAAATGAATCGTCGTTCTTGGACCATCACCATAATTAAAATTTCGGTAGCGATAAGGAATTTGCTGTCCCTATTATTGTCTTAATGTAAAGAATTTTAACAAAATTTTGTTTACGAATCATAAAATGCACGGGCTCTGTTGAGTTGTTTGGAGCAAACCGTTAGAATATGTGAAACAGCTCATACAGATAATGGTTTTCACACATATTGACGTACGTCGTAAGGAAGGGCTATCGTGACGGTTCTGCCGACGAGATCTACAGATAGATCGTGCATATTGCAATAGTATATTTAAAACAATGGTATTAGCTCGTCAGGACTGGCGATCAGGACTGTTTATCAGTCGCATGTGAAACGGGCCTTAGAAGTAATTTTGAAATTAACACCACACGTACATAAAACAGTATTAGAGCACTAAAGATTAAGATGTATAATAAGATCGACGCAAAAGTAGTGCACATTAAAAACATATTGTACAAAAAAAGTATAAATTAGTACATTATTCTATTTTATGGTATCTGCGTAGTATGCCATTATCATTAATTTATTTAAGTGAGAAAATACACCTTTCAAATGAGGTGTCACTCGACCCTAGATGAAAAAATCAAAACAATTTTGAATTGAGTGAGTCCATTTGTTTAAAATCCGCCATTTTGTTATGGCTAAATATTTTTCTTTGAAATTCTAGGATCAGACGCAGAATTAAAAGACCTTTCAAATGAAGTGTTACTCGGCCCTCCTTTCTATTTAAAAACAAAATTCAAAATGGCGCCCAGTCGCCATTTTGAATGATACAAAATTTAATTTTTGGCTAGAAAGTAGTATTTAATTTCCCATTAAAGCACACCAAATATTTTGGTAAAATATCAAGTCGTTCAAAAGTTAGTTAGGGGGGTGGGGTTACTTTATAGACAGACGGTGTAAGAGTTACATACACTATTTTTTATAATACTAGTTAATTTAAAAAATATTCATTAAATACATTTATTTAAGCATTATATTAAAAAAGAACTCGAACTGTTTTGCTATGTTAATTGCGAAATGTCAACAACTCTTGTAACCATGGTAATCAAAAACAATGTTTTGCTGCTGTTGGTCAGTTTGCGTCATTTCATAATGAAACTCTGTATCGAAATGGGTATCATTATAGTATAGGCAGCGCACACTTAATAAGTAAATTAAAACATGGAAGTAAAGAAATAGATTTTCTTTCCTGCTATTACAACTTTATTATAATTTCACAGAAGCACCACTTCGCTCAAAAAAGCGGGACAAGTTAGTACTGTAAAGATGCGCTGCCCGAGAATAAATAATTTGCATCAGATTCATTTAATTGTATTGTTTTATACTTTAAAGTGTGAGCTTCTTGAAGAAGTACTGCACTTGTCTAATAACTTTGAATTATTTAGAAAAACATTATATTTTTTAGCAAATACAGACTTTAATTGATAGTGATCATTAGACTCAGCTAAATTGCTGTAATTTAGTTTTAGTTAATTTAAAGCAGGTGGTTGTTTCAGGGCAGCTGCACATATTTTTGTACATAATTGTAAATAAACCATGATTGTAAAACACATGTTGACATGTGTCAATGAGTTGTCCGCTTGTTGTGTGGATTATTGGAGCCAGTCTAATATTTAAAATTTCAAGCTTTGAAATTTTAGGGATTAGGGTATATATTAGGTAGTAGTTACTAACATAAATTAGGGAAACTTGATAGCTTTAATTAGCACACGTGCTCAAAAAATCCTGAGACCGGAGACAAAATTTTATTGATATTTCTATCCAATCAAAAATTACAAGAGAGTGAGGCTTAATTTTGTTGTACATAATAAAAAAGTCCAAGATCCTAAAGGACCGATTTTTCTGATTCTCAAAGATTATTCAGTTCGCGTCAGCTTGGAAACATTATTGCTGGAATATTTGTCAAAGTGTTACAAATCTGAGACTTAATACTTCAAAATAAATTATCATATTTGTGGGTTTTGGGCTACGTGGAGCAGTTTGCCAAAATCAAAGAGGCTTAAGCGTAGATGCTTACTCTTGTCAGTGTACCTGATTGCGAGTATCAAGCATGGCGCTATTATTCTTCTCAGGAAGGAATTAGGCCTAACAATTAAGGCGCTATTGCAGGGAAGCCGATTGGAGTGAGTGACGGCGCTATTTCCATTTTGCTTGCGGCAAGACGCTGTTTTCGCGCGTTGTTGTTATCCATTTGTACGTAATCGACGGCTGTTATTGTGTTAAATTCCCAGACGTATCGTAAACCGGCGCTATTGTCCTTCGGGAAATAGGCGTAACGACCAAGGCACTGTTGGGATGAGACCTAACCATGCTGAGAGTATTGCCTACAAATGAGTAATAGCACACAGCGTTTCTGTAAAGAGTACTCAGTTACTTGCATAATCAGTACAACTCTCGACATTTATAATCAGTCACAGAACGAAGTATCAGTATGAGTAAAACTGGGTAAAAAATTTAGTTTTGCAAGTTTACTCCACACAACTAACGTGCAAATTCTAGATAATTAATTCCCACACTCATAACACCAATATCTGCACCACAAATATAAATACTTTAAAAGATTAACTGTTTTAAAATCAGCTTAAAATCTTATCCTTTTAACCTCGATAAAGACAGGATAAATCAGACATGAACAATAATTAAAACACAACGTAGCTCCGACACCGATCATCGCAAATAAATAAGCATTCAAGTATAAGCACCTGATTAATTTTGAATAATAGCACTAAGATTTGCAAATGAAAATATCTCCAAAACTGTGCGATCACAGTACCGAAGCCCATTCTCATCTTTTTACCTTTCCCGCTATACGAAGTATGCGTATAGGAAGGTAATGTATTCATTTTCAGAATTTTTGACATTCTTGTGGCTGTAACAATACTTGATTTTTCAATAAACAGATTTTTAATTTGACTGAAATTTAACAAAATTGAGTTTTATATACAGGGTCGCTATTATGTATGGGACCAAAGCTCCCCTGGTTAAACGGTTTGAGATATGCGTTTCATATTTGGTATATGTTAATTTGAGGTTATTTTGCATATTCTGAAGTAAAAAAAAATTTTTTGCATACAGTTTTTAAGCGCGGCCGCCATCTATAATTTTTTTAAATAGCAACCTAGGCTGTGTGATACATCAATAGAAACCTTATTTATTTCTCTTTTCAGAAATATTAAACATGTATAAAGTTACATAAGAAAATAACGCAGAAAAATTAAAAGAAACATTTGAGGCATGCTTAATTCGTCGCTGCACATTTAGTGAAATCTAGTAACCATTGCATTAACAAAACGTCATAAATACACAAAACACAAGCAAAAACAAGTAGTAAGAGTTTAATAGGCGACAAAATAAACATCACACATTGTTAATTCTTCCTGTAGTTGTGTTGTGTGGCAAATAATCTTTAGAATTCTGCAATATGGATCGTTTATCAGAAGGAGAACGGATAGAGATTCTCACGATAATTGGTTATGGTGACAGAAGACGAACACACGACGAGGTACGTCATTTATTTAATACGGCACATTCCGATCGGAATCCAATTAGTAGATCTACAGTAAGTAGGACTTTAGAAAGATTTATTGAATGTGAAAGCGTAAAAGATCGTCTTAAATCTGGTAGACAAAGATCTGCCACAAATGAAGAGAATTTCCTTGAGGTAGTACTGAATGTGGTTGAGCAACCTCAAACGTCTGTGCAGCAACTTGCCTTAAACCACAATATGAGTAGATGTTCCATTCAAACAATTTTAAAAAGAAATAAGTTTTACCCTTACAAAGTACATTTAGTACAGGAATTGGCCGAAGACGATTTCGACAAAAAGCTCGAGTTTTGTGAGTGGGCAATGAAAGTTATTTCTGAAAATGACAATTTTGCCAATTCAGTTGTATTCTCGGATGAAGCTACTTTTCGTTTGAATGGATCTGTAAACAGGTACAACTGTAGATACTGGTCTGACACTAACCCCCATTGGATGGAAGAAGTTCACACCCAGCGACCCCAGAAAGTTAACGTATGAGATGGTATCGTTGGTCACAATATTATTATTGGATCATTTTTCATTGAAGGCAACCTTAAGTCAGAGAGATATCTTCAAATGCTGCGGGAAAATATTATTCCTCAAATTATAGAACTCTTTCTAAATCATGATAACCCAAATGCAGTCAACGAAAACATCTGGTTTCAGCAAGATGGTGCGCCTCCCCACTATGGACTTGCAGTGCGCAATCGTTTAAGCGACATTTTTCATCGGCGTTGGATCGGGAGAAGAGGAACCGTGGAGTGGCCCGCTCGGTCACCAGATTTGTCTCCTTTAGATGTTTTCTATGGGGCCATTTAAAAAGGCACGTTTATTTAAATAGATCTGACAATTTAGAAGAATTAAAAAATCGTATTCGTGCTGAAATGGCTGCTATTTCTCGCAATTCTTTGCGCGACTTTTTAGACAATTTTAAAAAGTGCATTCATTATTGCCAAGAAGTAAATGGGCAGCAATTTGAACATCTCCTCTCTTAACTACCGTTAATTAATAACGTTGTTGTTTTCATTTTTATTTAAGAAATGTTGTTTGTTATCCTATTAATTTTAATTACCGTTTGTGTTTTGTTTATTTATGACGTTTTGTTAATGCAAGGATTACTAGATTTGAGTAAATGTGCAGTGACGAATTAACCAAGTATACCAGCTCGAAGTAGGTCGCGGAACTGCTGTGCGATGAAAAGAAAGGTTCTTTTCAGAACCACGATGTTGTTTAAAGAAAGAATTTGCCTGAAAAAAAAGTTAGTCCTAAACGACGTAAGCATGCCTCAAATGTTTTTTTTAAATTTTTCTGCGTTATTTTCTTATGTAACCCTATACAATTTCCGAAAAGAGGAAAAATAAACTTTCTATTGATGTATCACACAGCCTACGTTGCAACTTAAAAAATTCAAGATGGCGGCCTAGCTTAAAAACTATATGCAGAAAAATATTTTTTTTTACTTCAGAATATGCAAAATAACCTCAAATTAACATATACCGCATATGAAGCGCATTTCTCAAACCGTTTGACAAGGGGAGCTTTGGTCCCATACATAGTAGCGACCCTGTATAAGACACAAAAATAAAATAGTTGCTGGTTTCTATATTGCAATGGAACACTTTCACCTTAAAGGTAGTTTAATTTTTCGAAAAATCTTCCTTTGTGTTTGCAGAAAAACAATACAAACTTTTAACTATAATTTTAGATATAAGAAATAAATACTGAGATAGTTTAATAAAATCGTTTTATTGATTAGGCATCTCAATGTTTCGTGCAAACTTTTGTCTGAAACAAGAAAGTTTGTTGGGACATGAAAGGAAATTATTTCGCTTCTAGTTCGTATCAGTATTTGCGACTTCGTGATATAAAGCAACTTGGTAAATGAAACTTATTGTGCCTGAAGTTGATAAGGAGTTATATATGAAGTCACGGCCAAACAAACCTCCGAAAGATGTTACAAAAATTTACTTATTTATCTTCATATTATGTTATACCCGGATTATTCTATTACGTATTTGGCACCGTTCCTTGTTGGTATATCTGCGTGTCAAATAATAATAAAGATTTCTTAGAGTAATGGAATTCAGGTTTTGATACAATTTTAGTTGTTTTCTTTTAGCAAGCATCTGCACAAACTGAAACCTAGCCTATCGCGTAAAATAGTCAAACCGGAGTTTACAATAATTGTTTTCACTAAAAAAACAAACTAGAAAATAGTGTTTATTGCATTAATCGGCGGGGGTTTCGTAAAAAAATGTTCAGTTTTCTTGGTATATGATTAAACTTGTTTATAATAATGATATCAAATTAAAATAACAATGTGTGTTACATCAAAACTGAATTTGCTGCCAGCTTTGCTATTTTCCTTCTCAGAAATAGAATAAATACGCATAAATACACAAAATTATTTTACATCTAAGATTTTAGCTTTCCACAAAGCATGTTATGTTGTTCTGAAAATGTGAGGGACTAACTAGTCCTAGCAGCAGAGAATTACCAAATATTACCGGCATTCATTAACATTTATTATAATTATAAATAATAAAAGGTTTTTTAATTTGAAATTTATTTATGTACATTATTAAGGCAATTAATACGATTTGCTTCAAGCAAAAATTCATGTCACCTTCCATGTTTCTTCAGCTTAGAGCGTATTTTCTTCATATTACGTTCTCTTCAATCATGTGGATGATTAATGCTTAGATATTTATTATATTTGCGGGTTTCCATATTTACCTTTAAATCACCTATGCATTAATTATATCATTAAATCTCTGATTTATATGAATAAGGACGAGTTTCACTTAAGAATTCTTTCTTTCTTTTGGTTTAAAAAAATCCAAAACCAGAAAGAGTGACAAAATACTGAAAATGTAAGCGTTCTATGCGCAAACGTAAGCGTTCGCTATCTAAAATACTTCTGATGCAAAGGTACAAAATGTTTTGGTTTTGTTTATCGATTTAAAATTAACGGTTAAAAATATGGCACGTGTGTTTTGGAAATAGGAGCTAGTATTAAGTTGCAGTCACTTTTAGATCATACTGCGACTTAAATAATTGCTACAAAATCAGCAGATGAACTTGAGATATACAAAAAAAAGTTGTTGGTTTTATGGAGCAAATGGGGTATAGATAGAGCTTCTGGGCAAAGCCAATACAAGCAAAACTTTACGGATAACGACACAGACGCTAGCTTATTTATGATATCACTAATTCCTTTAAACATGTCATTAGATACATTAACATTGTGGAAAAATCCACGACCATCTACAACACGTTACTGCAGGGCAATCACATTTGAATTTAAAGCGGAAACGTTCGAAGAAACAAATATTGAAACGGACAACATTAACAACAAAATAGACAACTTAAAAGCAACTGTAGTTTCAATTGGGAACTTAACATTAAACATTAAGCACGAGCTACAGTTAACAGTGATTGACGGAAAGGTCTGCAATGCATTAACAAGTAATAAATCCGCTGCTACTTGCAATATCTGCAAAACAACTTCAAAGACCATGAATAATTTAGATGCTCTTGAATTGAAACCATGTAATGAAGACGCTTTTAAGTTTGGATTGTGGACTCTGCATTGGTGGATAAGGTTCATGGAATGCATTTTTTATATTGGATACAATCTTACAATACAAAAAAGTCGTGTGACCAAAGATAATAAAGAAATCAAACGACAGCAAAAGAAGAAAATAAAGATTAATTTAAAAAGGGAACTTCGAATCACTGTAGACGTTGTTAGACAAGGATACGGAACATCTGATTTCCTTTTGCAATGTCATTTTGTTTCATTGGCGTTCGTAGTTAGGTTATATTTTGATCCACGTTTTTTCTGTTAATTAACACAATTATCAAACTGCGACATTTATTTAAAAAAGTAATTCTTTTCAGAACTAATTAATCTACCTTTAAATCGTTTAAGGTAAGTGTGCGAATGCAGTTATTTTCAAGATTAATATCATAACACAACTTCATATTTCAGATTTGATTTATCATGCCTTTTACAACTGAACAAGACGCATTTCTTTTTATGGTCCATTTCTGGAGTGGAACCCGGAATGCAGATGGTTCATGGTCATATTCGTTGCAATCTTGTATTGAACAGTTTAGTGAAGCTTTCCCGAATGAGAACGTAGGCTATGAAAACTTATCGTTATCTGCACAAACTGGTAATGTATACAATAAATTAAGCTAACTCCAGCTAAAACTTATTTTTTGTACAGGAATTTTTTATGGAATTTGGCGAAAGGCACTCGAAAAAAATCTGCATATGCACCCGTACAGAGTATTGGTAGTGCAACTACTTTATCCGCATGATTTTCCACAACGGGTACAGTATTGCCAATGGTTTGTGGAGAACTTGAATAATGACGTGTTGGACCTAAAACCTCTGGATTTTTATTTATTTGGCCATTTGAAAAATAATGTGTTCAAAAATCGTCTACACACTCTCGAAGAACTACAAGCGGCTATTGAAAACGAGATACGTAACATTACTGTAGATGATTTACAGAGAGTTTTTAATAACATGAGGAGGAGAGTTCATTTGTGTTTTCAAAGCAATGGCACTCATTTTGAGCAGCTATTGTAATTTATAAATCTAATATATTTTTCTGGTAATGTATACAATAAATTAAGCTAACTACAGCTAAAACTTATTTTCTGTACAGGTATTTCTGTAATGTAAGTAGACTTGTAAGTTATATTCCTCAATAATATTGTCCTGTTGATAGAAATTATTTGTTTAATTAAATGCATTAATATTGGAAATGGTTTGGTGTTATTTATTTGGGGTTGATTTATTGAACATAAATCGTGTCGTGGAAAACTTCGACAATGACGATTCAGTTCGTGTTTACAAAGTCATAATGGCACTCATTTTAAGTAGCTATAGTAATTTATAAATAAAATGTGTTTTTCTACAATAATATTCTTAAATATAGCCTATCATTTACTTTTGCTTTATTAAATGTTTTTACAGAGTTTCTTTAAATTGTGGCGTGCCAAACTAATTTTTTTCATGAAAATATGTTTTCTGTGCCCTAATTTGTACGTGCTACGCCAATGACAATTGCTACAACTGTCAGATTTAGTTTTCTAAAGCAGGGTAGCCACTTCTGTACAATGGGTTGCCTGTGTTACGTGGTCACGTGGTTGCGGGCATTTATGCTCACACTGTACATGCCTGCTAGTGTCTGTATAAAGTTTTCATTCATGGCTCTAGTGTGATACGCGCTGCAGTTCCCATTGGATAATTATCCGAAGAAATCCAAGAGGCAGATAATAAAGATTTCAAAAAGATACGCGAACTCAATATCAGGAAAATGTCGCGTATAAACAATTGTGAAGATATCATTTGCTTATGCTTCAGACTCAGAAATAACAAAATTGAGGAAGTTACGCCCAAAAAAAGACTAGAACTGGCACCAGAGGCCCAACAGTTATTAAAAGAGTATCGAGATTTAGATTCCGAAGAAGAAGACTAAAAAATAAATTAATCGTGTGAAGAAAATTATAAAGATACGGTTTTTAATACATTTCAAGAGGTCTAAATTAAAAATTTTTGTTTTCCGTAATAAGAAATGAATTTTAATTATTTGTTTTACTAATTTATTTGAAATTTATTAGAGAACCTTCCATAATTTTTTGAGATTTTTTTATTTAAAATTAGATGCGGTGCAAACGTTTGTCCAAATAATCGGCATTTGACTATACTTTGCGGCGGCGAGCGCTGGGTATACCGTTACCATCAATAATCGGGCGGCGTAGCCCATGGCTTCCAATAAATTTAGACAAACTATTTTCTAGTTTGTCAGAAAATTATCTTAGGTACTAGTAATTTTATAAGAGAAAACAAATGCACAATACTCGCGGTTCTTTATCAGAAATGTATGTCACAGCATTCATCAATCTCTTCTTCAGATTTAACGCAAAAACTTATAGTTCGGAATATTCTAAACTATACAACAATACACTAACCTCCATTTTTACTATTTTCCTACAATATTTATTCTGAAGTTTATAATGAGCTAACGAGAATGCATTGTATTTATTCAGTCAATGCTCACAAAAGCATAAAACCTGAACTTGGTTATTAAAATTATTTTGTAATAAAATTTCTAGGTAATACTTTTTGAAGTATAACGATTGAATATATGATGCAATACGGAAAACCAGGAGTTATTATTGATAAAATTAGTTATCTCCGGGTTGGGATCTCTGAAATATGATATGCCTTTTACTTCTTTATTTTCCTTCAGGAATTATGGTTATTAAATTACTTTGCACAATGTGTTCAGTTTTTGTACATTTGTTATAAAATGTTTCTACTAATATTTTAAACGGTTTAAACTTTGTTTAGGAACAGTCCATGTTTGTTGGGTAGAATCAGAATCAGTGGCGTTCCGTGAGTTTAAAATTTGTGTAGGGAATGGGCAATGCACAAATAATTTAAAATTAATATTAAAAAACTAAATATTCTTTATTTATAACAACACTAACTGTTTACTTTTTCATATAATCTTTGACAATGGCATGTAAACGTGCCGAAATACGTATAAGGGTAAAATAAATAAATATTGTTAAAGTAATTAAGTATTTTAGATACAGATACTCATTAAATATTTTTTATTTTAAAAATTAAGCTCGTTATTCTTATCAATTATCAATAAACAACAAAACATGCATTTTTCTTTTAAAAGTTGGTCCACATTTTCTATCTTTTCTTCAAACGTGCAAACTACGTATAAAATTAATACAAACTTGTTGTTTGATGTCATATGCCCTATCCTGCAAGCTGCACCTGATTACGGCTCACTGATGCACAAATACAAACTGTAGCAGTGCTGCCATGTCAAAAATTTAAATTTCACCTATCAGATAAAAAAATTTCTTTTCCACCAAATTTTTGCCATAAAGCTTTCCATTCCTTTGCATTATAATACTAACAATACAAAAAAATATACAGCTGTATTAAAAGCACAAGTTTTATTATAATACACTTCTTCTGATTAAGTAACGTACAAATAATAGGTGCGTTAGTAAACGACTATTGCGTAATGGTACAGACTAATGCCCCAAAAAGACACAAAAGGCAAGAATTCATATAAATGTGCAGATTCAGCTACTCATGGCTGTTGTAATACGTCCGGAGGATTGTTATTTGGGGGAAGTACCGAATTCTAACAGTATCAAAATAATCCTGAATTCCCCTGTGGCGGATTAAGGTTATTGTAGACCTCAGGCGCAAATGTATTACGCAATAGGGCTAACTAAAAATTTAAAATAGACAAATAGACTAATGGTCTGCAGCACTGCATTGTCTACCAATGCATTATAAGCGTAGCGAGCCCTGACGGGATCTTCAACACTGTACTGGGCAAAGCGCATGTTTTCTTGTTTGCGTAGACCGTGGACGTATGCAGTTACTCGGTACAAACAGTAAATTACGGTTAATGGCTTTGTAAGCCCTCAGCTAGCTTTTATTGCGTCTATTGGTAAATGCACCAATGCCGGGGTTCCCATCCCAGTAGTCGAAACGGTTGGCAGATTAACAAATGGCGCTAATTTGGAAATAATTAAATTATTGGGTGACGAATAAACACCCTTTTAAAATTGTTTTGATGAATTATAAAAAGTAAATTTCTATAATTTTTCGCAATGATTGAAAAATCATTAGATTTTTGCGTTTTTGGTAAAAATTTTACCAATCGCCAGAAAATTTTTCAAAATCATCAGATCTGGTGATTGTTCACCAGACCTGGCAAGACTGAACTACAAGAACAGGCGCGCCTATTTTACAGTTACTGCATCCTGACATCCCTACTATTTCTTTGCATCTGATCACTGTATTCGTTTACCAACGTGCATGCAGACGCATTAAGAATAACAGATTGGTTGATTGTTTCGTGGCTGGGACTCACTGGAAACGAAAAGGCCCACCTTCGCGTATGCAGTACAGTGTTTAAAGACAACGCTCTATTTATTTAGCGCCCAATTTTTAATGTTACGAGGTGGTGTTCAAAAACAAAAACTTTTTTTTAACTAAAACTTTGAACTTGAAGTTTTATATTTGAAAAACTATGGGTATACACTGCCTACCCTGCTTAACAGGGCGGACCGACACTGATCAGAACCACTTGCCAATTGTGAACTAATGTCAACAAAAATGTTATATATTTAGGAGACGTGTTTTAGCCAGTTGTATTGTGCAAGTTTAATGTTGTAACTAAAACAGTTTGAAATAGAGCGACTTTTAGATGGTGCAATTTTACAATTACGTACATTCGTATTTTTGAGATTATTTACAGTTTTACGTAAGGTTTCACTGTTAGTGGTGGTGCCTTTTATTGCATTATTTGAGCCGGCCATAATTATTTCAACGTCACCTTGTAAGCGTATGCGTTAAAGATTCGGTCACTAACTAAGTTCCCGAAGGGCGCATTAGGTTTAAATAATATACACTGTGCTTCGTTAATTTTTTAAACGAATTATCTACGAGCTTAGAATGGTAACACATAATGTTTGACCTTAATCAAGCTTGTGAAGGTAGTTATGTTTTATTTGGTCAACTGGAATTAAAGCTTATGTATTAGTAAAATAAAATAAAACAGGGTTTATAAGCGTAGAATATGAATGGCTATGAGTTTTAAAAATGTAAAATAGCAACCACGAGTTAATGAAAATAGAACGTGTAAATTTATTAATACAACAAACTTTTTCTAAATTCTCATCCGAAACATTAGTTCTCTTGTCCAATATGTTTCACGTATAACCTAATGTATTTGAGTACGCCCATGGGTTTTGTTTACTTATTAAATTTTAACGAAATTTTTTGCTCTTCGGCGAAAGTCCGGTCTTTATTAATTGCCCATCGTGTTGTATATTGATAAGAATTTATTAGAAACACTAAAAACATAATCCTGCCGATTAGCTATCTTAAACAATAAATGGGTTCTTCTTAGCAACACTATAAAGAATAAGAATTACGTACGTGCTTTCCAGTAGAAATAATTCCACAGGTGGATGTAGTAAAAATAAGCCATGATTAAACAGTTATCCAATATTATATTTAAAACTCAATGGTTAGTAAAAATGCACACGCATAAAGTCAGTTGACGATTGACACTATATTGTTCGCGTTCTATTTCGAACTGATGCGAACTGCTCGACAACAGAAATTATCTATTTAAAAAAAATGTGCAGGTATAAACTGCCAATTGTTATTTATTTTAAATGGAATTTTATATGTGTGTGGTTATATGTAGATGAAGATAATTTGTCTTTCGTTTTCATGCTGTCAATACGTCGTCGACCGTAGTTAAAATTTACGATAGCAGTAATATTTATTTATTAGTACTTAACATTATTTCATTTTGTAATTCGTTTAAACTATCAACCGCGCGGTGTCAACTGCGTGGGTTGTCTCGACCCTTTTCAAACGTAATCTCAAAGCTCGTATGCATCTATTCGCCCGTAGAAAGCTTCCGGTATTTGAAGTCTCGGTCTTGGTTCATATTCTCCTACTTCAATATATTACTTTACTTTTGTGTAAAGAAATTATGTTAACCTGTTCAGGTACTCAACTAAAATTAAACCTCCCAGACGCTCTTGCGAAATGAAACGGTATTCCTGTGGTCATCTCACGTCTTCGTGCCAAGTGCGACGCCGAAGTTCTGGAATAGAATGTTTGGATAAAAGATAAATCAGTAGTAAAAGTGAACGACGGATATTAACCGATATTTCGCTTGCATAAATTGATTATCTGGTATCTGTACAACACGAATCTAAGCTTCTTTTTCAAAGGTCAATACAATTAGGTACAAGATTCTTTGTCAACCCTTACGTATATATTTGTTTTTTTTAATTCTCAAACAATGCTTATCCGTTACAATCAAAAATAAATATTTCACTTCCTGTACATCTGTTCGGGTGTAATCAACGACATGAAAATTCTCTCTAAACCTAATACCGTTCAACAATGAAACCGAAATTCTAGAATTTCTTAGACAAAAAACTAAAAATCGATGGTACGGGTGCTGGTAACAATACCACGCACGCGCAAACCGATAATTTGTTATCCTTAGAATACGAATCTAAACGTAGTTTTCAAGAGTGTCAATAATTATGTAAAGCACTCTTCCTTATGCCCCAATTTATTCTAAGAAAGATTACTTGTAAGTAGACCACCCTTACCCCGTTCTTAATTTTTAGACAGACCGACCTTGTAATGTAAAATGCACTTAGCCGTAGAATTTCAACTTGCAACATTTTGACGAATACAGTATTTGCCTTCTGGCATAGTTGGTACACCAGCAAGGAAGGTAAAAAAGCAAAACTGTTGTAATTTAATTTCGAAATTTATATTCAACGAAAAGGCATTAACTTGTAGAGTGTTTTAACGGTAATGTACGTTTCTTTAGTACAATCTTGACATAACTTTGTTTTGCCTTTCCTATTGAATCTAAAAGCTGTACAATTCCAAGAAGTTTCTTTGCAAATTTTTGTCTTGGTTTCTTTAAGCCCTATACGCAAAAAAATGATATATTTACACTTCCAACTAAAATTTAGTAACGTTTGTATAAAAACTACATTTTTAGGAAAAATATATGAAGAAATTTTATTACAACGAACTGAAAAAATTTGCTGTGTTTAAAATTACTTATTGGAAATCAAAACTAAATGTAGCAAAAACAAGATTAACATTAAGATTCTAAAATTAAGCGAGCTTTAAAACAAGGCGCCACTTGATCTTTTATTGCACTTTAAAATGTAGCTGTAGGCACCGGGGAGCCGCTTTAATGGTCTTTGTTTTTGGTTTTCTCAAAATTATAATTTTTAGCGTAAACTAAATATCCTTGGTCCCATATTCTAACTACAGTCTTTCACAACTTAATAAAGTGTTGGGTTACGTTATTGAAGTACCCTTATGTAATTAAAAAGAACACCCTATCATCTGCCCACGAAACAATATTCTTGGTATAACCGAGTATAAGCAAAATAAAGACAGCTTCGGAATGAGGCGTCACTCAATGAAATAAATTTTAAATAAACAACGTTGCTATTTATTATTTTATTTTTCCTTTCCTAAACTTTCAGTATAATACGGTTATATTAGTATCTTTTATTGATTGTATGACATTTTTCGAAATCGAGATTTAGACAAAAATACATGTTTTAGACCTTCGGAAAAAAATGTCTATCTGTGGGAGGCGATATGTGTGTGGTGCATAACTATCGAACGGATGGTCGAATTTCGATGATCTACGGAATCTAGGGTATATCAAAAACTTACCGTCAAAATAACCTTTAAAAAAAATCCGAAACCGGAAGTGAATGTTAGACATGTTTTTTTCGTAGCATGCTTTTCTGAAGCCAAATTTTATAATTTGAAAGCGGAATCTGATAGCAGACTTTGGGGAAATACAACGCTTTTCTACTTTTCTAACTTTCTAGCTTGAAAATGGCTGCCGTTACGAATTTTTGAAAATTTAGCGCATTGCTATTCAAAAGCAGCTTCACACATCGCGTTCAAATAGTAGATCGTGATAACCCTATAGAGGAGACACAATGTTACTGTGCATAAATATTTTCGCAAAATTAAGAGCTCTAAACTGAGAAAAGTTTCCAAAATTTCTAAATTTTCAAAAACTAAAACTTGAAAACTGCCCACAAAACATTTGTTTCTAAGTTTATAGAACTCAAAATGAGCCAAAATTTGTGTCCTCTCGGAAACTGCTCTCTGACGCTTTCTATAAGTTTTCGAAAATTTGGGGTTTAACGTTTATTTACTCTAAAACGACTCATCATCAGATAGGGATGAAATTTACGGCGATGGTAATTTGCGCAGAAATTTTACTTGCTCTTTAATCTGATACGTAAGTAGCGCCGAAGACTTTTGTAACTTTAGTAATCCCTAACGTAGTTTGCGCCGACTGCTGAAGATTAGCGATAAGCATCGTTATCAACCCCTAATGACATAGACCAATTCACATTTCTAAAATTTTAGAAACTGTGTAAAAGGGGGGTTAAAACTGATAACAAATCATAATGTTTATTATAAAACAAAACTTAGGTGTTTGTAGGCAGCCCCATTAGCACAAAAATGGAAGCTATCACAAGAGTAACCGTGGAGTACAATTGCTCGTTATAGATTCCTTTAAGTTTACTCACTTGCGAAAAATTATTTGTGCTTTTGTGTACCAAATCGTTGGAACTAGGATTCAATTTAAATCCGAAAATTATAGTATCCGATTTTGAGAAGGGAATTCATAATACAGTAACAGCTGTTTTGTCGGAAGCAAAAATTATTGGCTGCAGGTTTCACTTGGCCCAGGCCTGGTTTAGAAAAGTTCAAGAACTTGGGCTTGTGGTACAATATAAAGATAAAGAAAGCGACATGGGTAAATGAATTCGATATTTGTTTGGTATATTTTGCAAGCATCCAACCAGATGATCCAAGAATAGTTAGTTGGCCGATTATTTAATTGATAATTATATAACCGAAGGCACTACATTTCCACCAACTATCTGGGCCGAAGCAAGCGATAGCATGAAAAGAACAACGAACGCCGTTGAATCGTTTCAATCGAGCTTTAACTCTAACTTCTATGCTACTCACCCCTCTGTTTATGTATTTGTTAACATTTTAAATAATTTTCAAACAGATACATACATTAAAATTCAAAGTGTGAAATTAGGTGAACCCTCATCATTGCAAAATAGAGATGTAAGAAACCGTAAAAGTTTATTGCATTCAAAAATTGCAGAGTATAAGAATGGCGATATAAGCAGAATGTACTTTGTCAAATGTATTTCTTTTTTGTACAAAGTATAGATTGTAATATTTTTTATTCTTAATTGTAATTATAACTTACTTTTGAAATTAATTATGTCTCAAAAAACATTTAATTATGTCAAATGCATGTATTTTGTGTACAACGTGTAATATTATAATATTTTATATTCTTAATTGTAATTATAACTTACTTTTCATTTTTTATTTTTTAATATACCAATATTTTATTTTCTGAATCTTTGTTTTATTTGAAATTATCAATATATTTATTATGTGGTGGTAAATAATCTATAAGCTAACAACAAACAATCCAGCGAATTTTACAGGTAGGATTTACGCATTCGAAAGTTACGTCGGCGCAAATTACGGGTATACTTAGGCCTCGCGAACTAATGAGAGGCTTACGCAGGTATAGTTCGGCGCAAATTACGCCTGCCCGAAATTTGATATGGGAAATGCTCTAAGAGTACAGACTGTTACAAACTACTAGAATTTTTGGAACTACTAAAACTGTGAAATGAAAAATATAACCAAAGTTTTGATTTTTTGAAAAACATACTGCTTGTTACTCAAAAATAGGTTAACAGATCGCGAATAGCCCTATAGCCCTATTGTTACTGTGCACAAACATTTTCGAAAAGTTAAAAGCTCTAAACTGAAAAGTTTCCAAAGTTTCTAAATTTAAAAAAAATATAGCTTAACAATTGTCCACTAAACATTTCTTTTTTAAATATTTGTAAGTTTATAGAACTCAGGATCAGCTAAAATTTGTGTCCTCTCGGAAACTGCTCTCTGACGCTTTCTATGAATTTTCGAAAGTTTGGGTTTTACGTCTATTTACTCTAAAACGAGTTCTCAGATGGGGATTAAATTTGATATGCAAAATGCTCTAAGAGTACAGACTGTTACAAGCTATTAGAATTTTTGGAACTAGTTAAATGAAAAATATAATCAAAATTTTGATTTTTTCAAAAACATACTGCTTAAAAATTGACCACACGCTTTCTTTTATAAGTTTGTAGAGTTATAGAGCCATAAATTGGCTACAATTTGGTTCACGTCCCAGTTCGCTAACTTTTGGGACACCTTTTATGAATTTTTGAAAATCGAAAATTCCAACTTCATTATTTAATAAACGAGGGCCTGTAGACAATTTTTGTTTAAGCTAAATTGATTATTAGTGCTAGTAGAATCAAGATCTCTACTTAATTTTTACATACGGTTAAATCTAGGGGGGAAGTGTTAATATCCCCTCTCAACAAATTTTTGGTAAACGAATTTCTTCTTCCGGTTTTGGGGGTTTTTCAAATCCAAGGAATCTTTTTACAGATAATCAAAAATCGATTATCTTTGCAATCTTTTTCCAGAAAATCACAAATCGATGATCTTTATAAAAAAACTAAAAAAATCAACGTACTATCAGTTTACTTTACAATATCACTCGTTCTTTCTCTATCTGACTCCCATGCGTTGACCGACGTCTTTCGGCGCGTGTCCGAAGTACATACACACAGCTGGCTACCTGTCGACCGTTGCTTCACTATTCTCTCTTTGTAGTCAGCAGTAAAATAAATGAAAACATTCTCACTAAGATTATACTGTTATTTTTATATGAAAGCCCTACTATCTTGCAGTATGTTCTTATAATATTAGTATTATGCAGCTATTATGCTCTCGGTACAGAGAGGTAAGAATAGAGGGATGTTATTATAGTCAATGTTGGGGCGTAACACATTAATAATAAAATACTTTTAAATATATATGATAAGTAGAGCCCGGAAGTTATAAGTATATATAAATGCTTGTTTGATATATTTTGTCTTATTAACACTTATTGACATAATTTGGTGCTTTTTCTGACAATTTATACCATTATATAATTTTTTTTTTGACGTCAGTTTTATTTAAAATCTATCCGGAAAGAACATTCAGTAAATTATTTGAAACAGAGTCAAAATTTTCTTGGCGGAAACGAAATTTATTTATTTGTTTAAAACCTCGGTCATATTAGTAGTCCTGTTTTCGGAGAAGGTAAATTTGAACATTGCATCTTAGGAATTTCCTAATCTTTTACTTCTGGCAGGTAGATAACAAAAATGTAGATATTCAGATAATAACTTAGAGTAATATTGCAGTTTTATTTTGAACTTATTGTCAGGGTAGCGTTTGGCCGTACCTAACTGTGACTAATGTTTAGGCAAATAACAAGAATTGCCAAAATTCAACAAAGACATATTTGATTAGAAGTTATACATTATCCTTTAATGCTAAGATAAAACTACTTATATGAATTATAATACAGTTTTGTAATTTGGGCCTCAAGGCCCCTTATATGCGAGAGGTATTGGAGTAGGAGCCCTGGTTGATGGTAGAGTCAAATGTAGACTGGCTTGCAAGAAGGTTGAGACGGTTCTGTCGACTGGCATCCGTACAGAAGTTAGATACGCTTGTATAAAGCCTATATAGGTTAATTGCTATTTAATAACTGCATCTAGTGTGCAACAAAGTACAAATGCACACAACCCCCAGATCTTCTATAAATAACTCCGAGGGTGACCAGCTCAATACCATACATTGCAACACATTTTAAAATCAGCACGTAGAGGGGTTGTACCACAGAAAAGCGGTAAAGTCAAAAAGTTGGGCACCTAAACCAGTAAGTTAAGGACGTGTAGATGTATAACAATTTTTAATTCGTTTTATTTTCATGTTCAAATCAATATATAAAATAAACGCCAATGTTTAAATTTTTGTGATGTTTATTTTTCAATTTTGGATATGCCTGTCTATTTTAAATAATTTAGTGCCTGAACCTCCGGGTTCTAATAATAAGTGACAATATCTAAAGTTTAGGAAAGTCCATACGATGGGCTTCGTTAATAAAATAAATTGTTTTAGTTAATACCTTATTTTAAAAGAATTAGAAATAGCTGCCTTACCTTTCGTCGACTTCTAAGCTATAGTGATCTTCATGATGGTAGGGGTCCTAAAAAGGGAATTTTTAGTTAGGTTCACCTTTCTCTTGACGACCTAAGAGTTTGATTGCGACGAGGTTGCGGAGAAATTAAAATTTTACATTTAGAGTACGTGTGAAATGAGAAGAATGACAATATATTACGTAAATATAACATTTATTGATTTTATTGGATACATACCATGGATCATGATAAATAATTAAATATTAAATTATAGAATTAGTACAATTATACATACATACACCTTATTGTATTTTTTTGAAGAACATGATGTAACGATTCGAATCGACGATGAGCAACAGTTCAGATTTACATGATACAGAAGATATGAAAACGTTACACTAACAAACTCATTATTACAAACTGTAGATAAAAACCTTATTGACATTTTCGGCTATGAATATTATTCCTAATCCTATATTATATTTACAAGTTCTAAACACTCATTTAACTAGCAGAAATTTACATGCTAGTTATCGGTATGTTATTTTTTTAAGTATAAACAATTCTGTTATTATTAGTACAGACTATTATCACACACAAATTTATGCGATAATCCGTTAATTGAAGATATTATTTACTTATTTTTGTACACAAAATTAAAAAAGAGTGATTTTATATATACCTAGGACGTGTTTGAAGACTTCCCTTCCCTTAAGAATCAGGCGATCTAAATTGAATCTTACTCGCATAATTTTTGGATTGTCTTTTTCTAAAATATAGCTTGATAAAAATACTTTTAAAAGTTGTTGACTGCTTATCCTACGCAAGGGGTTGAATTTGACTTCAGGGAGCAAACCCTGAGTTTGATCACAAACACAATGTTTTCAGCGCGTCAGTTCTTATCTGAAATACAATACTGAACGAGTTCGCTCTTCAATACACATTATTTGCAGTCAGAAGGAATGCTGTTCTACCAATTGAAGTAACCTCTGTTGCACGAGCGCGCTGACCCGCACCATTTGGTCTCAACAAGAGGCGGACAGAGTTGTCCTCCGCGTCTAGCGTGTTTAATAACCTCCCTGCGACGCGTCATTTCCCCGATTCCGCATGATTTACTGCATGCACTCCATGGTGACCAGTCACTCACCCTGCAGTCACGTGGTGGTCCTGAAAGTCCAACATAAAAACCACTTCTCACATAATCAGCGACCCAGAAAAAAGGAGAAACTTACGGATTTTCTTAATATTCTTCCTAGGTTTTCTATATTTCTTGTGGTGTTTTTCTTTTGGATATGTACGATACGAATCTGCTATGCTGTTCATAATAGCATCTTTATCGCCCCGAGGCATCACCGCAGGGACCGCTGCTAACGTCACTGGGACAGGATCGTCTCTTTGATTTCTACAATAACAGTTATTTTGTTGGTTAGGGTCGATATCAACAAGGACATAAAGATTTCTAGAAATTGAGTTGAAGTATTATCTGGTGCTAGCGTATAATGACAATAGATAAAGATCATCTCATTAGCAAACAATTGAAGTTGAGTAAATTAAATACAGAATTCGATTTAGAATAATTAAAGAATATTTTTGAAGCAATTGTAAAAATTAATAATAGTTTATAATCTATTATTTAATAATAATATCTTATTACAAGACGTAAATCGATCCGAATCTGATAAACTTTTTGTCCATTTGTAAATATGTTTAGAAGTCCGGCCGTAGAGTGGTAGTTCAAATCTCAGCTCTTGTAGCTACTGTGCCAAGTGGGTTCGAATTCCACTCACTAAATTTATCAGGAAATCTGCAGGCGTTTTTCTAATATAAGGAGTGTTAGAGAGGGGATGCAATGCTCACACGAATTTAGCATCGACCTTTCCGCGCGTTGTTTTTTATAACATTAGATCAAAAAAAACGCGTCAAATAGGCTTTGAATGCCGTTATTTTATCGATCATACGCAGTATAGCATATCTATACAACATGTTAGGAGTGTACGTTTTTACCAAAATATTTCTATTGAAAGTAATAGACAATTATGTTTTAGACAATGTCCAGTAATAAAAACTTGTATTACAAAACAATTGTTTTAGAAAAATTTCTTCATATTAGCAAGCTCTGAATAGTGTGCTTTGAACAATCTAGATAACCAAAACAATGTAAAGAACACAATGCTGGTGCTGTTAACAAAGTTTAATTAGTACAAACAAGTTTATTAATAAGCAGAGATGAATACACTAAGGACAACAGGAAAAACAAGAATGGACAGAGTTTTAAATCAGAAAATAAGAGAAGAGTGTAAAGTAACAGACATCATAAAATTTGTAAAAGGAAGAAGAAAGGGATGGCACGGCTACGTTACGAGAGCAGACAATGATAGGTTGATTAAAGTAGCAAGGGATTTTAGGCCAAGGGGAAAGTGAACTCCAGGCAGATCTACGAAAATATGAGCAGAAAGTTGGCTATCGTCATCCATTGAAACGTGAAAAAAAAACACAGGTGTTTGCCTATATAAAAGAAGAAGAAGTAAGTTTATTATATTATAAATAAGTTGATGATTTAGTTCGTTGAAGTTCAATATTAAAATAAAAAAAATAATAATTAATCACTTTTTAACCAATCAACGCATTGTGACATGACATGCTTACATGCCAATATCAAAGCCAAGATTAAAAGTAAACAGTTGGTGTTGCTACAGGAACAACAGAACTTCATAAACTGATCTTGGTTATCTATGGCTGGAGATAACTTGATATCTTATTCCAAAACATTCAATAATACTGAATTTAAGAGATTAATTCCATATTTTCCATATTTTGGCAATAAAACAGATAAAATGCTAAAGTTATAAACAAAACAAATAAATACAAGTAATTTTTAAAATACTTAAAAACATTTTCAACACATTGTCGAATGCTAAAAACATATAATTTACTAAAACTAGTTATTTACAAATTAGATTGCTCCCACTGTATTCGATTTATACAGGCCAGACATTAGGATATTTTGATATTAGGTATACAGAACACAGACGTTGTTACAAATGTAAAAAAACACCCAAATAACTCCAATTATGCTAAACACTTATTAAAACACAATCATTTAAGGACAATAATAACTCTATAAAATTTTTAGAAGTTTGTGAGGATAAACCTAAATGATCAAATTAATCTCTTACATTCACTATTATTGGAAGGTTTGGAATAAGAAATCAAGTCACCTGTAGACATAGATAACTAAGATAAAGTTATCAACCTCTATTGTTCCTGTAGCAACATAAACTCTGTATTTTTAATCATACCTTTAATAATGACATTTACACATGTCGATAGACGTATACAGTTAAAATGGATATCTGTTGAAGTGATAAATTATTATTTTATTTATATTAAGTTTATTACAAACTTAAAAAATCTACTTAATTTCATTACCATGGTGTATTTAAGCAAAAGAAAAAAATTGATTATGATTGAACATGGCGACCGACAAAGAACGCAACATTTTGTTCATTTAATTGTGTTTGATTTTTGAGAGCTGTGAAATGAGTTTCAAAGCACACTACTGAGATTATGGTAGTCTGTTGTTTGAATTCAGGGTCTGCTAATATGAAGAAATTTTTCCAGTTTTTCTCGAAAATTTTGTTATGTAAGAGTATACAAGTTGTACACCATATTCAAAACAGAAACGCAATCTCGACCGAATGCATTCAAAAAATGCATAGTGCATAGATGAAATTGTAATAAAAATCTTTCATATAAAATATTTTTGTATAACCAATATTTTCGCCACCAGAATCATTATTCCAGACCCTGTATTTTCTCACACAGGGTTTTGAATAACCTTTTAACGTCGAGGCCGAGGGCTAATGATTCAAGAACTTTTATTAATATTATATTTCAGACAAATACATCTAAGATCATTTTTAATTGACATTTATACTGTAGCAACCTGGTTGTATCAATTGTATTTAGTAACTTAGCGACTTGGTTGCTATTTATATTAATATAAAAACATTCATAAAAAAGATTATTCTGTAAAAGCTAACACATAAAAAGTTCTTCCACAAACTAGTGTTTCATTTACAACTCCTAACCAAACATTACAGTACTTTAATTTCGATATGAAAATATGTATCAAAGATGACTTATTTTACGTGTGAATTAAGCATACAGGAAGTGAGGCTGAAGCTGCTGTCATTTTATTACAAAATAAATGTGATTGAAAATACTAATTTATTTTTTCCAATACAACAAAATAATGTATTTATTCTGATAGGTGAATACATTTTTTCAGATGATTGATTAGAAAAAGATGAAAGAACTGTGCTAATATTTATACAATTTCAAGAATTTGCTCATTTTATTTCTTATATGGTCTAATTTGGACAGATTTATTTATAAGCGAATATTAAAAATTGAGCATTTTCATTTTATCCTTTAATAATGTAACATAGACTGTTAAAGCATTGTAATCCACGTTTCCTGTGAGGTAATAAAGAACTGTAATTTTCAATTATCTAGGAACATAATATTTTGAGCCTTAATTGACGTAATGGTTTATCTTATGCACTTTAAGTATCACCTTTAAGCGTACGAAAAACCATATCAAACACAGTTTCCATACCACAAAGTGTAAATACATATGCATATATTATAACAACTTAAAAATGCTGTAATTGTTTTCATTTCTTTTAAATATGCAAAATTATACAGGGTGTTTTAAGCTACTGAAGCGAAGTGTTGTCTTGATGATTAAATTGTATTTTTTTTCACAATAAAGACATATTATTAATCCCATTTTATTTTTTCTTTATTCCTTATTTTAACGCTTAAAACATTCCACGAAAGCACATTCAAATTAAACTGACAGGAATTAATTGCTGTTAATAAAAATTTGGTGTGAATTAACCCTGTTACAAAACAAATTTGCGTTTTACGACTTATGAAGAAGCCAACAGTTTTTGTTTCTTTACCTGTTTATAACGTGCAAACTTTTGAAAATTATTTCAATAGCTGCACATATTGTACGTAGAAGATCTTTAAAGGTTTTTCCTGTTTACACATCATTCCCTATGTTCAGGACTGCGTAATAGTGGTGGTGAACAGTTTTCAAAATATATTTGAAACGGCACAGTATTCATCCATTTCGTTCCGGTCTCGGACGTTTCGGCGGGACCGATTCGGCGCCAGGATGTTTCGGTGCCGGGACATTTCGGCGCGACACCGATTTGGAGCGGCCATTTCGGCGCGAGACCATTTCGGCGACGCCGATTCGGCGAGAGGACATCTCGACGCGTATACTTTTAACGTAGTTAATTTGATTTAGACATCTTTTAATAGAACTACTTAATACCAAATACTGAAACGTATCAAATCAATAATATTTGTTAATAAGTATGTTTATATAAATTATTACTGTTTTTTAATTAAATTTTAACGTATCTATAGGAGGTAATAATAAAATCGCTGATTTGAGTCGTTTTTTTAGATATATTGTTTGTATCCTTTAGTTTTATTTTATTCTTATAGATATATTAAAATTTAATATATAAGACTAATAATGTCTATAAATCTACGTATTACAATTATTCAAATGTGTCGAAACTAAAAGAACTGCGTTAAACGTATTCGCGCCGAAATGACATCGCGTCGAGTCGGCAGCGCCGAAACGGCGGCGCCGAATCGGTCGCGCCGAAACGTCTCATTCCGTTTCGTTCAATTTTTTTTTACTATTTACGAAAAGAGACGCAACATTAATGCAGCAGCAGTCCAATCTCCAAAACCTGGAGTTTCGTCCACTAACAGTTTTGTTCCCTCGCGGATATGATGCTCCCCTTGTAACAAATTATATAATATGTGAAAGTTAGTGGCCAGAAACAGATCTGTTCCGGACCCATCTGTCCCCTGGACGCCGCGATCCAGCAGCGGTGGGACAAAACCTTTAAAAATATACTACGTGTGTGGGCAGCTACAATCAGGTAATTGTGATTGTGTGAATAGAATCAAATTATGTGATAAAGTGAGTGTTCTGATGGGATACTCACCAGTATCCAATTATATTATGTAAAATAAACCAAGACTCGCATATCTGATCTAGAATTCTGTGACTAATGAATATAAATTTCGTAAAACATTAATTATTTCCGTTAATTAAGTTGTAAGAGTATACTGTGTAGCTGGTAGTTATAGATACATTTATCAAGAGAAATATTTATTTAATAGTAAATTTACCAAAAATCTCCAGCACATCAACGCTTTCTTATTTGCTTTTCACAAACCAGTGTTGTAATTTTGCTTAGTATACTACATTCACAACATTAAATTTTTGAGGTTTGTTTTCTTAATGGCTTTGTTTTTTTACGCTGGCTATTATTCATCTTCTGTTCTCGCAATAACAAGGGTTAATAGTTTTAGAAATTAGAGAGGCAAAATTTTCGCAGATTGAAGTTGTTAACCACACATAAAATTCTTTATGAGACAATGAAAGAATTTGTGGGCTTATTTGCAGTGTTTGGTATTACAACAGAAGAATGAAATGCGAAGGTTTCTCTTCCAAACTTTATTTAATATAAATTTTTTATCAGTACGTTGCTTAGCGATGAAAATTAAGTTTTTAATTTCTCGAAGTTTTGGTTAGATTGAAGCCCCACAATTTTAATATTAACCATCTTGATTTAAATCAGACGATAGCACGAGATTTCATGAACTTGCTTAATTGGGTGTTAAAAAGCTGAATATGTAGCGTGAATTTTGTAAAGCATAAAATACTTTTTTTTTATAAATACTTACATGGTGTTAAGATATCTGTCGCTTGTCATATTTCTTGAATAATATATGTTATTCGTGGTTGCCGTAGAAGTAGAAGGGATAAACTGTTGAAAGCGGGGATTAGTACGGGGTCGCTTGTGAATTTCCTGCTCTTCACGCTCTTCTTCGATGGCCGTTTCGATATCGCTATTCCCATTTAACACATTTATACTGTTCTGTGTCAAATGTTCCATTTTCAACACTTCATATTTCTGGTCATCCTCTTCGTGATGGAAAACTTCACTTAGTTCGTATTCTTTTATCTGTTCAATGCATCGAGACACATAAATGAGAGACACATTACTATGATGTATTATATTACCTTGAGGAACTGAAAAGTGGCAATAGGAGGAAGACGTTTCAGATAGGGGTAGAAAAACGAGCCTGCAGGATGTGCAGGATAGTGAGCTGTGATGCGATACGCCACCCCCTGGGGCTCAGTCGGCCAGTTAGGTGCGGTAAATGTGAAGCCATTATCCGTACCCGCGTCGATAGGATCCACCTGCAGAGACCGCACATCAACTAGCAACACCAACCTAAACCGCGTATATTTTCTTACCTCTATAGTGATGCTGTCCAGCCAATTACCATTTACGCACAGATCGAAACCATCGATGCCGATGAACCAGTCTGGTGATGGTACAATTCGGGACATAAGGGAAACCTGCGATATTTGATAAACGGCAATTAATTGAAAGTATCAATGTACACGTTTTCATTGCTTCTTAATTCTTTTTAACGTGTGCAAAGCAGTTTCCTAGATCTACTATTAAAACATCCTAACAGTCAATAAACGCTGCTCCTTAAAATAGCGCTTTGCCACAGGCACAGTTTAATGTTCAATAATTGTTGAAATCTAAGAAATTAGATATTTTCAAAACAAATTATTACAAATACAAATTAACTTCCTTTGCATAAACGTTATTTTGTAATCAAAAGTGCATATCTCAAAAATAATACATGTGAATTGATAAAACGACAAGTATTTTAAATATTTACTAGTGTTACCCCAGCACACAATGCACTGACAGACAGCGTTGGCAGAACCGGCGAAATGTCAAGTCACGTGATGCATTAGTTCAAATAATGACACGCGACGTTATTGTAGGTGGCGCCCCAAGTGACGCGCGTCTAGCCGACCTTCATATATATTATAAAATAAAATAATTATTAATAAAAAATTGACGTAGAATAAAAATATAAAAATGTTTCATGTTCCATCTGTGGATAAGGACCTTTCATTTAAAAAAAATGGTCCAAATTGGTAAAGCGGTAGCCGCTGGAGGAAGGGGAGAAAAAAAACCCTTTGTGCTTTTATATATGTATGGATGGATAAAACTCCTTTTAGTAGGCAACTAAAAGAATACAGACCTGTATAAAAGGTTATCTACACTATTCTAACATAAAATAATGCAGCATAATGTTTTTCTAAAATACCATTTCTAGAGACCCATCTTACACTTAAATTAAAATGGCACAAACACCAAGGGTAGACAATACCGAGAATCGAACTCGGTACAATTGATCAAGTGGAGCCAAATCCGATAACTCTAACCCGTATTTATATGATGGCTCCGGTTTATAGATTTATTTTAAACACTATTCAAAATTAAACATTTAATGCGAATCCATTTTACTAGATAAGTAAAAGTAATTAACTAAATGTAAATTAAGAAAGAATAGAATTGAAAGCAAGATCTCATTTTCTACAAATTATTACAAAAAAGTGTTAAACAATATAAATTGTTTGTTCAAAAATATATTATACGTCGTTTCAAATAAAATTTAGCAGTTTTCATGAAAAATGTATGGATTTCACATTCTACTCTGTTTTATTTTCTAGCAACTAGAGAATTAAATGGTCGCTCAGAAGTAGTAAGACAAATGAATGCATCAGAAAAATATTTCAAGTCTGGTTCACTGGTAGATGACAGATATGCCTTTATGGTATTTAGAACAGACATAGTACAAATGACAAAGACAAATGAACAAACGCATTCCAAAACTACAATAAATGTCAATTCCACTTTCTATGGCAGCTCATTGTTTTGTAGGATGAGCTGTGCCTTTAACTTCCTCGCCGATGTAAATTGCAGTATACTAGCGAGTATTGTATTTACCTAGAAATAGCCTTCCGGATTGTATTGAATGAATTGGGGTTTTGAGGTACACATACAAATTTATTAATATTCGTTAACAGAAATTCATTTACTATGTTATGCCTCAATAAGATGTAAACAAAAATTGTGAACATCATTATAGGGACCATTTCTATACATTCGAAATATAATGCATTTGAATCAAACCTAAGGTCGGTATTACACTATCAAAGATTTGATAAAAGATCTTTTATAAAAGATTTTATAAAATATTCTTTTATTCAAAGATTAAAAAAAGATTTGAAAACTAGTATTACACTATATAAAATATTTTATCACAGTTGTCATCATATGATGAATGAACAACAGCTTTATGCTTGTGTGGCTTCAATTAGTTCAATTGTCATAATTTGTGCAATATTAAAAAACCAAAAGACTAAGAGTAAAAAGCAAAGAAGACGTGAGTGGGTTAAACCATGGGTTTCGAGACGTGACGATCTGGGTATACACCAAAACTTATTGAAGGAACTCAGAGTTGAAGATATGTCATGTTATAAAAATTATTTAAGAATGGATGATGCTACATTTCAGCTGGTTGTATCAAAAGTTGCTCCTTTTATTGCGCGAAAGAATACCCATTTAAGAAATTGCATTAGTGTAGAAGATCGCGTTCTTGTGACTCTTCGGTTTTTGACCACTGGAGAAAGTTATTCCAGCTTAAAGTATTCTACGCGAATACCACAATGTACATTAAGCTGTATAATACCCGAAACCTGTGATGCCATTTATAAAGCACTTAAAGAAGATTTTTTACATCAAAGTGTGTGCATCCACTGATGATCACATTGGAAATTTCTTGATACGCCCTAATCTTTTATTTCTATTTTTGTAATCTTCGTGTTGAACATTATACAAAAATTCATAACTTTCATATTCAGAAATTAAAGTTTTAGTAGCATCAAGTGACCACGTGAACTTAGTTGACGCCATTTTGTAAAGTGGTTGTTAAATCTTTTATCAAATATGGTCGAATGTAGCTAACTTTGATAAAAGATATTTTATAAAAGATATCTTTTATAAAATATAGCCCATTACATTGTAAAACTTCTTTGACAAAGATATTTTATAAAAGATCTTTTATCAAATCTTTGATAGTGTAATACCGGCCTAAATAAGAAATCGCAAAGAAACGGAGATTAAGCAGAAAACTGATTTTATACAGGAATAGTGCAGTACGGTTCGCAAACAAAAACAGCAAAAGAATAAGGCAATCAATTAAGCTAACAAAGATTGCGAGGTAGCCCTTGCAGAGCGAGTAACGTAATGAGGGTATTCCGTGCGTGATGCCATTGGCGATCTGCACGCTGGACACGCGTTCGTGTCACTCCAGATCCAAGACTTTCCACTCGAGCGTCTTTTCAAGTATCTATATCATTTAAAGTGCGTGCACAATCGATAAGCGCACGGGAAACATAAAACAAGAGATAACATTCATTCACTTTGAAGTCATTACTTATTTACCCTCGAGTGGTTGCCGTCGACGAAGAATTCTGCTTCGGTGCGTCCAACGCCGGTGGAGATGGGAGGCGCATTGAACTCGTCGTAGATTCCACCTTCGCCTTGACTTTGCTCTTCCAGAATATCCGAACGGCCTGTTTCAGCGAAAGCTTTCACCCCCGACGAAGAACGCTGACCGAGCCGGAACAATGTAAACGATTTGTCGTGGCTGCGACCTGAAAACAAAATACGTGTGACGCTTTTGAAAACTGAACAACATAAAAAGAACATGAAAAAAAGAACAATTTGCAAAATTTGTATTGCAAAAACATAGTACGAGTACAATTCCGTACTGAATTTAGTTTCCTTCATAAGCAAAGACATTTCAGTAAATGCACATACATTTTCTTTACACATAGCTATGATTACAGTTACTTGCAACCCTCACTTGCCAAAAGTAAACAAAACGATGTTGCAAGTAAAACCTGAAAATATGAGTTCTTGTTCGACAACAGCTGCTAGAACTTTTTATATAAACAATATTTATAAAAAGTATGAACTGCTTACTCCAATACTGCTCGAGGTAGTTTAAATTGCAGAGTTTGTCTTTAATTTAGAGGTCTTTTTAGTCATAGCTCTATGTATATGTAAATAGATATTTTACAATTTGGTACTTAAACGTAAAAGCTCGGTCAAGTTATCTCTTTCCTATACTTCTAATACAGAAATAAAATATATTATTGAAAAAGGTTTTTAGAAAATAGCCTGTGAATGTGTGGCAAATGAATTTTTTCGTTATATTTTCTGAACAACTGTTCCAATTTTGATGTTGGGTTGGGGTATATCAAGTTCTGGCATAAAATAATCTTTTAAATAAGCAAAATACCTTGATATCCCCATGCTTTAAAATTGTTCTTTATCATATTTCAAACGTATTTTTGATATCAACCAAAATTCTCGTAAAAAACGATTTGTTTGGCAATAAACGAAAAAAAAAAAATTATAAGCCCAACATTGGGGATGGAGAAAATTAGCGGTCCTAAGTTATACTGCTTCTAAAAATTAATTATAAATCTTATTCCACTATCACTCATGAGCAATTCATCTTAAACAAACATGCTTTAGTTTTCCGTTTGTTAAATGAAGGGTTATAAATTTCCAAATTTAAAAAATGCATAAAAGGCGTCACGGAGAAATTAATGCAATGGGACACTAATCACATTGAACCTCATCCCTAGTTTTAAAAGGCCACAGAATTTAAATCGTGTAGCTAATTTTAATCGATATTTTTTTGATGGTTTAAAAAATTGTTGAATTTAGTAGCATTGCGTCCCCATAGAACTACTACCATAATCAAAATTTGTGCCGTTCCGGCAACTCGTTTCTGAGTAATTGAAAATTGAAAACCTTCAAAATTTTAAATTTTGAAGCTAGAAAGATCAAAAAAAGCGTAGTATTTGCGTTACAGTCTTGTATCAGATCCCGTTTTTTTGCAACCGAAATAAAAATTCTGAAAAAATGCTACCAAAAAATGTTTTGCTTTCGTTTCTGATTTTGAATTTTTTTATGGAAAGTACTAACAAATGCCCCCCAGTCACGCACCTGTACAGCCGCCAATGATAGAGAAATTTAAAAGCGACTCCTTTTTTGATTTTCTAGAAGTCCGAAACAGCATTTCCGTCAAAATCTCAAAGTTGCAAATTGTAGTGAAAAAATATCTTCCTATACTAAAAGCATGAGAAAGTGAACAAACAAAATCGCAGGTGGAAGTAAGACATATTTTTACTTTCCCATACCTTCGGTATAGGGAAGTATCGATTTTATGAAAATTTTCGAAATCTAGATTTGAACGGTAATACACGTTTTGGGGTTAAAAAAACCCGAAAAAAAGTTGTTTTTAATAAAACCTGTGTCTGTGTGTGGGGGGGACTCCCAACCGCGAAAGTACTAGACTGATTTTAATAAAATTTTAAATCAAGAGGTATATCGAAAATTGTAGTTCTAGTTAAGCTTTTTAAAAGAATCTGAAACCGGAAATGGAAATTAGACATGCTTCTTTGGTAGCGTTTTTGTCTAAAACTAAAATTTTGAACATTTGAACACGGAATCTGAGAGAAGAACTTAAGGCAAATCGAAAACGTTTTCACCGAACTTTCTAGCTTCAAAATGGCGGCCTCTATAACTTTTTGAAAATTTCGACTTTAACGTCCATTTACTCGAAAATTAGTTGTTGAATCGGGATCGGTTACAACTTGTTTGAGAGCCCTTTGTAGGTAGTATACGATGATGTAAAATTAATTTCGAAAATCCAAAAACGATCTGAATGGCGCTGCTTCAAAATTTTAAAAATTTTTAAAAAATATTTTAAAACCTGCCCTGCCCGCACGAGTTTTTTAACACTTTCTGAGCTGATAGAGCTTGCAATGAATTATAACTTTATTTTCTACTAATCTCCCAAATTTATCTCTGTCGCTTTCCAGGAATTCAAAAAAATGAAATTGATTAATTATTTATAAAAACGCAAACGCCGATCGTTATAAACTTTTATTAGTTCGATAGACTATTTGAAGTACTTTATTAGGTTTAGCAAGAATTTTCAACTATTTGTAAAATTAAGAAAAAAAAGGGATACTTTATACCAACAACGCGTTTTCCGGCAGTGAGGTGATTGTAACTACGCCTATTAATTATCCCTAGTTTATTAGTATATTATGCAGCAAGTTTTAGAAACGGCATTTTAGTCACGAGTTTGATTAGGCACGAGCGGAGCGAGTGTTTATTAAAACGAGTGTCTAGAAAAGTTTATAAAACGAATTGCATACTATACTTTTTCTACGACCATCACAAAAATACTAAAATTTGGAAATTATTTTATTATCTTAAGCCATATTAATTCTTTTGACAGATTGATGACAAGTGACAACTAACTTTATTTTTAGTTTCAATTAATTTTTGCGATTAAAAAACCTAGAGCTAACTTTAGCCCGTGACTAAAGCGCACAAAGTCACAGCTTGTCAAGGTGTATTTAAAAGATCACTTAGCGTCATGGACACATATGCGATAAATGGCATTTTAAAGATAGAAGTAGAAATATATATTTTTTATTCTTTGCATATTTTTAATAATAACTCTTTAAATAAACCGTTTACATCGAGTTTGTGGTCCGATATCCGCTGTAGAGCGGGCGGCTCCGTTCTTACTATTTTTTACTATGGTGTGCGACATCGTAGGGTTGTCTATATAAATTGTTTTTTAGAAATCTAACATACGGTGAAATGAGAAAAGATCAAGACAAATCGAAATTTTTTTAGCGAAATCTCTAGCTTCAAAATGGTTGCCGCTACACCTTCTTGAAAATCTCAAATTTAACGCCCATTTACTCGAAAAGTAGTTGTCTGGTCGGCATTACAACTTGCTTGAGAGCCCTTTGTGCGTAGTATACAAAGAAAGAAACATAATTTCGAAAATCTCAAAACGATCGCAATGGCGCTTCTTCAAAGTTTTGAAAGTTTTCAAAAAAATAGTGTTCAAAAACTGCCCACATGATTTTTTAAAAATTTTTTTGTTGGCTGTTAGTTAGAACGGAAGATTGGCTACAATTCGATTTTCTTCTGAATACTATAATTTTACTGCGGCGCTTTCTATGAATTTAGATAGATGGAATAGAGGGTTGCCTATATAGCTTGTTTTCTTAGTAATCCAACAGTTGGTTAAATGTACAACGTTATAATTGCAAATTTACAAGTTTACAAATATGGTAAGTATTAATATCTAGTACGGGAAAGCCCATTCGAAGTCCACACTTCAGTTTTTTAATATTTTCGTTTAGAAATAAGGAATAACTCTCTAAGCATAAAAATAAGACCTGCTGGTAGAGGACGTTAAGACAAACCTAATTCTTCTTCAAAACTTCCTAGATCTACAATGCCGGTCGGCTTTTACAAGATTTTGATAAATTTATAAAGTTTGTTAGGTGAAAAATGAGTCGTGTAATCGGTATAAAATTTGGTATCGCAATGTTCCTAGTTGGGTATAATGCTATAGAATAAAAATATTTTGATAAAAACTGAAAATCATCGCCGTTTAGAAGACAAAATGAAATTTATTTTATTTTAATTTTTAATTAGGAACCTCTGGCCCGAATTAAATCAGAGCTTGTAGTATTTAAGCATATATCAACTCAAGTCATAAGAATATGGATTTTGGTTAGTACTTTTATTCACTACCATCTTACATCTTACTACATGTAACCATGAATTAAAACTTTCAGAAAAGTTTAATTATAAAGTACAGTAGATTTATTTTGGATGGCAACCACAAACAGTGTTTAATTTTGTTTCATAATTGGCAACGGCTTATAAACGCACTTATTTAATATTAATAAATTGAATAACTTTACAAACTTTTTAAATAACTTTGTAAACTCTTAACTAGTCCCACAACAACTAATGTAATCTTAAAAAACACATACACATAAAAATTCATACAGGCTCGTCCTAAATTAAATGACTTTTTGAATGTAAACTGTATCAGGTTTAAATATGTATAATATAGAGAATTATAATTTTATAAATATGTAAAATAAATATTTAAAAATCAGTTACTCATCTTCAGAAATTCATATGTGATTTATAGAAATTCATGGGTATCTGAACGGAATAAGTTCTATATTAAATCAATTTGAAAAGTCTCAATGCTAACACTGCTATTATTACACCATTTTTAATCCGACGATTTATAAAGTATTGCAATTTTTTAAACGCGAAAGCACTGAATTTGTTTATGAAATGTCTACCTTGCGAACAAAGTTATGTTGAAATATGTATTTCGGGACAACGCACAAAAGCTGTTAAACATCTTACGTTTTACAGAAAACAAAAATTAATTAATGGTTATTTTAAATTATTTTTGTTCGTCGCCCTATTATTATTTTTTTTATTTAAACGTTTTAATTGCTAAATATAATTGAGAGGAAACTTACAGTAGTGTTGTGCGGTTGGTTGCAAACATACTCGAATAAAATGATCCAGTTTACGGTTATTTTTATTAAAGTTAAGTTGTCATCACCATCATCATCATCATCATCTGACATAGCACAAGATTTTCTACGAATCCTGGATTACGCCAGGACCATCCTACGCCAGCAGGTGGGTATGAACTTTACTGGTGAGATCAGGTGGGGGTGATGCAGAGCGTTAACATGCCCACGATGCATACCACCAGACACCGATGCTGCAACCCCAGGTAGTCAGTAAACTACGCATCAATAGGTATTTTGAGTGGATAACGATGATAGTTAACAAACTGGAATACGTAAAAAGTAAAAACTATGTAAAAGACAAATTTGTCAAGTAAGCAAATATTACAACATTTTGTTCCTAAACATGTTTACAACTTTAACCTCGCAAAAAATCCGACATGCTTCACTTATTTGTTTGTTCAGAAGCAGCAGGTGTATCTAATTGTATAGAAGTCTGTACTTTCATGTTACTTTCAACAACCCTATTGATATATTAAATCCCTATTGTTAAAGAAGAAATGTTCAAGATTGGTACTGAACCCTACTTTCTCTTAGGTACGAATAAATCTGACAAAAAAATTTGCCGAGTTCGAAGTTTTACCAGAAAAAGCTTTTACGGATTGCAGACTTGCTACACCGACTTTCTAACAATTTCCGGTATCTCAAAATGTCAACATTTTATTATAATCACCAAATGTTTATTAACAGATTATTTAATTGTAAATTATAGCTTGAAGTTATGGGATTTTTCCACTGCCTAATTTATTTGCTAGTTCGTACATTTAATAGTCAAGGATGAAGTAACTTGTATTTTGCGTAAAATTCAACATATGTAAGTCTGTTGTACAGAGTGAGCATAAAATGTGATGAACCACGTGACAACGTAACATAAGCAACCCATTGTACAGAAGTGGCTACCCTGCTTCAGGAAACTAATTCTGACAGTTGTAGCAATTACCTTGGCGTAGCACGTACAAGTTAGGGCACAGAAAACGTATTTTTATAAAAAAAATGCTGCTCAAAATGAGTGCACGAACGCCAATGAAACACAATGACATTGCAAAAGGAAATCAGCACGGCAGGCAACGTTGGAAAATAAAATTCACTACATTTAAATTAGTCAATGGTGACGTGGTTCTTTACCTTTTATGCTCGCTCTGTACATGGGAGAAATATCAGCTTCATACAGAAAAACCATTTTGTCGCATAAACAGTAGCAGTAGCATTCAACAATGTACACAATACAACATACTTCATTTGACGAAACTAATTAAAATAATACAGCCCGAGTCAAAACATACTTTAATATATTTCTGCTATTTGAGAAGATAGGTAAAAAAGTTACTACTAAAAGTTGTGCAAACCGACACGTACTATAAACTTATATATGAAAATGGGCCAGCGGGTGGTCTAGTGGTTAAAGTCCCAGGCTTTGAAACTAAACTCTCAACAGCAGTAGGTTCGAGTCCTCTGACAGTCGAAATTTTTCTAAATAAGTTAAATCCGGCGTGTCCATGGATGGTGTGTGTGGTGTGTATGTTGGGTTGCATGTCTTTCAGGGGTGGGGCATGTTAGACCGGTAAATAGCGCTGAAGTGCGCTGAAGCCGGGTAAGGGGGTGGGATGGGAATCATGGAGTCGTGCTCACGCATGGGCTCCTGATTCTTAAAAAAAATATATGAAAATGTTATACAAGGTGTCCCATAAAAAAAGTATTCATAAGATAATAATGTTCTTAAAGAGAATGACCTATATTTTTTTAACTTACTGGTAAGACCATAAAAAAATCTCAATAAAATTTTTTTGTAAATGCCATAATTTTCAAGAAAAAACTAATTTTATGTTATAGAAATCGTCATAGAGCTCATGCGCTCAGGTCCACGTGCAAATAAGGTGATCATGGCGCGCGATGGTAACCAAATGAAGTTGACGGGTGTGCTATTCAGTTTTATTACATAAGTATTAGGTCGGAGATTGTGTTTTCTTCTGAAATATTAATAGTAGTACTTAGATAATTAAAATGCCACACTAAAAATATGTAAAATATAGCGTTTAAGTAATAAAACTGAATGAGACACCTGTTAATTTCATGTGTAACCATCGCGCGACGATTCCCTTATTTGCGCGTGGATGAGCTCGCGAGCTGTATGACAATATCTATGCAAATATGTTTTTTCTAGAAAACTATCGCATTTACATAAAAAAAAGTTATTTAGCTTTTCTGTTGGCACTTAAATGGTCATTTCTCATTCCATTTAAGAAAAGTATTATTTTATGAATAATTTTTTATAGGACATCCTGTATAAGATTTTCATATCTCAATTTATAGTACGTGTCAGTTTGCACAACTTTTATTAGCAGAAACATTAAAATCCGTATCTTTTGACTCGAACTGTATAATGCCGATGTTGAGCAACGAGCGGGGGACCCCTAAGGGGTACTCCACCGTGCTACACTACTGAGTCTCGTTGCACAAACACGTTTGACAGACAAATGATAATTATATATTACTGTAATAAGGAGGCCACTGCAAGAATAATTTGTGAGAGGTTGGAATTTAGACGCTTCAGGAGAGGCTTGATGTGTTTGGGGGACTAGGAAATGTCTTGCGCCAAGGGAAACATCTATAGCACGATTAAGGCCGCATAGACTACGCGATTCAAGAAGCATTGGCTGTCAAAAATTTCCAGAAAAGTTTTGTCAAAACCATATGAACGAGTTACTGAAAAATGGTCTAGTTTACGTAAACATATGGGGGGCAAAAAGTCTTATAGACAGTCTCAGTGCTTGCTATGCCTCGCAGCTATCAAGATAACGGTGATACTCGCAGGGTACACGAAGTAAGCTGTATTTTACGCAAACTGTAGGTTTTCTTCTTTCTGGACTACAAATGAGAAAGGAAATGGAGCAGTGTACGTATACACATGCAAGTCTATCTGCGCAATAATACACTTTTGGAGACGAGTATAAGGTTTTAATTTTATTTATAAGTTCGAGCTTTACTTCGTTGAAGTTAATTGTAATTTATTGCAATTAAAACAATTCTTAACTTCAACAGGTCTTTATTTTAGCCTTATACTTTACTAAAATCAGACATTTACAAATTAAATTGTTCGCACTGTAATTCGGTTTATATAGGACAAACAATTAGACACTTTGATATTAGGTACAAGGAACACGTACGTTGTTACAAATATAAACACCTACATAAATCCAATTATGCTAAACACTTATTAGAACACAATCATTAAATGATATCTAATAACACTATAAAATGTTTATACTTTTGTGATGATAAACGTAAGTAGAAGCATTTGAAATTCACAAACATTTAAAATCTTTACCTTTAATAAATAAGCAAATTGATCTCTTACATTCACCGTTATTGGACGTTTTGGAATAAGAAATCAAGTCATCTGGACGCAGATATAGAAAACCAAGATCAAGTTATGAAAATTTATTGTTTCTATAGCAACACCAACTGTTTACTTTTAATGTTGCTATTGATAATGACGTGTAAACACGCCGAAATACGTATAAAGCTAAAATAAATACCCATTGAAGTTTAGAATTGTTTTATTTACAATAAATTAAAATTGTAATACAGCCGGGGAAATCTTTTCTATCCGTACCCGACCCTTTGCTTGTCCAAACTTAAAGTCGAATTTTTTTATATAGAAATTCAACTCTTTTAACCGTACTTACGAGAAACCAGGGTTCAGTACTCTATTTAAACACTTTTGTCCCCTGACAACGAGAACTGATATAAATTTGTTTTCTGCTCGGGTGAATAACGGTTGCGAGTTAATATTTTTTCTTTATTTCACCATATTTCTAAATTTGTTTTTTATCATCGAAACAATAATATTCTAATGTGGCGAAATTAATACAAATTAAAAAAACGCAAAAAATACATTTCTTTTCCATTACGATTTAAAATGTGCCTGCGGGCTGTATTTTTTCATAAACTGCTCATTATTTTCAACGAGAGAAGCTTAACCTTTATAAAACGACAAAGTATATTTGATGAAGTTTTGGCCGCATTTGCTAATTTAATTAGCAATTTATTTTTATTTAATTTCTGTATATAGAACATTTGGATTTTACTGCAAAATGAACATCGGGTAGGTAGAACATTTAAGCTTTCAAATTCTTGATTTCGTTTGAATGTTTTAAAACTGGTTTAAATATTTGCAATAAAAGAACTGTAAATGTTAAATTATTTTAAAGGAATTTAAATTTAAATGGTAAGTTTTTTGTTGAGTAGAGCAGAAATTGAAATCCCATTTAGCTGAAATACATTACTAAACTCACGTTCAGTAAATATTTTCTGTTGTATCAGGCTATATATAACTTTAAGCATGCACATGCATCTTACATATTCCAAGACTTGACAAATGCATTTACTCGGCAGTTTCTAAAAGGATCAACTTGTGAGCTCAAGCAACGGGTTGAATCAGTCACCGTAACGTACCTGCAGTCACATCTCACGTCGAATCGATCTGTTTCCAATGTACCCACTTCTCTTATAGGCGCATTCAACTTTCAGACAAGGCACGATATTACAAGTTTCAGCTGCAGTATTAGAATCGGCTCCATAGTTTTGCACAATGCATTTAAATTTTTTTACCATTATTATTCTACTAATAAGTATAATCAAACCAATTATTTGCAATAATGACACAACAGCTGTTGAGGAAGCGCTACGAGACCTTCCTCGCGTACAACCGCTTCCTTTTGCCCCCCCCCCCCCTTCTATTAATTTTTCTTATACTTTTAGTCATTACACAACATTATTTTTCACAGTATTAGTATATGCATTCAACCAAAATTAAAGGTTTTTCGTAGTCGAAGGTTAGTCTTGCGGTCATTTCACACCTTCGTGCTAGGGGTTGCTAATACCTAAAGAAAACTGACCTCCCTCGATTTTTTGTCGTATGCATCACCTTCTCCGATTTCTAGTGTTCTGTAGGAATCGGTTTATTGCTCCCTTTACACTGTGGTCGTTTGTGTAATAAATAGCCCGTTTAAGCTGCAGCGGTAATCGACAAAAATGAAACATTCCAAAAGCTTTTCCGGCAATAATACCACAAGCTCCAAAGCAAAATTTCGCAAGAGAATAATCATGAAGTTATCCGAAAAAATTATAATCACGAATGCTATTTGGATTGATTATATCACAACTAAGAAACAATGATCAAGAAAGTCCGTTTGTTTGTACAGTCATTACAATATTACGACTTACGTTCGAATATTCTCAACGGAAAACATCAAGGTGCTGTTTTCTCAGTTAAAAACGAATCTCATTGTAAAAATTTTTCGAATTGTGGTTTCTAATTAGTTCCTCATAATAAAAGTGGACTCATCGTAATTAAAAGTTATTACTGTGGCTATTTCACATCTTTGTCATGATTGAAACCGAAATTTCAAACTTAAAAAGAAGAATCCATTAGAGGGAGGGGAGGGGGGTTGATAAAGATTTTACTTTCACCCATTGACTATTCGATATGCGTAATAGGAATCTGAGCTTCTTTTACGAATACACCAATATATGAGTAAAGCACCCCTCCCCCGACACCTGTGGTGGTGAAACCTTGTTTCTCCACGGGTTTATGCGAGTGTGATCAGCAATCTTTTAACCCTAGTTAGATGTGTGGGCTATAATAAGTGTGTACAAACACTTATAATCACAGACACCATAGTAAATGGTATCCGTCATAATTTCGACTTCCAAAATTTTGACTCTACGCACACCACCAAGAAAAAAGTGAAAATGAATACAGCACACCGCATGTCATTTTCATATAACCCAAAAAATACCTTTAGTTCCCTTGTAACCTTTTCGGTCATACAATCAAACTACTCGTAAAATTAGATAATGCAGCGTCAACCTATAAGAGACGATACAACTATATTAAAAAGTCAAAAGTACAGCACGTAAAAGTCAATTTGGAACTTTAGTTGAAAAAACATAGCTTGATATGAAAGAATGAGAGAAAACACAAGATTAAATTTTCCACCAATAAGTGGATAAAAGTGAAGAAGCAAAGCTTTGTATTTAAGTTAACTGTCGCCGGAGGGCGATTAAGCTTCAATATGTAATGTTTATTGTCTTGTTAATATTAAATTATACTCGTAGTTTAATTTAAATTCTCTAGTCCTATAGAAGTGAAAATTATTGTAGACAGTATTTGAAAATTTTCGATCAGTTTGAAAAGAAACTATTGTAATGCAATGGTAAGGTAATGATAGGTAGAAACAGAAAGTTCGGAAAGCGTTTGATTTATCTTAGCGTCTTTTTACACAATCTACGGAAATATTAATACTAAAATACTATAGCAGTATCTCGAAGATCCATTTCTGATTTCCAATGTTTATTATCTCTAAACTTCAAATTTCATCAAAATCGGACGAGATATGCCGGAGAAATTAGGCAACAAAAAAACGCCAATAACATGGAACCTTTTGCTTTTATGTGTTTTTTGTCGCTTATAGCAGCAAATCACAACTGAATACTACAGGAATGTGGAATACGAACGTAAAGATATCACAATCTTGAATTTGCTGTGTTCGCATAATAAGTTACAACATTTGGAATATACAAGTTTATGGACAAGATCTGGAAGCTGTATAAAAGGCTGACCTGAACGCCTTAGATAATCGCAACAGCTTTTATATAAATTCCAAGGAGTTATCCTTCAACGTTTCTTATCTTAAGGTTTTTCTACCAATAGCTTACTTTCTGTTCATGTTTATTTTTAATAACGATTTAATAATTAATTTGAATACCTTGCCATGAAGAAATACGACAATAAACAACGCAGTTTACATCTGAAGAAAATAAATAAATTCTCTTTATTTATTTTCCATTGAACATTGAAATAACGTTGAATTACTTCCATATTTCACAAAAGATTAGAAATATTAAAATATAAGCAGGTGACCGTGTACCCGGTTCAGTTCACGCAGAGGATTAATCCAGAATTGAGTAAGGGTTAACCTTAACTCGGCGTGAAACAACTCGGGGTGGGGGGCCTCAACCCCGGCGCGTCCCAATGGCTGATAGGAATAGCTCCTGTAGATATACAGGACAGGTGCGAATAAGGTTCACCAAATAAGCACCCGCGGATCAACTGAGGCAATGCAGCGTCTGATCCAGAATGGACGGCTGCAAATAGCGTCTGACCCAGAATGGACGGCTGAAATGTACACTCACCAACCCGCCTGGCCAGCGTGGTTCGATGGCCAAAACCCTTAAATGAATACACCTCATATACAGCGGCCCTTAGTCCCCAGCAGCTCCAATACTACCGACCAAGGCAGCGGGAGGACCAGTAGAGGAGCAAAGGGTGCTAAAATCACTGGAAGAGATCAGGCTGCCAACACTAAATTATGGATCGCATCGTACAGTACACGGAAGAAAGGATGGAAGAATTAGAATATGAATTGGGAAAGATTAAATAGGATATACTAGGAATGTGTGAAACAACAAGAAGAGGGAACGACTATAAGAAACTACGGCCAGGAAATATATTATTCCACCAAGAAAGTTCAGACAGGAGGATTGATATGATAAACAAGAGAATAGCTAACAAAATAAAGAATACAAAAGTAATACTAGAGAGAGTTGTGTATATAGTTATTAACATAACACACTCATATACCCTGAAAGTAGTGCAAGTATATGCCCCAACAAGTTCATACGACGACAAAGAGGTAGAAAGCTTCTACGGAGATATTTGTAAGAGTATAGAGGAAAATAGGACATCCAATACAATAATCATAGGAGATTTTAATGCCAAAGTTGGCCCAAAAGAGGACAATGACGAAATTTGAGTAGGAAAATTTGGAACTGATCAAAGAAACACTAGAGGTGATATCTTACTTGACTTCTTGGTGCAGAATAGGCTATATAATATGAATTTGTTTTTCAAGAAAAACGCCAAGAGATGGACGTGGATCAGTCCAAACGGACGTTACAAAAATAAAATAGATTATATTTTATCGACGAACAAATAAATAGTTTGCGACGTTAGCACATTAAACCAATTCAACACCGAGAGTGACCACAGAGTAATAAGAAGAAAAATAATAATAAATAGAAAAGCTGAAAGAGTAGAGAACATGAGAAGAAGACGAGAAATTGTAGATAGGTACCCAGAAATTAGAACAAAATGAAAATGAATATTAATTAAGACTTCAAAATTACTTCTTACAGAATAAAATAGCCGAAACTAGAACAATAAATGGCATTAACGAGAAATTTAATATTTCAATTAAACAAGCACCAGAGAAAACAGATGTACGTAAACGGGCAAACAAAGCTGAAAAAGTAAGTGGTAAAGCAAAGCAACTACTCGAGAAGAGAAGACACCTTATCAGAGAAGGAAAGCGAAATTCAATCGAAGATACGCAAATAAATAAAACTCGAAAAATTAAAAAAGAAGACAGCAGAAAGCATAAAACGAAAATAGTAGAAGATACTCTGGAAGAAAATAAAGGGATGAAAATGCTACGTAGAAAATTGAATTCAGGAAAAAGAGAAATCTACACGCTAAAAGATGAAAATGGCACTGTGATAACAGACAAAAATAAACTATTGGAAATAACAGAAACATACTATGAAAACCTATATAAATCACAGCACCAAAATCCCACTGCAAGAGAAACACAGAGAAAAGTGGTGAACGTAAATTCCGAAGATATCCCAGATATAACCACAGCAGAAATAGAAAAAGCTTTAAAGACCGTGAAAAATGAAAAAGCTCCAGGGGAAGATGAAATAATTATGGAAGCTATAAAACATGGTGGACACCAAGTGCTAATAGAACTACAAAGAGTTTTCAACCTATGCCTTGAGAGAGGGGTAATTCCCGACTCCTGGAACAACGCAGTAGTTATCTTACTATACAAGAAAGGAGATGCAGAAAACTTAGACAATTAGAGACCCATAAGTCTGCTATCCCAAGTTTACAGATTATTCACAAAAATTATAACCAACAGACTAGAAAACAAATTTGACTTCTACCAACCGAAAGAGCAGGCGGGTTTTAGAAAAGGCTTTAGCTGTATAGACCACATACAAACGATTAGATTACTGATGGAAAAAACTACATAATATCAAATACCTTTATGGTTGGCTTTCATAGATTATAAGAAAGCTTTCGATAGCATCAAAACTTGGGCGATATTAGAGGCAATGCAAAACGCTAGAAATGATCACAGGTACTCAAGCCTAATTAGAAATATATATGGGAACGCAACTTTAACTGTCCAATTACATGAAATCGCAAATAAAGTCAAAATATAACGTGGTGTACGACAAGGGGACACGATTTCCCCAAAGTTATTTACTCTGGCGTTAGAGGACATATTTAAACAACTTCAGTTGGAGGATATGGGCATCAACATTTCTGGAGATATGCTCAATCATCTGCGTTTTGCTGAAGATGTGGTTTTAATTACGGATAATCCACAAGATTTACAACAAATGCTAACGGAATTAAGCGACGCATCCCAAAAAGTGGAATTAGAATTAAACATAAGTAAACAAAAATTATGATCAACGAAAGGCAGAATAATAATATACCCATCCAAGTATACAACTCTACAATTGAACAGGTTGAAAAATACATATATTTAGGACAAGAAATAAGAACGGGAAAGGAAAACCAGAAAGCAGACCTAAACAGACGTATTCGACTAGGATGGACAGCATATGGTAAATTAAACTATATAATGAAAATGAATATACCGCAAAAACTCAAGGCAGAAGTTCACAATGAGTGTATTTTACCTGTATTATTGTATGGAACTGAAACATGGGCATTTAACAAATCGATCATTCAAAAAACGCGCACAATCCAAAGAGCTATGGAACGCAAGATGATAGGCATTAACCTGAAAGATAAGACGAAAAATAGCTGGATATGCAAAGCAACAAAAGTGGAGGACATCGTAGAGCGTATGGCAAAACAAAAATGGAATGCGAGAATACAGAATAGATGGACAAAGAAATTATTAAATTGGAGGCCATGGAATCACAGAAGACCAATTGGACGCCCGCAAACAAGGTGGTCTGACGATGTTAAAACAGTTGGCGGTTTCAAATGGCAGCAACTGGCAAAAAATAGAACGAGGAGGAAGTAAGAAAAGAAGGCCTATGTCACAAAGTGGACTGAAGAGGGCTAAAGAGAGAGAGAAGCAGGTGACTGCAGCAGCTTTACAAAAATTTAATAATGTAAATTGAACAATCATCGATGTTCAAAATTTTATATCTATTAAGTATATTAAAAACCATCTAGTTAACTAAATAACATATAAGTAGCAAAACCCATGAGCTGTGCCCCACGCTTTCTTTGATAACTTCGTTCAAAAAATTGTTAGTGCATTTATGAAAAGAGATATAAGGGTGAAGATCAAGGACTCTTCCGATCACCGCTGACTCGGCGGAGGAGGTTTTGCCGATGCTCATAAAATACATATAATTGTTAATTATTTACGTACAGAACAGTCTTGTTTAATAAGATATGCAAAGTTAGAGAATTAAGCATGTACGGAGTGCTGATGCGCATTATAATAAATAGTTTCAACTGTTGATTAAAAAGGTATGAAACCCTATAAGTCCCAACAATAATAAACACAATCAATGTTTAAGAGCAACTTTACGCAAGCTCTTGAAATTAAGTGCCGCGCCACCCGACTCAGTATCGCGGCCCTGCAGGAAATACGTAGGAGCCGCTTGCTCGGTTGCATACTTCCTTCTCGGAGTTTGTTTTTATAATGACAGCCAACAGCAGATTATGTTCTAATAATATAAACAAATAGTGTAAACTCAATTTTTATACAAGTTCGGCTTATAAGATTGAAATTATGCAAACGGACGTTGCACGCTCGCGATATCAGAACGGTCCCAAACGTGCAGCGGTTCAATTCCGGGTCACCGCTAATTCTTTTTATTAGCTGTTTTCAATTTCTGTCTAATTGATTTTATAGGAACTTAATATTGTTGTTGTGCTGTTTTGTGTAAATAAAGTGTTAGATTGCACAACATATTATATTTAACCAAATCTTCGCTGAATCATCTTTGCATAATAAAGTATTTGACAAATAAAAAACTCAAACTAATTATTCGGCTATTTCACAACTGTTGAATCAAAGTTCATGATTTGCAATTTTAGACATTTCAATTAAACTTATATTAGCTGATTTGTAAAATTTCAGGTTAGGTCACAGTTTTTCAATATTCATAAAAAATATTGATTTTACAGATACAGCCAATTCAATGGATAATATTTTGAATTGATTGTGTGGTAGGCACATGGTGAAACATTATTAATAAATATTTACTATTAAAAAATTAATAGATTATTAATAAAATGAAACTCTTGGTAATTGTTTCACAATTTGTGAAACAATTACCAAGAGTTTTATTTTATTAATAATCTATTAATCTTTTAATAGTTAAATATTTATCAATGGATAATGTTTACTAAATAGTTTTCAAGTTTTGTAAGACAATCCTGGTGTTGTGTTTGCAACTCCAGGATTTTCCCCTCCCCGTTTATGCCGGCTCAGCACACTTAGTGCTTTTTCACGGGTCTAAGCATGCCCCACTCCGAAAAAACAACTACCGAGCCCCTCGCCACTACTCCGACATTATATAAAAATGCGACTCGAGCTAGACCCGAATTCGGGCCGGTCGGGTGAAAATGCGAGCTCTTAACCCATATATCAACCGCGACGGCCGCGAAATAGCTGAATTATTATTTGAGCTTATAAAAATCGTCAAATACGCTATGTAAATATAACTCAATGAAGATTTAATTAAATATGATATTTAGTGATATTAAATAATCTTTTTAAACAAGAAAAAGCACCAAAATAATATTTAGCCCGTATAAAGTACAACAAATAATTAGAAATTTTAAAAAAATAGTAAACAATTTGGCGGTGAGCGAAATTTTAACCGCTGCACTTTCGGTACCGTTGTTGTGTCGCGAGCGTTCAACGCCCGTTTTAACTGTGCTATGAAAGCACGCATGCGGAGAATTGTAATTTCAGAGTTATAAGCCGAATCTGTTTATTGCAATCGTAAATTAATTAATTTAAGTCGTAACTAAAGCAGAAGTTAAGCAAAATTTCTACCGTGCAATACGAAAATATGTGTTTCAAATCACTACTTTCGGTTACAGCGGAAGTGATCAACTTTGTGTTCTTAAATAACATATAATTTGTATGATATATTCTGATAGAGCATTAAATTCTCTACTCGGTCATATACAAAAGTTACTAAAAAAGTTAAACGGTTAGGCGTCAGAGAGCGTTGATGTATAGATTCCAGTTGACCATGATTTCCATACTTTCAATGCTAAAACGTTTTTAAAGTCGTCAGTCACATTTCAAAATTGAATATTTCATGGAAAATTGTTTTTATTTGAACTTTTCAGACTGTCAGGTTTTCAAGTTCGTCAAAACATGTAATTTCAAGTCATTTTTAAGGATTTACATAAGTCGTTTATTGAAAATCACGTGTCTTTTAGAAGAAGATTTATTCTATCGTCGTGAGAAAGAAGAAGTAACTAGTTGCTACTATAAATCTGAAACAAAGAATATATTGGTATCTGAAATTGTCCTGAAAACATAACTTGTAATCTACTTTTTCTGCATCAAACTTAAAGCGAGAAAAAAAATAAGTAGTTGATTAGCAAAGAAAACCTTCTTAGACCGAAAGAAAAGTGGTTCTGAAAAATATCCCAAGTAAACCCCTGAAAATAGCTTGATATCAAGTTTTTGAAGAGTTGGCTACTAAAACATCTGAAAGGTTAAATAAAACCAATTTCTCATTACATAATAAATTTTCTAATGACACCGACCGCTTTGAAAGTTCTTTGGCAGAGTTAAATACGAAATTCAATGTCAACTTTTTTTACATTAGGGCCCTCTAGCGCCTAACCGTTTAATTTTTTGAACAACTGTTGTGCATGATTGAATAGAAAATGTATTCTCTCTCTCTCTCTTCTTCAGACATTATTGGTCCAATATTGGTACATAGTCCTCCCCAATGTGTTTCCATTCCTCTCTGTTGGTTGCCACTCTGAACCATTGGCGTCCTCCCACTTTTCTAATATCATCCGACCATCTAGCTAAAGGTCTTCCTACGCTTCGTTTACTCGTTCTTGGTCTCCAGTGTAGCAGCCGGGTTGTCCATCTGTCATCAGTTCTCCTTGCTATATGTCCCGCCCAACTCCACTTTAATTGGGCCACTCTTTCTACTGCATCCTCCACACCTGTTTCATTTCGGATCCATTCGTTTCTCCTTCTTTCCCGGAGAGTTATACCCAACATTTGCCTTTCCATAGCTCTCTGGGCTATTGCTATTTTGTTGGCTATTTTCTTGGTGATTACAGACGTTTCAAGTCCGTAAGTGAGTACTGGTAAGACACATGTATCATAGATTTTCGCTTTTTGTCTTTTGGTGAATTTTCTTGACTTAAGTATATTCGCGAGTTTCCCAAATGCTACCCAACCTAATTTCACTCTTCTGCTAATTTCTGCTTCTTGGTGTTCTTTACCCAATTTTAACTTATGTCCCAGGTATATATATATTTGTCAACCACCTCTATTTCTTCATTGTTAATTGTGAACCTGTTTACTTCACTATTTGTCATAATTTTTGTCTTTTTCATATTTAATTTTAGACCGGTTATCTTTGACTGTTCATAGATTTCGTTCAGCATTGTCTGCATCTCTGCCTCGTCCTTCGCAATCACCACTGTGTCATCAGCATATCTTAGATTTGATAGATATCTGCCGTCCACATTTAGACCTTTCTTGAAAGAAAATGTATTGCTCTACCAGAATCTATCAAATATAAGAACTATTTATGAAAAAAGTTGAATTCACTTTCAGTGCAACCGGAAGTATGGACATGTTGTTTATAAAGTAAATTTAAAGGTTTATAAGTGCCATAGACGCTTACAAAAGCTTGGTTTGGTATCTTGAAAAATAATTGAATTAATACCTTCGAAATCTAGGCTCAATCACTTAGTATAGATACTTTTTTAATTCGCTCTTAAAGTAGGAATAAACAGTTCAATTGGTTAGAATGTTTAGTACAATTGAAATTACATTAATGCTGCATATAAGAATAACTGAAAACCAAAACTGTTTGTATCATTGATGAAAAAAAAATAGAGGAACTGGATACCCTTTACATGTACTATAATCACATAACCTAATAAGCTTTAGTTGAACTAAAGAATTATAATACTGGTGTATGATTTGTTTGTTAATGACGGTGCAGTGTATCAACCAAAGCCTCTGCATATTAACAAAGATTATTGCCCAAATAATTTACTCCTGCAGTAACTAAGGTGATTCTATGTGCCTATGTAAAGCGTTTTCCTCTGGGAGGGACTAATAACATCCATCCTGTTTAGTTAGGATTGCGGCTGAACACTGCAGAATGGAAAGTGTGCCAAGAATACGAAATAGTAAATATTTCAGTGCGGAAGATACATTTACTTAAGAATATTAAATTGAACACTCACTTTTCCATTCTGCTGCAAAATTTATATTCCTGCGGTATCAGAAATACCTTTTAGTTATAAATTACTTCGCAAAATAAACTGTACATTTCAGTATAACCAACGTTGTCAGCTTGGCTAAAAATAAGTGCTTTATATTCCTCCACGTGTGTAATTTATACATTTAAATAATTTTGAAATTAGCGGTTGAATTAAACTAGAACATTAATAAATCTTTAAATACCAACTAAAATATTCAACTTTCTTATTGTTATTTTATTGAGCTTCCGTGATATTTGAATATTAACAAAACTATTACAGTATTAATTTGCAAAGTACTGAAACTAAGCCCTCGGAGATTTTGATAACGGTTTGTTTGAATTATGTTAGTAGTAGAGCGGTCGGAGCACTGTAAATACTTTATAATCCTATTGAGGCCCTTCCTGAATCCTTTGATGATAGAAAGCCAACCGTTTGCAGTTGCTGAAACGATTTGCTGCAAGTAAATTGCATTAAATTATAAATTGTAAGCGGAAGTGCTTTCAATTTCTGGGTATACTTTTATTTTCCTGTAAGACAGAAGATTTACTTGAGACAGTTTTTAATTTGTCTACTTGCCTGAAGATGTAGTAACGAAAATATTATATGTAATTGTACACAACACAATAAATTGAACATGAGAGGTATCGTTAATCTTTCTCTTTTGACTTTAAGCAATTATTTGTGATTATGTGCTTGTTCATAATTAACTAAGCCACATGGTTAAATAAAAGAAAAGTGAGAAGCCTAAACTTTCCTATGCTTGGAAATTGTTCTTTTTCCTATTTTCAAAAGTATTTTTCTATCAAGGTTTTAGATCCAACAGTAACTATCATAAAGCGTTTTTCGCCTGCATTAACCGGGAGGACGGTGCAGGACACCAACGCAGTATTTGTGCTTTCATTGGACATTGCGTAATAAGATCGCGTCACTGACTTCTACAACTACAGCGGAAGCGTACCTGCATGTTCAGCTGTTATTAGTAACCAGAAACGTTGTGAGAAAAGCAATACTTTTTTACTTTTGAAATAATTAAAGAAAGGCAGAGAGCAAAGAGAAAAAGACTAGGAACAAAAACATCTCTAGTTTTATAAATCTACAAAATTTGAAAAAACTCACGGCAGATTTTCAAAAATTCATAGAAGACGTTACCGGAAAATTAACGGACTGAGTCTGGGGACTAGGACATCTCTATTTCTATATAAAATATAAAATTTGAAACAACTCGTGTGACAGTGTTTCACTAACATATTTTTGGAAAATTCTAAAATTTTTAAAATATTTTGCGCTTCACATTTTTCATTTAAAAAAATGTTTCGTTTCTAGTAACGTTGTATTCCTGTATTATAATAATTTTAGCTTATGCCTATTTGGCATATAGTCTTTTAGTAATCAGATGTTAAAGTCAAAATTTGTAAAAACCGTCAGACTGCCATTTTGAAGCTAGAAAGTTCGGTAAAAAAAGTTGAAGTTGAGTTCTTAGGGTTCCGTTTGTAAATTAAAGAAACTTAAGTGGCGAAAAAACTATATTAAAACAACATAAAATCCTTAATTTGATCTCCTAAATTCTCCTCTGTTGGACATTTTGGAATAAGAAAACAAGTAATCTGCAGACGATTACCGAGATCAAGTCACCAAGTTTTATTGCTATAACAACACTAACTGTTTACTTTTTCATATAACCTTTGACAACGGCATGTAAACATGCCGAAATACGTATAAGGTTAAAATAAATAAATATTGTTAAAGTACTTAAGTATTTTGTATACAGATAATCATTAAACATAATATCCATCTTCCGTTTCCGTTTAAGGTTTGATTTTAAAAGCTTTTTTTGTCTGCATTTTTGATTTACCTTTATACTCTAAAGTACATCCAAATCAGCCTATCCATTTAGAAGATACGAGACCCACACATACATTCGCATACAGAATTCGTTCCTAGAAGTCCAAAACTTGTATTTTCATCAAAGTTTTGGATATTTCCGATCAGATTAACGATTTTTAATAGTCATTTTAACATTCTGTATAAAGTTTGATTTTTTATGTCATTTGTATCTGTGTGGGAAAACCATATATTGTAATGGCTGGGTTTTTCGAAGCGCAAGGTGTTGTAGGGAACCAAAAGAAGCCGCGTAGAACTGGAAAGTACAACTGTGTTTGTTACCGAAATAAGTTTCAGTAGCAACAATCGATATTATTTTATCTTTGGTAGTCGTGTTAATCGACGTTATACCGCTTGGCCGTCAAAATCCCCTGACCTGTCATCTCCAGATTATTATGTATAACGTTTTTAAGTCTCGAGTTTATCTCAACAAGCATGGGGCACTCCAGAATTTCAAAAACAACATAATTGAAAAAAAATTAGAGCCATTGACACAACGGTGTCTAAATCCACAATATTCGCAAACGTCATGGAAAACGTACTCGACGCAGCAGTGTGCATTTATAAATGTGTTTTTCTAAAACTAATTTCATATCAATAAAGCGGCCGTAGCTCAGTGGTAAGCGCGCGGGCTACCAATGCAGCGGATCCGGGTTCAATCCCCGGCCCAGTCGTTCTCCCTCACAAGGCAACGGGAAACCAGCGAGGTGGATTTTTCACCAGGAAAACCTCTCTGGAGAAGAAGTGCATGAACTTCCTGTGGTTCGGAGCCAACGTTAAACTGTAGGTCCCTTATGTCTGTCTGTGCAAATTATCTATCGCCGCGCACCAAACACAGACATAGGAGAGAGGTAGCCAACGCCCTGAATAGGGTATAGCACTGTAAGAAGAAGAAGATCAATAAATTGCATTTTGTAAGTAATTTATATAATCCCTTTTAATACTTTTATCGCACCTTCAAAGTCTGTACTATCATATCAAAAACGTTACAACTCTTGCGGCAATTTTTATAAGGGCGGTGTGGCTAATGCCAGATGTTCAATAGAACAAAATTATAAATAAGTATTGTTTTAGTTTGCAATAATATAGTATATGTGATCCAAAAAACGACGTTATTATGAGTATTTGATTTATGACCTTTATGCTTTTGAAATTTTATAGGCTTAAGGGATTAGGGATGTCCCAGGCCGCTAATTTCTCTGCAACGTCTTCTATGAATATTTGAAAATCGAAAATTCATACCCCTTTAATGTTTATTTCATAAACGGGGGGTGATAAATCATTTATGTTTGAGCGAAATTGCTCACGAGAGATAGTAGAATAAGATTATAAACTTAATTTTTAGACGCAGCAAGCACTATTGCGTAACTTGAACGTCCGTACCTAATTCACCTACGAAATCTCAGTCAATACTAAAGTTGAGTTGGACGGATAAGCTGATAAGCAGGGAAGCTTAAAACGTGTTCCTACTCTAACGATCCAGCTAATAAGTCAAACTGGAGCTCAAGTTATTTTGCGGATTTGTTCAAGAAATTTAGCAACACTTCTTTAATGATGCAAAACACACATGGTACTCAATGAAGCGGATAAAACATTCTAATGAAATACAAAAACATGTTTATATCGAACCTGTTTATCTACTATAATCTGAAGTCGACCTGCAGCGGAGGACTTGAAAAACTGACCGGCTTTAAATCCGGTGCGCATTCCTTGGAGATTACCCCGTGTTGTCGCACACCTGCCAGACCAGACCGATCTGCAACCATGATACCATACAAGGAATAATGAATAAGATAGGATCGATTTAAATTTACCAGTTCGTTCGGTTTACCGTTAGCCATTCTATACACTACCATTTTTACCGCTACATACGTATTCAATGGCTATTGCATTTTTGGAATTTACGTAGATGCTTGACAACAGCCAATTTCTATCGTACCAGTTTATGTTTACAATTGACACAATCCCACTAGGCGATGTGAAAATTCATAAAGTTTGTTTGTAAGCAGTAGCTCCTAATTTTTTTTATATCTTAACCGAACAATATGCACATATTTAAAACAGCAAAAGGGAAACGAAATTATTGTTACTGGTATTTAAACACAGAACGGTTTATGTAAATATTTAAGACAAAAACCATGGCCTTGTTGGCCACTAGAATTGATGTTTGGTAAAAGTTTTCCCCCCATTCTTTAAATGCGTCCATTTTAATCTTTTATGACGTGGCAAGCAGTGGCGTTCCGAGGAATCAAAATTTGGATAGGCAATGGCAAAAATTATTTAACATTAAAATTAAAAATTAAAAAAATTACGGCAACTCCAATTTATCAAAACCTGCTGTTAAATGAATTAATCTACGCATAAAATCGCTCTTAAATTTCACTTTGTCATTATGCACTTTAATTTGATAACGTAAACCTCAGTCTTAAACGTTCTTTGGTCGACGCACGTTTTTTAATTGCAGCTGAAAGTTCTTTAATGAGTAATGCAGAGTATGCTGTTTTATACCATACTTTTGAGGGGTTAAATACAGATGAAAATAGTCAGCAAAATAGCATATTTTAATGTCGCTTCCACTTAGCCAGTCCATTCTTTTATACTATTCAGTAGTAAACGATCTAAATTTCTTCCTACTGTCTGTGTGTAACAGCTCTATTCATTTTGGAGTACATCGCCTATAATTTTTGTAAGAGTATTCCTTAAATTATTCTTTTAAAAGCTAGACAACCAGATTTTCAATATTTCCTGCAAATTTGCAAACTACGTATAAAATAAATAATCACACAATAGTTGCACGCTGCAACTGATTGCCTCTGACCGATGCGAGTGAAGTAAAAACTACAGGGGCCGTGCCTTTTCGGTGCTTATTGGGTTCTGAAATCCCTACTATTTCTTTGCATCTGATCATTTCATCATTTGTATCAATGTGCATGCAAACGTATTAAGAATAATAGATTGGTTGATTGTGTCGTAGCTGGAATCATTTGACCCGGTAAGCTCGACCTCGCGTATGCAAAATGATGGTTAAATGCGACGCTTGTTTGTTAAGTTGCGGTCGTTTTGTTTCAGAACTATTCTGCTATTGATGCTTTAACTGTAAGTAAAATTTGATTACATGCTGGTTAAAACATTTACTCCCACTTAGTTTGGCGCCCAATTTTTAATGTTACGCGGCGGTGTTAAAAAGTAAAAATAAAAACTGTATGTAAAAGTACTTTTTTTTATTGAGTATTATTCTATTAAGCAGAGTAGGCACTGCCTACTCTGCTTAATAGAACGGACCGCCACTGGTGGCAAGTACATTTCAGTCGTATTTATTTTAACGATAGAAATTAAAATTGCATTTTACTAAGCGCTATTACTCTAAATGGCTTGGAAATTACGATAATGTTGTTTTTCATGGAATGTGTGACAGTTAAGACAGTATTGTCGTCTTTCCGAACCTATATTTCGAAATACACTTTTTGAATGAATTTTTCAGTCACTTTGTCGGAAGATAAAACAGAACAACAGCCAGATGGTAAAGTTCCAGTACTATGAAAAGGTATAAAGAAAGCAAAAAGAATATTAGATGCCCAAGCAGCATTTTTTGGAATAATGTTATCGCTTCTAAAAAATGCACATTATAAAACGTCACAGTGTTGAGATGCTGTTTACTGAGGAAAGTTATCTTTATTATACGTAAGAAGATGCTTGCTGACTGTCATGTTACGTAAACCTAGATAGGCTCTAGAGGTGATAACGCTGATAACAAATTATTACAGATTTTCAGCAACAAAGAGTGAAATAGAGTTGGTGTTCTTATGAGAAATGTTTTAGAAAGCTTTTAACCTTGTAACCGCCTCAGTTGTAGCATTTCTTTTAAAATATCCTTTTTTTAAATACTTTTAAAACGAATAGAAATACTTTCTTATTAAAATTTGCAATGCATTCAGTTTTCACTTGTCAGAATAGTATTGTGTATTCTGAAATACGCAAACTCTTCGAACTGTAGAAACAATTGTCTGTCTTTGATCTTTAAGTTTTTTTTTGAACATGGTATTCCAGTACCCGAGGGTGATAAAATAATTGTAGATAATAAAACAACATTTCTAGATATCTGCCCTTTAGAATTCTCAGCTGCATTTTGGACTAACATATAATCTCTAAAAGATCCACTATTCTTTAAATTGACTCCGACCGTTAATGTTTTGTAATTATTTTTGTAATTTCCACATTTCAAACTCTCCTAACTGTAGAAATGTAATGAAGATTAACTTTAATTAGGTAAGTTCGTTTGATCTATTAATTGTAGGTAATAAAACAATATTTCTAGATATCTGCTCTCTTAAAATGTCAGATGCAATGCAATTTTTAAATGTTATTTGAGGTAAAAGATATTTTCGCGTGCGGCTTCTCTTTCATGGTCTGACTAGTGATGCAAACCGCGAATATTCAAAAACGACATTTGGAAATTTTCAGAAACTTTCGTAAATATACCTTGAGAATAGTAGCACACGCGGGAAAGTACGGTGTGAAAGCACGTATTCCTAGAAGGGGAAGTACACAAGTATTCAATAGCCCAGTCGATAGGAGAAAAAAAAGAAGACTTACCTCGCAAAAGTGTCAAGAGTTTTAATATTTGGCAGTTTAGTATAGTTAAGTGACCCAAATAGTACGTTAAGTTTGCGATCTCGTAATGACGCCGTTTGCGCTTCCATACTGCAAAACAAGTTTTTGGGCAATATCGCCTTCCCAGTGACTTCTAGGCTAAAAATATGTCTATGCACGTGCGTAGTGTTATTTCTCTGTGACGCAGTTCGCTTTTTTAATTTTACATGCTTATTAAAAAACACACACACACACACAATTCGATCCTGATTAGGTATCGCATTATTTATCGTAAACTATAATAGTAGTGAGCTGAAAAACAAAGAAATCCGAATTTGCTAAAGTTTCCAAAACTCCCCGCTTTTACACGGAATATTTGAAATTGCTTTACCCGTTTAAACACTATAAGCACTTAAATTTTGAGGTGTAACCTAATAGACGATTACTGTATGCTTAAATTACACTACGCTAATATTGTTTTAATATAAATATCTGTTATAGTAGTGCAATAGTGCAGTTGACAGTTGTTAACATTGTTTTACTGTTTATGTAGTTTTGATATTTTTTCATTTAAAACTTAAAAAAATTTAAGAAATTTTTACTCGCGCTTCGTGCTTGTGAAATTATTGTCTTAGCTAACACTCGTTAATAGTTAAACCACGTTTAACTGGAAAATTTAAGTAAATAGTTACATAACCTGTGAACATAGTTTAACGTTCCAGTCCACACTGTTGCATTTTTAATATCATGAAACAAAATGGATACAAAAATATTCGGGACATGTGAAAAATCATTATGACTTAGAGGAATTTTACAATAAAGTTCATAAGCAAACATCTGAACCTCTTTGTCCCAGCGTCCAAATATTCCTGCGTTTAAACGTCCCTCGCGTCAAAACTGTTGCGTTAAATCGGCCGCGTGCAAACGTTCCATTCCGTTTATGCGCAGGTATAGAAGTTAAGGCCACTGAAAGCTGCACGTTATTGGTTGAAAATGTTAAACTTCCTTCATTTTATTGGTTTACTAAAACATGGAAGTAAAATAATCCTTACAACTTCAAGGTAGGAAAACGTTACGTGTTTTGAGAAATTGATTTATTTATCTGTATTGTAAAAGTTATGGATATTGTTTATGAAAGATATCCGTGTTAAGATAAGCAATACAAGTTTAATTAATTGAATTTAATTATAAAATGTAAAATAGTTGCATGTAACATCATAAAAAAGCAACATGCCGAATAAACAACAAGTGAAATACAAAAACGAGCAAATCTCGATTTTATTACAAACAGGTAGACTTAGGAAATCTTGTATGTGTACTCTACAATAGAATAAATTAGTCGGGACATTTACTGAAAGGGGTTTTCTGCAAGGGCTGATTTCTAAGTGATTAGATTAAGCGTACTTCGAATACAGCCATGTTAAGCTCATTATTTAGTCCTGTTTGTAACGAACTGATTCCTTAGAACTGTAATAAAATTTTAACAGGAACTTTAACAATAGTATAGACTGAATAGGAGATATTTCCAACGTTAACATTGTAGATGTTTAAATTTAGTTTGAGTAGATAAAGGAAATAATTCGACAAAGGATATGATTAAACGCTAAACTCTGGCATTAAGGACGAGATTAACTATTAAACTAGTTAAATTTAAACAATGCAGCCTACACATTCAACTCAATCAGTTCCAATACAAACTTATCATTGTCTTTCGCAACAAAAGTTCCTTCAACAGTTGCCTGCTCATTCGCTTTAAATTCTGAATTAGAGAGAACAAGTTTCCATTCTCTCGTTTCTAACTCGCAAAATCTTTCTTGAAACATGAACCGCGATCTAACAATCGCTTGTAATAAGGCTTATTCTAGACTCGTACTCTTTGTGTGCGTCGCAAAGATCTGCAATCTATTTTCTAGCGAATATAACCCCGTCCTAAACCCTACTATAAAAGAAAGATCAACGATTTTTTAACTTAAAATATTTGACTAACATAGGGCGAATTTCACATTACAAAGTTTTTATCATATTGCTGGTTTTATATTTGCAAATGTGAAAAGTTTGAGGTATCAGAGGTCGTGACTTGAAAGGATTATTAGGATTCTTTGAGAGATGCTTCAGCTTCAAAATAAACGAATAGGAAGAAAAGAAGGAGAGGAAAATATCTAAATAAATCTCCGTTAGCACATTTTTCGGTTGAATTTCCGATAAATTCCACTCATAAACAAACTCGACCAGCGGCTTGTTTCATTAAACATCTCGGTAACTGTAAATGAAATTGGGTTTCAGAAATATTTTCGTAAGTATTAAATTGTTACTATCACGAAATTTCTGTTTTTTTAATTATAAAAACCTGGCCCTTTTAAATGATGCTAACTGAGAGTTTGACTGAAACGGCACCTGAAATAATACAATTTAATTAAGAAAATTATATTTTAACCTATGCAAATTTTTCAGAAAGTAGCACAACGTTAACTGCTTCAACTTTTATTGATATAAAAGTTATTATTTACATCTGTTGGTATACAAATCTATATCGCGATTGTTTTTACTTTTTATTATATTAAAAGGGAATATTACAGTGCTGAAAATATTGTATATCTTTTGAGAGAACAGACACTTTGTTTACCTTAATAAACATAAACGCAACATTTCTTAAAGTTGGGTAAAAAATGTTAAAAAATATTTGGATATTTTATGAGCGCTGCCGGTAAAACTGGGTAACTTTTTTTTTCGTCGTTCTAACAGGTTTTTGTAGTTACAGAGGAAAGCTTCAGTCTCTTCTTATATCAAAACTTTCCTGCAAATTTAATCCTGGTTCTAACTAATGGCAGCGTCAGTCAATTATTTCTGCTTCATCAGCTTAGAACTTGCCGATCTCATTAATTTTGTACGTAACGGGCAGGCCGTAATTAAAAGAGTATGAATAAATTATGTTAAAATTCATTACAAATGCGCGGAAGTCGTTAAAGCCTTGTACTGTTGTACCTTATGAGTTTTTTTTTCTTAAAGTACACAAAAATATGACACACTTTAATTAAAGAGAATTTTTGTTTAAAGTGTTTTCATGTCAACTTCTAAAAGTTAAATAAAACATGTTTATTTTCTCTTTACCGAATTCCCAATTAAAAAATAAATGGAAACATTAATGTAATTCCATACAAAAACGATAGTTTCATTTCTTTATTCTGCCATACATAAAAATAATCAATGTAAAGATTTGATTAACTTAAACGTACTCGTTTTATAATTGCAGATACATTTGAGTTCAAATTGCTCACATTTCGAAATTAATGGCAAGTTATTTTAACAAACAATCCGCAGTGTTTTAGCCAAAAGACGTGTCGAATAGACAAACATTGTAAATTATTTTTGGATTGATTTAGTATCAGATGTAATTATAGCAATAGAAAACAGACAGAAATATTTAAGTATACTAGCTGAACCCGTGGCTTCTCCCCCTCCCCACTTTTTTGGAAAATTGTAACTGCCGCGTCGCTCTATGTTGCAGTTACATAAAGATTCGCTCAAAATGATAAATAAATTGTGTCGAGATGTAAGAGCCCCTCGTCGCGTAAAGTTGAGACCGTTCGGGATATACTACCCAGGGTATTTGTAAATCGCTTTGCCGCTTGTAACTTAGTCTATCTATCTATCTATCTCTCTATATATGTTTATAAAAGTGAATGTTTGTGTGTATGTCCCCTATAGACTCCGAAACTACTCTGCCGATTGAGCTCAAACTTTGACACAAAGTGTGTTTTGAGGAGAGGAAGGTTTCAGAAGGTTATTTTTTTTTACAAAAAATGGACCCGCTAGGTGGCGCTGGCGATATTTACAAAATGTGTTTATTGTCTGATTTCGCTTTATTGAGGCGTAGCAACGCACGCCGGGTATTAGCTAGTTATTAATAAAAATTAAAAATAAATTTTTTTGTTTTAAATGGGAGGATGTATGTATAATTCCGTGTACCAAATTCAAACGCCTACTATTTTTGCATAACGACATATAAATTTTGCTTTTTAAATAGAACACCCTATATATTTTTAGATATTTGAAATCGGCGGTATGGCGGTCTATTTAAATCGAAAGTTGGAAGTGCTCATTTTTCTAAATAAAAAAATATTTGTTTCTAAAGCAGGCCATGATTTATGTATCTTCTTCTTGTAGTGCTATACCCTATTCAGGGCGTTGGCTACCTCTCTCCTATCTATTTATGTATAATTGCTAAGAAATGCTCAAAAAAGGTAAAACAAATGCCACTTGCCTTTAAAAGTGCTCTACAGCCGAAATACCCCACCGAACTTCATTAAAACACGTGAAAACGTATTTTTTTAAATGAACCAATAAAGTATTTTTTAAATCGAAAGAAAAGACCGGAAAAACAAACTTCTCATAAAAAACACCGTAAAATCTTAAAGAAAAACAACCCCCGAAAATAAAATCCCATCATCTTCTTCTATCTTGGCATTTCAGCCCTTTACAGAGCCTTGGCCTGCTCCACTACATATTTCCACTCCTTTCTATTCTTGACCTTGTTCTTCCATCTTCTCACTCCTAACATCCCACTATCTTCCTCTACGTCTTCTTCCCATCGTTTTTTTCTTCATCGCCCCCTTCTTCTTCGGTCTTCAGGTTTACTCTCAAAGGCTGTATTTGCCGTTCTTCCTTTAGGCTTTCGCATTAGGTGCCACAACCATGTTACACGGTGGCTTTTGATTGTAGCTGTGATGTCTGGTCCATTATACCTTTGTTTTATCCACCATTTCCCTCCTTCGTTTATTGGTACAAACACTGTCCGTAAAATCTTCCTTTCAAAAGTAAATAATTTATTTTTATCTTCTGCTGTTAGTACTCCAGCTCTCTGATAAATAAGTAACTGTTGGCCTAATTATTGATTTGTAGATTTTTTGCGTTCGCCGTTCTAATTAGATTCGGGGATTTGAGGGCTTGCTGCAGTGCATAATAGCATGCGTTTCCGGCAGTCATTCTTGCTTGCAAATCTGCGCTTGTGCTATTTTCTTCTGTTAACACACTGCCCAAATACTTGAAGCGTTCTACTCTTTCAAACCTACTTGTATGTGAACCTATTTATATTTCTTGCTGTCTTTGCCTGTCTTCCCTTGTTAGTAGCATATATTTTGTATTTTGTACATTGATTTTCAACCCGACTTTCTTTGCTTCCTTTTCTAATTTATTACGCGCTGTTAGTTCATCTACGGATCTTGCTAAGATAGTTACATCATCTGCGTACGCTTGGTATTGTACCATTCTGTTGTATATGGAACCTTCAGGGTTGTGGTTTATGACTCTAATGCATTTTTTAGTGTAATGTTGAAGATTGTTGTAGATAAGGGGTTGCCTAAGACCATTCTTAATCTCGAAATCTTGCAACAAGGCTGTCCCCACTTTGACTGCACTGATTGTTTGTTTCAGTGTCATGTTTACTAGTCTTATTAATTTCTGTGGTATACTATTGCTATTTCTAGATAGCCTCGTTTGATGTTGTCGTTTGTTTTCGGAAGTCTGTATAATTGGTGCACTACGACATCATATTCATAGCATTTTTTTAAGATTCTTCTTATCGTGAAGATATGGTCCGTCGTGGATTTCTCCTTCCTAAATCCGCTATGGTAATTCCCGAGTATTTCCTCTGTGTGCACTTGGATTTTGTTGGCTATCATTGCTGTTAATACTTGATAGGTCAAACTTAGTAGTGATAACCCTCTATAGTTCGAACAGTTTAATTTATTCCCCTCTTTTTTACACTGAGCATATCGCCACTTTTCAACATTCTGTTGGCATTATTTCTTGTGTCCATTCTTCGATCAGCTCATGGAGCTTTTGGTTACTTCTTCACCTGCGTTTTTATTAATTCTGCATTTATATTGTCTTCTACAGGGGATTTTCGGTTCTTTAGTGCTTGTATTCTCGTTTCTACTTCTTGTACTGTGGGTAAATCTATTCTTAGTTGTGGGCCTTGGATATATATTGCTATGATATGCGTGGTCTTGTATTTACTAGAAAACAATCCTCTAAATGCCTGCAATTCACGCAATTCCAAATTATATTATATATAAGACTCTTTTATTAACTTTCTCAGGGCCGTTATTAAGCTTAGAAGAAAAGTTATTAATAAAAAAGTTTCATAAAGAAAATACACAAAACAATATCAACGTTACAAAAGCTTTTATTCAATAAATCAATTTTGGGGTCAAATTTTCGAAAAATCAAGAATTTTCTTCTAATACTACTGTTCTTAAAAACTGAACACTTATCTTTGTGTCTTCTTCTTATCAAAATATCCTTCACTCGACAATCGTTGAATGTTCTACTCCCTCTTCTCTGGTTTGCAGGTTCCTCGAAAACCACAGCACTCGCCTTTGGTTAGAATACTCCTCCGCTGTAGTACCAATATGTACTGGACTGCTTTTATGTTTATTTATTCTTGGATTTTCTTCAATGATAACTGGAGACACGTTCTGGACCGTTTTTATATTTTTATTCTTTTGGATTTTTCCACAATTAGTTGATACACACTTGTATCCGTTTTATAATAGCTTCTTTTCAATTCAAAATCACTTTTAATTACTTATAACTCGTTTTTCATTCTCTTTTCTTTCAGAGAATATAAAATCCTGTGTCTTTGTTTACAGGACGAGCCGTAACTAACTAATAAGTTTTTACTTGCTTTTGTCTTCCCTCTTGATCTTTCAAATTTTTTTAAACAAATAAATCTCGTGACAATGACTATTCTTTTATATATTTGTCAAATTGACATTCAAATCCATAACCCCCACAAATGAAATTTCACGATGCACAAACAAGTAAGTCTAAAACATCTTATAAATTAAACCTTTTAAAAAATTCTGAACTAAATTGCCTCCCAGGAACTACAATACTCCAGTCAAATCAAACACCTCCAAATATCATAGCATTTTATGTTTAAGTCTTCTCTTACTGTCTGTTCTTGTTCTCGCTCTTACTGTGACTCTTCGTTTAATTCTTCCTTAAAGTATTATGCCCATCTATCTCTTATTTCTTTTCCCCTCCCAGTATCTGCTTAGTTTTCTTTTTGCACAACATGTTGTTCTCGCCTCGAAACCGCTTTTGCTTTTCCGTAAATTTTCATAAAATGTTCTACTATTTTTTTCTTATGGTACTCTCTCTCTCCATCCCTATCTACCTTGTTTCTTTCCCATGTTCGCTCCATTTTCTGCAGGTGTAGTGTGCTTATTTTTGTTTATCTTGGTAATACTCTATTGTTGATCTTGTTTTTCGTTGCATCATCTTTTGCTTTGCCTTGTTTCTAGCGTGCGTTGCAGTTTTAGAGTAAACACTTTTTAATAATAAGCGGAACCTATTCGAGCCCGCAATTTGTAAGTGAATGAACAGTCTAATTAGTCTGATATGTGATTGTTTGTTGTCTAATAACTAAATTATACCAACCAAAGTAACACGAACAGAAAAACAATTAATAAACTGACCCAACAAGCAAGGTCCCGCGATTGTTTTATAGTGATAAATCTTTCCGCTATGGAAAATTTAGTCGTGTTGTTATGGCTAGACAGTAAGGGATTTAATATATTGATAGAACTATCGAAATTGTTACTACTAGTACTAGTTACTATACATACGCCAAACATACTTTGCAATCAATTTTAATAGGTAATTAGCAGATTTTTCGTAATTGAAAAACATATTTTTCTTCTATTAAATGCTTAGGCCTATTCCAATTATACTTGCTTTTATTATTATAGTAAAAAATTGGAGCTTGGACCTCAACGTAACTGCATTGGCGCAGTTACGCCACTGTGCATGCATTAAGTACATGTGTTACAGCTCTAAACAGCTTATTTATTAATTTTTTGAAAGATCGGGTTCTCCTAGTTTAATTTAAATAAGGCAATTATTTTAAATTTCCCAATGTGTAATAAAGTGTAATGTGTTTACATAAACAAAACCCTCCAGTTTAGTTTCTCGCATTAGCTCATAGCTGGTCGGCAAGTTTACACAAATGTCAGTTAAAGACTAAATGTTTTATTTATCCCGTCAAACGGTTTAATAGTTACTTGCTGATGTAAAAATTATGAAAGAGTTAACAGTAGGCAATCCCGTACTTCTTGAATACTTTTATAAATGTCTATTTTCATTTAAAAATGTAGCAAACAAAAATGTAATTTGCAATACAGCGTCTTTATAAAAAGATTTGGTAGAGTGCTCATTAAATAAATTAACAAAGATGTCTATGATATACAAAATGTTGGCTATAACTTCTGGTATTTAGTATTTACGAATGTGCAACTCGCAATAATAACATCTGTTATGAATGAAAGCTGAACACCCTTACCTCATACTGTTTTGAACATATAAAATTAGCCCAAAATCATCATATACATTATTTCTCGAGGTTCTGTTATGGCGAGACAGTTAGGAAATTAATATATATAGATAGCGTTTTACATTCAATTCCATTTAAAATTATAAACGTTAGAAAAGGTTCATATTTACTTAAAATCAGTTTTTAAAAGTTTAGATTTAACTCTAAAAAACATTTAATTGTAAAACAACGTTTATTTTACTCGCATTCACTGTGAGACAAAAATAACACATTAAGTAAATTACAGCTCCACACAGAAATTCGTAACTTGTAACTAAATTAAAACACCTTTATATATACGCAGTAAGTGTAGATATTTGTGAAGAGGAAATATATGAAAAGCAAACACAAAGCAGGAAATGTAAATAAAACACGTGCAACATGTTACGAATTCGTTAGGTTAAATCTTCTTAGTTTTTATATTTCCCCCTCTGATCATTTGCAGAGACCATGATAATTAATTTTCAAATTGTCTGCCACATATAACTGTGTCGGAAATAGTTGCATAAATTAACGGCAAAAGAAAGCAGGTGACGTTTTAAGGAAATATCGGAAAACTAGCAGAGACCGCAGGTTACGTCTCTTTGCCTTGTTTAGTAACTTATTTAATAAAAATAATAAACAATCTGTTTCGAGCTGTAATACACGCACTTAATGCGTGCACAGTGGCGTAACTGCGCGAATGCAGTTGCATTGGGGCCCCTGATTGAGAGAAACCCAAGTACAAAGTATCTTTTTCTAGAATAATAAAATCATATGTAATTAGAATAGGCCTCAGTATTTAATACAATAAAAATATAAAATATTTTTTTAATTAGTGAATTAGTGCATTGAACAAATTTAACATTTAATATACTTAAGCATTATAATTATATAAAAGAGTGGCGGTGGCTTAGAGGTGGGCGCTCAGTCTCTAACGCTATAGGTCTAGCGTTCGATCCCCCCCGAAGTCATGCAGCAATAAAAATCTATGCCGCAACCCGCCACTCACATTCCCCAATCCGGTGTAGGCAGCCGTGGGGTCTTAATGCCTGAAACCTTCTCTGGAATTTAGTCGTTCGGATTCGACGTTAAACTGTAGGTCCCCCGTACTCCACTTTAGCGCCAATGAGAGTACGTGGCAGAGAAGAGTGCCGGTGCCCAGCAGTGGGACGTAAAGGCTGATTACGAAGCATTATGATCGAAGACTAAATATATAATATGTGATATATTTGAAGGTATTTTAAACTTTAAACAAAAAACAAAACAGCAAGGTAATAAACTACATGTTGATTCATTGTAGGTTTGTGTTACGAATATACACCAATTAATACGAAAGTATATTCGCACTTCTGATGAGGGCAGCATCAACATGAACAGTAGCAACTTTTATCTGCTAATCATTTATTTCGAAAAGCTTAAGTTATTTGTATACCAAAAATCCACTACGACTATTATTTATTTAAATAATCAGTAAGTTATAAATGCTGCTCCTAATAAAATTCTTATAATTATCTTTCTTTAATGGGTATGAGGAGGACCCTTATTTGGTGCATATTTTTTGAGGTTACGCCACTGCGCGTATAGCTATATTAACCTAATATGTGTAACCAACAAATCATCTTAGAAATTTTTATTCTTTTAGAATAATGTACCGGCACAGACAGCTGCTGCAGTTCATGATTGCTTTTCGGCAGACGTAACCGAATTCCTAGTTTTGTCTGAAATAATAAGCGCGCATATTTTATACGGATTCTAAGCCTATTTGTTTTATTCGGATGAGTAATTATTAATTATTTGTATTAATAAGTTCCAGCTTTACTTAGTTCAAGTTCATATTAATGTATTGTAAACAAAACCTGTTGCAGTTGATAATTGTTTTATTTACAATACATTAATCATATGTTTGTGCATTTATTGCCTTTATTTTATATATTTTAAGCAATGTCTCATACGTCAGTAATATCGTATGACATGTTGCACACATTGTTTTTGAAGTGGGTATTGTAACAAGTGTGTTCAGTCACCGAGATCGATATGCGTTCATCCGCCGGGAGCGCCGCATTGTTAATGAATAGTCCCAGCGCTCACAGCATATCCTGTAAGTCCACTTGCTCATTGATATCAAAAACTGTACTGGTCTAGCAGACATTAGCATATACAAATAAGCGTCTTATGTAATAGCCGCGTGCAGATTTGACTTGTTGAGCGGGGGACCGGTGGCTGTAAAAGGTGAGAAAGGTAGAAAAGATCAGGATTTAATATATGGACTAAAAGAACCCTCTTTTTTTGGCAACTTCATACACGGAGTGCGTATTTCGGGAATGGGAGCTGCTCCCGGAAATAACAGCGTGTGCAAAATCAAAAAAGATCCCGAAAAACGGCCCTAAAAAATTTAAAGAAGGAGCAATCCGCGTAAAAAAGCTTTAGTAAAAATACCCAGAAAAAACTCCTGTAAAAAACGGGAAAAAGATTAGTTGAACTTAGCACTGTTCCCCATTTCCAGAAGACTACCTTAGCGGAGCTTTTAATAATGGTTTTGGATATAAAACATAAATAACAAAATCTTGTAGGCGTTTGCATATAATTCCAAAATGAAATTTGCCCTTATTCATATAAATCGATCAGCAAGAAAACACATATTTTTTTTGAGAATAGCTCTTTTTTTTGTTTATGGAGATCTACCAGCAAGAATATAGACGTACTTTTGTTTTTGGGAGGTTGTTTTGGCGGTAGTTGTTCCGGGAAATTAGTTTACCAGATTGTTGTTTTCAGAATATGTTTCTACTGCAGGCTCTTTGCCGGTTCTTATTCAGACGACGATTTTTTCCCGCAAATTTGTGTCGGACTTCTTTCAGAGACTGTTTTCCGCAAACAATCATTGGCTCTATATGCGAAAGCAAAGTTTGGCGCCACTGATGGATTAATAAACTTTTCCCAACGAATTTGTTCGGGGTCCTCTTTCAGGGACGTTTTCTCCATTAACCGAAAATCGAAATAACATGACAAATTTATATTTTGCATTAATATTATATACTGAGGGTAGTTTAAATTTGAGACATGTACATAATCTAACTTTTATTGATATAACCTTTTTCAGTGTATTGCTGAAAGTTATTTATTCCAAAGACAACAAATCCGTGTTAACGTATAATAATGATATTTTAAAATACTTGTTTAATGAAGAAAGTAATTGGCAAGCTCTTGGTATTATCGTATATAGAAATTTTCTTTTCCATAATTAACATAACCATTTCTGTGGGTTGATATGCGCAACAGGAATCGGCACATCTGCAGATTCATGATACCATACGTTTTGCCTATGTTCCAGAATGCAACTATATGAAAGGTGAACACAAGTTCTTTTTACTCCTCTAGCAAAATGTTTTCAACTGATTCTATTGATGTTTAGTGCTGTTATTTTAAATTAGCAAGTTCCCATGATGCCCCCGGCCTATTCCAGTGGCTCTGGTTGCTTGAGGGTTTTAGTCCAATGCCCTGCTATGGATGCTGTTTATTGGTGTCTACAGAATGTGTTCTACCAAGGATTATATACTATCATAGTCCTTTGTCCTACCCAGTTTCGCTTTCGGCGCTTAATTTGTATTTCCATACCCCTTCCTTTTGTGCTTCTCCGTAGATCTGTAGTATCGAATCGAATCGAATGTTTAGCCAGTACATGTATTAAAAATAGCAGACCAAATTATAGTGTCTTTTTTGAAGAAAACAAATGTTGCTAATATAGATGTATTATTGCTTCTGACATATTATTCTCTGTTGTGATTTGAATTACTTTGTATAATTTAAGTTTTTAATCTTTTGTAGACTTCTGAAAGAGATTTATTTTTTATTTTCTAAATTAATAGACAAAACAGCGTACGAAAAAAATACAAAACGCGTAAGTAGTGAGGGACCGGCACCGAACCCTGGTTTCTTTTAGGTACGGATAAAAGAAGTGAGGTATGTTGTAAGTAAATTAGCCAAATTCGAATTTATACAAGAAAATGATCTTATGTATTTTCCGGGATCTCAAAATATCATACTGTTATACTTTAATTCGACACTAAAAAATGCACCTATACACCTGTATTTTGTTGTAAATTGTAGCTCAAAGTTTTACGAATTTTTCACTGGCCCATTTCTATGTAAGTTCATTTAATAGTCCCCAATAATATATTACCGTAAAATACACCTTTTCTTGTTTACGTTGCGAGGAAAGGCGTTATCTTGGTAACTTGATCATTACCGGCGAGACATAGTAAGTATACAGATTGTAAGGCAACTTTGCATGCCCTAGAAATTTTGCGTAAAGTAGACCATTTTTCAGTAATTTCTTAATGTAGTTTTCACACAACTTTTCTTGATATTTTTGAAAAATATTGACCCGTTGATGACATTATCGCGACCGTAATAGTTCTGTAGATGTTTCCCTTGAAGACTAGTGCGTAGAAAAGTATTGTGTGCTTACAAATACAAATGAGATTCATGTTGATGAAGCTTGATCTACAATGTTATAGTAGATTACACTAAAAAGCAGTGGGTTCAAAATTTGGGTAAGCAATGGCAAAAATTATTTACCATTAAGAATAAAAAGTACATCTTTATTCTAAAAATTAAACTACGTATCCTTAACAACAAAACATGTACAAATAAATATTTCAAACATAGTCTAATGTTCGACGAATTGACCTGGTATACAGAAAAAAACTATTTTCTATATACAAGATTGATTCTTTTATAGCTGCAAAGTGGTCGATTATATTATAATACCACTCGCTATTTTGTTCAAGTTTAAAAATTAAATCTTTTTCAACGGCTATTACACTTAATGCATAAAATCGGTGTTGGTTCATTGAATTGCGGCAGTAAGTTTTTATTCGCTTCAACGTAGAAAAGCTTCTTTCTACAGGCGCTGTTGTTGTTGGTATGGTTACAATCAATTGTAGCAATTTATATACTTGAGGCAAGCAAGTATGAAGTTCATCCTCATGTATATTGTTTTAGTATTTCTCTAACTTTCTTAACATTTCTAATTACTGATGGTTCGCTGAATAAATATTGCAATCCGTGTCTTAAAGTGGCTTTGTCAAAATATTTGCCGTATACGATAAAAACACTGAAAATATTGCTCCAAAAATTAATTATTGTAAAAATCAAAATTTTCAGTATTAAACAAATTGTAAAATTTAGTTTGTTTCAGATCTTCAAAACATATTTCGATTTGGACAATAATGCAAACTACTATGTTGAAATAAATTTGATTCAAATTTAATTCTGTATTTTTTAAAGAATCAGTGCGTTTGGGAAGAGGTGCTCCAACAGCATCAGTAGTGTCACTGAATATTTCATTAAATTTAATATCACTTCTGTTTTTTTTAAATTATTTATACTTTGGGGAGGTAAATAAAACTAGTAAGCAATTCCAGCAAAATAATTTATTTTTAATTTATTTACAAGTTAGCCAGTCCATTCTTTTATACCATTTCGTATTAAACAATCTACATTTCTTCCTACCGTCTGTCTGTAACAGCCCTAGTAATTTTGGAGTACATCGCGCATGTTTTCCTATTTCTATTTGTTTTTCGTAAGAGTGTGCATTAAATTTTTCTTTTAGAATTTGATCAACGAGATTTTCCATATGTGCTGCAAATTTGCTAACAATGTATGAAATACAGCTCCTGGATGCCGTTGATTGTCGGTAGTAATTTAAAGACTATCGAGGCCGTTCCTTTTCGATTCTTAAAACGTTCTGAAATCCCTACTATTATATTAGTTGATTGTGTCTTAGCTGGAATCATTTGGCCCTATAAGCTCGGCCTCGCGTAAGCAAAACGGTGTTTAAGCGCTTGTTTGTTTGTTTGCGGTCACTTTGTTTCAAAACTATTCTGCTATTGTTGCTTTAACAGTAAGTAAAATTTGATTACATGCTGGTTAATACATTTACTCCCGTATTTTTGTTTGGCGTCTAATTTTTAATGTTGCATGGTGGTGGTAAAAAGTAAAAATAAAAAATGTATGTAAACTAGTTTTCTTGTAATTGAGTTTTAGAATTTGATTTTTTATTTGAAAAATTATGAGTAGGCATTGCCTACCCTGACTAATAAGATGGACCGCCACTGCTAAAAAGCATATATGACCAGCTTCTTGTTAGTTTATTCAATAATAAATGTTAAAACGCTTTAGGCTTTAACCTTGGTAGCCACAATTTTGTCGCCTCACCAAATAGCAAGCGACGGTATTTTGCACTAGCTTTCGGTATAAAGTTTATATTAATGTCTCAGGAGCTGAATTTTTATTCACTGTTTGACTAACAATGATGGTTTTGCTTTTATAATTATTCGTATAATTCATATTATCTAGTATGTATATATACACGTAATGTTTTCCTTTTATCCTAAATTAATGAAAACATAATAGAAACCATCTTTTATGAAAAACGTCAGGGTACGAAAATACCAGCACGTCTATGAACAAAACAAAAGTAATTGTAGAAACGGACGTAAAGGTGCTAAACGTTAAACACAGAAAGGACCTAAAATTAAACTAGAAAGAAGTGAAGGCACATCGCGAATACAGCCAAAATCCACGAAACGTTGCACTTTAGTACTATTTTCTTTAATTTGCAACAGAAATAGCTAAACTGCAAATATAAAGCATAAAATACTGAAACGCTTTTATAAAATGAATTTTCAAAGAAAACTGTTACGGAAAAACGTTTTTAATTTTTGCATATGAGCGTACACGCTAACGCTTGCTTGAACTTTTATGTTTATAATCACGGTCCAATTAACAATTACGTTTTAAAACTTCGACCTCCTTTGAATGACACAATTTAAAAATCAAAGAGCCCAGCGAAGCGCAGTTCCGCAGCATATACAGACGTTTTACTTGCTTGTAGTTGTTGAAGGTTGTGATCAGTGTACATAATAGAGGGCGTTATTAGTTTAATTCCCCGTTAGTTTTATACTTTCTGGCGTATATATGCCTGTTTGCTTTTGGTCTCAATTATGGTTAGAATTATGTCCACCTGATGAGTTCAAACAAGAACGAAACATGTAGTGGTCTATTCTAGCCATAATTGAAACCAAATCTTTTCTTATTTCTTGCCACACGGGCATTTCTGTGTTTTGTGCTTAGAGGCCGGTGCGATCGCAGATACCTGCTTAGCAGGTTCCGATCGCAACGTTGCCGGTTTGTTGCTTTGCAACTTTTTCTCGCCGCACATAATAGAGGGCGTTATTAGTTTAATTCCCCGTTAGTAGCGATGGGTCTGATCGTTCACTTGAAGTGAGCAAACACATATCGTTCAGCTCACTTTAAGGAGTCGTTCAGAGCGAGTCGTTCATTTGAACGACTTGCTCTAAACGACTCCTTGCGTGCGTGCGCCTTGAGGCTTTACTTTGAATATGGCAATGTGCAAAGCAGAGAGATCGCATGCGGTGCTTAGATGCAATGTGAACGAATCATTCAAACTGAACGACTCTGGGTACAGAATTTTGCTCGTGTCGGATTCGGATTATTTCGAAATGGCACTGAGACGAAGATATGCTATGATTGTGTAATGGCGGACTGAACGATTCATTTGGCAACGCTGAACGACTCGTTCACGGCACAGTAAAGTGAGTCGTTCATTTTGAACGACTCGTTCACGAACGACACATCTCTACCCGTTAGTTTTATACTTTCTGGCGTATATATGCCTGTTTGCTTTTGGTCTCAATTATGGTTAGAATTATGTCCACCTGATGAGTTCAAACAAGAACGAAACATGTAGTGGTCTATTCTAGCCATAATTGAAACCAAATCTTTTCTTATTTCTTGCCACACGGGCATTTCTGTGTTTTGTGCTTAGAGGCCGGTGCGATCGCAGATACCTGCTTAGCAGGTTCCGATCGCAACGTTGCCGGTTTGTTGCTTTGCAACTTTTTCTCGCCGCACATAATAGAGGGCGTTATTAGTTTAATTCCCCGTTAGTTTTATACTTTCTGGCGTATATATGCCTGTTTGCTTTTGGTCTCAATTATGGTTAGAATTATGTCCACCTGATGAGTTCAAACAAGAACGAAACATGTAGTGGTCTATTCTAGCCATAATTGAAACCAAATCTTTTCTTATTTCTTGCCACACGGGCATTTCTGTGTTTTGTGCTTAGAGGCCGGTGCGATCGCAGATACCTGCTTAGCAGGTTCCGATCGCAACGTTGCCGGTTTGTTGCTTTGCAACTTTTTCTCGCCGCACATAATAGAGGGCGTTATTAGTTTAATTCCCCGTTAGTAAGATACTTTTTATTTGTATCTAGATACAGATACAGGTACTTTTAAAAAATTGTATCTAGTTACAGATACAAGATACATTTTGCTAAGTGTATCTAGATACAGATACAAGATACTTTTAAATGTATCTAGATCCTTCTCAGATACAAATTAGATACCACATTAAAAAATTACATTTCCAGAAATGAAAGCGCGCATAAACCATGATAATATTAATTAATAGTTTAAATGAAAAAATTCATTACACACCTTAAGATGTTTGATAAAGTTTCCACTTGAAGTTACATCACCCTGAATCTTTGAGGGGCAGTTTCGACACTGTGTGACAACCTTACTATCACAACGCAACACTATCTTAAAAAACTCGCCATCCAGTATCGCTGGCACTTCCAAAAAAGCACTTTCGTTATCATTCATTCTTCTAATTGTAATCACAAGGTATAACTAGCAGACTAGCACAAGAATTGATTCTGGACTTGTCCACTACTTTTATTTAAACTGAGGACACTTCAAGTTTTGTCAAGACAAGCCTACCGCTCTGGTTATGAGATTTACTTGGAAATTCCCAATATCCAAAACAGCAAGGACGGTTATTGTATTGCCACAATGGGTAAATGTATACATAAAACCTTAAGCTTCTTACAGTTCTTATCCCCTGAAAATGGGGATGTTTGAATATTTATTACCATTACCTATCTTAAGACGTATTTGGGTTTTTCTGCAAAAGTAATTAATGCTAAAATTTAAATGTCCAAAAATGTCCTAAATTTTAAGTTGAAGAAATGTTTTAATAAACTTCAAAAACTACATAAAATAAATTATAATTCTTGAATGTATCTAGGATCTTTTATTGTTTAATAAAAAAAGATACCGCTTAATAGGATCTAGATACAGATACAAGATACAATTTTATAAACGTATCTAGATACAGATACTAGATACGTGAACAGTATCTAGATCCAGTATCTAGATACATGTATCTAGATACTACCCAACACTGGACTTGTGATTATTTCTTTTTAGCGCACTATCATCATTTGCCAGTTCGTTATGCCCGAGCTTTTCTGAAAGGTGCAACTTTGTTGCTGCGATATACAATACAGTACCAATGTTATTACGCAACATGTCTTGTAGATTTTTAGAATGAATATGATATTTCTGAAATAAATTTGAAATATTTGCAGCAGAAATATATCAGTATTCAAATGCAGATCAATGGATGAACAATGTTTTTAATTTAGGCAAATAAAAAGTCATATAATATTAAAGTGATGGAAGTTAAATTTGTCATGTATGTATAATACTAAAAATCAATGTTCTACCCACGTTTTAGTGTCAGCACAGCAGCAGAAACAATTTCAATTTCAACTTTTCAAGTTTTGGCATGAGCAGGTTGTTGGGTTATAGGAAATTGAGCTCGCACATTTCAAGAGAATAATTAGAAAAGTGAGTCAAATAAAGTTTCTTGTTCAAGTATAGTAATTTAAACTTTTATCGTTAAGACGAAGTCAATCGCTGGCATTGATGTAAGCAGATCGTCAATTTGCAGTCGCATAAAACAAACAGCATGATATACTTCCGATATTTGCAGCCAAGTAGAATTTTATGGCTTTGCGCGACATGTCGATTTGGTTGACTCGATAGTTGGAACAAATTACCGGAAAATCCTCGGACGTGAGTTATACGGTGGCGAACCACCAGTCAACCTCCCTGATATACAACATTATCCTCCGTACTTGCAAGGATATATTGTAACGCCGCTACATACATCTAGAGATCTAGTTTCAATGTATTTTCATGGATTAGAGCTAACTTAGATTTGCGTATCATGTTAACCTAAGCACAACAACCAAAATACTCCGTTGCTGCTTATATTACATTAACATTTGGAGATTATTACAAAATTAGCTAAAAGGAGAGAACGGATTAAATAAAAAAACATATACCAAGATATTTACAAATGCTTCATCTAATGAAGGTAGTTTAGAGAATATAAAGTGCATAAAACATTCGAAAACAAAAAAAAAGTGTTTTATAGGAATTGAACTCAAGACGCTCGCATTGGTGAGCGAGTGCTTTACCTCAAGACCACTTCTACCAAACATGTGATTTGCTCTTATTTAATGGATAATAAGTCAAGTAGGTAACCTACTTTATTTCTAATCAAATTAGGAAATGCTTTTATGGACCAGTGAAAAATGCAGTGTCTAATTTACAAGTTTGGTGTTTCAAGCTAAGGTTAAGTACCCACCACTTTTAAGTAATCATGTTGGCTAATAATTTCTAGGGGTTCAGAGTTGATAACTTTAATTAGAGTGCTTTTTCTATTTATTACCTTCTTTAACACTTTTTGATTCGTTTTCTAGCCTTCACGTCGTTCAGAATCATTAGTAGGTAATTCACTTAAGTTCCGGGTTACACTTTATACCCGAGGCTTAATGGGCTGCCCATGTACCTGTTATAAAATAACGATTGTAAAAGGTCAGCTTCCCTAACGAAAACAACTCTCCGGTAAAATTAATGGACAATTCGTTCAATAGCGTGGGTAAATCAAATGTCGAGAGACCTCTGTAGTTTCAAAGTTGGGTATGTAATATTCGCTGCTTAAATGTTCTAACAATAGAAAACGCCGGTCTTTCAGCTGTAACAAGCAGAAACTTGTGTGTATATTAATTAATTGGAATGGAAAAGTATGTGAGAACCTGCACCGGAAAATAACTCCCATTTATTTCTATATTTACCTGGAAGCTCCAATGAATGCAGTGGGTGTCGGAGTTTATGCGGGATACTCGTTTTGTTTATTTATTGAAAAATAGGTGGATATCGATTTTCAAACAAATTGGGATATGTAGGCGACCTGTGTTACTTTAATTTACAAGTAGGATGCATCAACAGAAGGGGATTATGTAAACAAGATTAAAGTTAATATTTAGTTTGCGTATTTTTTTCCAAAAAAAAACATATAGCATTTCTGTTATTAAAAGTTTGTCTAGAAAAATTAATTATTACTAGCTGAACCAGTGGCCTTTGCCCCACGCTTTTGTTAATAATTTGTAACTGCTAAATCGCCGTGACAGTTGCATAAACATTCGTTAAAAATAATAAATAAACTGTGTTGAAATGTAAGAGCCCGTCGTCGCTTAGAGTTGAGGCGGTTCCGGATTTAATGTAAATATATAGATGTTCCAATGTTTATTATACATACACACACACCCCTATAGCTTAGTGTTTAATATGTTATTAAATCATTATAAATAGTAGCAAGTCCCTAAATATTATATTTAACTCTTGCAATATTTAATAGAAGTTTACCTATTAAAGTCAAAACGTGTAATAAATATTCTAATGATGAATAAATTGTTTTAGATGTTAAAAAACAAAGAAACATTAATTTTACATCTTCAAATATGTAATAAGTCTAACCATATTTACATAAACAAAACTTTGGCTCTCGCATCAGCTGGTTCAGCAAGGTTACATAAATATGAAAGCTAATTTTTCAAAAAAATCGTTTTGGAAAGCCATTTTTAAGCTTGAGACTTCGAAAAAAAAAAAGGTTGGATTTGCCCTACGGTTTTGTATTCGATTTCGTTTTCTGATTTGTAAAAATTGGTTTAGAAAAGAATGCTATTAAAAAAATATGGCTAGCTTCTTCTTGCAGTTTCGGATTTTATTTGAAAGTTTATTTGGTCGATAGATTTTTAATATATTCCTGCATCCGTATGAATGATGTGAGCCAGAAAAATAAACATAAATAATAGTTATTTATTGTACAAGATGATAAAATTGCCTTTATCTTCGAGAGCAATTTTAGCGTCGGGGCGTCAGCCGAGACGCTAATAAGCATCGAGAAGATAATGAAATTTTATCGTCGTGTGGAATACAACATTTTTTTCTATAGTAATTGTTAAAGAAGAACAAAAAATGAAGAAAAATCAATGATAAATTTAATTTAAAAGTGTCAGGAAAAAAACAGTTTCACGAAAAAATGAGTAGGTGGCTTTAATAACTTTTTGGTTGCTATAGAGTTTGTTTAAAAATAAAATACTTTATCTATCCTTGCTGTTAAAGTACTACTTTATCTACCCTTGATGGTAAAGTGCTACTTTTCCTTCTAATTTTAGTTAATAATAGCACGTTTTAACAGTTGCTATAAAAAAAAATTAAATAGAATAAGAATTGCTCAATTGCTTCCTATTTTCTGAAGTCACTGTTCGTATAGCAATAAAAATATTAATAATTTTCTTGGTGCAATTTGTTTTAGTATTAGGTATATGAATTTTTTGTTATTAAAAGAAAATATGGTAATTTGTTGTATATGTTATACTCACCTCATGAACTCCTGTACAAACATAAAAAGATAAATAAATTAAACAAAATGGGTATAGGCAGGACCTTCAATTGGTGCCTCTTTTTGGCTTGGTGCAATTTGTTTTAGTATTAGGTATATGAATTTTTTGTTATTAAAAGAAAATATGGTAATTTGTTGTATATGTTATACTCACCTCATGAACTCCTGTACAAACATAAAAAGATAAATAAATTAAACAAAATGGGTATAGGCAGGACCTTCAATTGGTGCCTCTTTTTGGCTTTCTGAAGTTGCTGTTCCTACTGCAGTATTAACTCAATAAGTGTAACCAGCAAAGCATCTTAAAAATGTTTAACATTTTTGTGTTTGTCTTGAAACATGTTCGCGTTTAATAGTGTTTATATGAGATCATTTTAGCAACCCAGCAAAATAGAAATAAACAGACTTGCTTAATTCATTTTACTGTTATGAAATATTAGCGTTCTGCACAGCACAACTGTTAAAAGTCAACGTAAATTTTAATTAGAGTGCTTACGCAATTTTCATTCTGCTAAATCTAGTACGCATGTATCATATTATTGTTATTGTAAAACATTACTCAAATAAACACCGTAAGTCAATAAAATACTGGCACGTTTTGTACGCAACCGCAGATAAGACTACGTGTTTTATTTGTTGACTAACAATGCACTTTGACCGTTCTTATTAGAATACTAAGAAGTTATAAATGCTGTTCCTACGAAAGTGTTTTCGTAATGAATATAATATATTATACAGATTCCTAAACTCTTTATTTTACTAATCATCTGTTTATCCAATTATTGCCTTAACTTTCTTTAAAGAATTCTTGCAGTATTGTGCAACTGAAGTGTTTAGTAACCGAATTATGTACGCGTTTGCTCGCCGTGATTCCGCATTGCAAATGAATTTTCCTGCACTCGCTGCACAGTCGGACAAGCACACTCTGTAAACCTATTGGTTATAATATTTGTAACTGTAGTGGTCTAGTAGCCACCAGTAGATGTAAATATGCGCCCTAAGTAGTCGATGCGTGTAGACCTGACCTGGAGCTGTGGGGGCCCGGCTGTGGTAAAAGCTGAGACAAGTATAAGGGATTCGAATTTAATATATAGATAGATAAAGATTCACGATTTAAAAAGCGCTGTATCATCCTAGGGGTTGAACCGGGAGAAGCCCTTAACGCTGTGTACAAAAGAACCAAGATGGAGAGGCTGGAAGAGACGTTAAAGCGAATAGAGGAAAAGCTAACTAATATGGATACGAAGTTGAAAAAAATAAAGGCAGAGTTAAAAGAAGTGAAGCAGGAAAATGTAAATCTGAAAGAGCATGCCCTAAAGCAAGGAAAGAGGGTGGAATACTTGGAGAGGGAAATTAGAAAGAAGAACCTGGTAGTGAAGGGTATACCGGACGGAGAAAGGGAAAACGAGGGGGAAACCCTCAAGAAAATAGTAACTGTATTACAGGAGATGGGAATTGAGACAGAAAAGGATAAAGACATAGAAGAAGCTAGAAGAATAGGGACATATAAGGGAGGGAGAGCAAGACCCATACTGCTTAAATTTATAAAGTATACTAAGAGAATGGAGGTGTTAAGGAACGCTAGAAATTTGAAAGGCACGGAAATATGGATAAGCGAGGATTACCCCAAGGAAGTACAGGAAGAGCGTAAAGAACTAATCCCAAGAATGAAGGAAGCGAGGCAAAAAGGATACAGGGCTCAAATAAAGTATAACAAATTAATAATAAACGAAGACCCTAAAGGAGCGAGTGAAGAGAAAGAGGAGCAGCAGGAAAAAGAGGGAAGTAACAGCAGCAAAAGATCAATTAGTGATAGATCTCCTACCGAGGATCCGCTAGTGGCCCAATTGAGAAAGATAACAAGAACTGCAAAAAAAAAACTAATTAGGAAAGATATGGACGGTTATAAAGGAAACGAAAAAAGCTATGAACAAGGATATGAAGGGAAAGGGAAGGAGAATAAGTTTGCAGAAAATGGGAAAGGTGATAAAATAAAAATAGGAACATGGAATGTAAGGGGAACGTACGAACCTGGGAGTCTAATACAATTGATCACAGAAATAAAAAGATACAAGATACAGATTATTGCCCTACAAGAAACAAAACAAAAAGGGGTGGAAATAACTGAAATAGAGAATATGATCTTCTTTAAAAGTGGGGGCGAGGATAGAAAGTTGGGAACGGGTTTTATAGTGGATAATAGTTCTAAGGGGAAAGTAATGGCTTTTAGAGCAATATCGGAAAGAATGTGTGTTATAAGGATAAAGGGAAGAAAAAGGAATATAAGTATAATAAATGTGCATGCGCCTACGGAAGAGAAGGATGATGAGGAAAAAGACATATTTTATGAACAATTGGCAGAAGAATATGATAAATTGCATAAGCATGATATAAAAATAGTCATTGGGGATTATAACGCTAAGGTAGGACAGGAGGAGATATATGAAAATACAGTAGGGAAGTATAGCAAGCACAGGGATACCAATGATAATGGGCAAAGAATGATAGGCTTCGCAGCAGAGAGAAGTATGGTTGTAAGAAGTACGCAAATGCAACGGAAAGAGATACATAAAGAAGCGTGGGTATCGCCTGACGGCAAAACACGAAACCAAATAGACCATGTACTAATAGAGAAGCAACACATGAATATGATTACAAACATTAAAAGTAGGAAAGGAGCTGAAAGCGGATCGGATCATTTGCTAGTAGTAATAACGGGAAAAAAGGTCTATCAGGAGAGGGAGAGGGTGGAAAAAGCAAGAGCGGCAGTAAAAAGATACAATACAGAAGCCTTAAAGGAGGAAAAAACAAAGCAAAAATATGAGGAAACAATAAATACAGGATTACATAATCTAGTATCAATTTCTGAAATAGATGAAATATGGGAGAATATAAAGGAAGTAATGGCGGAGGCAAATGCATTAGTGATACGCAGAAAAAACAAGAACGAAAAAGCAAAGCAATGGTTTGATGAGGAGTGTAAAATAAAATTCGAAAACTTAAAAAAGAAAAGGCAAAATAAAATAACGAAAAACAGCGAAAGGTGTAACCAAGAGTATAAGGAAGCAAGAAAAGAAATGAAGGAAACATGCAGAAGGAAGAAAAGGCAGTATAATGAAAAAGCATTGAGAGAGGTACAAGAAAAATTTGAAAACAAAGAAATAAGGTCGTTTTATCAAGAAATAAAGAAAAGAGAAAAGGGATACCAAAGAAGAAGCAAATACATAAAGAATAAGCAGGGGGAACTGGTATGCGAGCCAGGAGAAATAGTGGCAATATGGAAAGACTACTTCGAGGAGCTCCTCAACGACAATACGCAAGAGGAGCAAGAAGAGACAAATATACAAGTGCAGAATGGAACGGAAGTAGAACAACCAAAAGAAGAGGAAATAGAGGAAATAATAAAAAGTTTAAAAAATAATAAAAGCCCAGGGGAAAGCGATATAACAGCAGAAATGTGGAAAAATGGAGGCAAAGCGTTAGAACAGGAGGTATACAAACTTATTAAAAAAATATGGGAGAAGGAAGAAATGCCGAGAGAATGGTCCAAAGCCCTGATAGTCCCAATATACAAGAAAGGGGATAAGCAAATATGTGCAAACTACAGGGGGATTGCACTGTTAGATACCTGCTATAAAATCTTAGCTCAAGTGCTAAGAAAAAGGCTGAATGAGTGTGCCGAAGCAGTATTAGGAGAGTACCAGGCCGGTTTTAGAGGTAATAGATCAGTAACAGACCAGATTTTTGCTATAAAGGAATTGCAAGCTACTTGCTATGAGTATAAAGTGGACCTGTATGTAATGTTCATCGATTTTAAGCAAGCCTACGACGGGATCAAGAGAAGCAAACTATATGAAACCATGAATAGTTTAGGAATACCAAGTAAACTGACAAAATTAACAAGAATGACCTTAGAAAAATCGAGTAGTGCAGTAATATGGGAAGGGTATAAGTCAGACGATTTCGAAATAAAGAAAGGGCTCAGGCAAGGGGACCCAGTATCTACTGTGCTATTCAACCTAGTACTCGAAGAAATAATTAGAAAAGTGGGATTAAAAGGGAGGGAACGATATTCAACAATGAGCATCAATGTATGGCCTTCGCGGATGATGTGGTTCTAATGGCAAAATCAGAAGAAGAATTAAAGAAAATATTCAAAAAATTGGAGGTAACAGCAAAAGAAGTAGGTCTTAAAGTAAATAAGGAAAAAACTAAATATATGGTAATGGGAAGCCAGGACAGGACAATAAAAAGCGAGCTAGAAATATTGACTAGAGAAGGAGAAAAGTACAATTTTGAAAGAGTAAATAAGTTTGTCTATCTAGGGGTGCAAATTGATGAAAACGGAAGCGAGGATCAAGAAGTAAAAGCAAGAATAGTAAAAGGGAATCAAAAATATGCTGCCCTGAGACCGCTACTGAAATCTAAATTGGTGTCCAGAAATACTAAAACAAGGATATACAGGACAGTGCTTCGACCAACGGTAACTTATGCATGCGAGACTTGGGTTTTGAAACAATCGGAAAGGGACCTATTGGACAGATGGGAGAGAAAGGTTTTGAGATCCATATATGGTGGGACGAGAACAGAAGAGGTTTGGAGAAGAAAGACAAATAAGGAAATACAAGAATTATATAAGGAACCTAGGATATCGGTATATGGTAAATCACAAAGAATTCGGTGGTTAGGACACGTGCAAAGATTACAAGGAGGGAGAATGCCCAAGATTGTCTTGTATAGAAAGCCAATAGGTAAAAGAAGAAAGGGAAGACCACGAAAGAGATGGTTGGAACAGGCGCAAGAGGACCTAAATGCTATAGGAGTTGCAAACTGGAGGTTAAAAGCGGCAAATAGAAGGGAATGGAAAGAAATTATAAATAAATTCATAAGAAATGTCATGTAGAAGTAATTATGTAATTATGTAAAAAATAGTGTATAATGCCAACAATTTTAAGATTGTAATCTTGAAAAATGTCAGCAAGTTCACAATAATATTCTAATTTTCAAAGCGTGAAGGGATTCTTCGATCGATTGGTACAAAGCAAATTATTACCACAACTTTTTATAAAAATATGAGTATTTGTCATTATTTTACGGTTTGTTTATATAAAAAGTGCCACATAATATTTGAATTAAAATGTGAAAACATCTGGCTTACAATTTACTGTAAAATTATTCAAAACTCATAACGTACGTTTATATCGCCAAATTTCCAATACATTTAGTATCGCTAATTCAAACGTTCACACAATGTTGAATAATTTATGCATAACAATAAACTTCGTATGTTTATTACACAGCCAAATTGGGATTAACTCATAAAGTAATAAAATAACCACGCAATACTCATAAACCATTACAGGTAGGATATCACACGGTTTCGTAATTAAGTTTCAACAGCGGAGATTTGCAATTTCTCAGGGACATTTAAGCTTAACGACATATAATGGAAATCATGGCACATCATAAAATAGATGTCCTTTAATATACGAACAGGGGAGAACGCGGGTACAGATTTATAAAATGTTACTATTTTAGTTTCACTGTCAAAGACGGCTGGGAGAGTAGAAAGGTAGGTAATTTTTCAACGGGCCTATAATACTGTAAACTTCTCAGAAATTTCGAAATTTGATTAAGTTATTTTGAACAGGGTGGCCACTTAAAACTGCTTTTCAAATTCCCTGACTTTTCCCTGACTGCCCTGACTGATAAACTTCAGTTTTCCACGACTTATTTTATTGGTACAAAATCCAATTTCAACTGTTTTTTTTTAAATAAAAATTGTAAACCCAACATAAAAATTAGCAAAGTAAACTTAAATTACTTTATAGCAAATGGAAATTTTTCAACAAGCATAGCAAAATACAACATCTAAACTTTAAAGTAAAACCAAATGAAATAAATATAAATTTTGTAAACATATACATTTTGCAGGCAAAAAAAAAGAATTGCATTTTACAGAATTTTTTCTGACTATTTCGTGAAATTCCCTGACTACGTTAAAATTGGTACAATTCCCTGATTTCCCTGACCAAAACTTAAAAATCCAAATTCCCTGACTTACAGGTTTTCCCTGTTTTCCAGAAAAGTGGCCACCTTGTTGAAGGTTCCGAAAGGGATAAAGGTATGATGTTTGTCAGACTAATACAAAAAAAAAAGAAATATGCGCTGGGCTCGCCAGTTCTAAGTGAATCTTTTTAGCGTATTCTCACCTAAAGTGTATTTTGAATTGTATGGTTGTCATGTTCGAGCTAGGTTGTAGGACTGCTATAAAAAAGCCTTGCGTGACTTTCTTAAAAACTTAATATGTAATTATTATCTCGTATTTATCATAGTTTTAGATTCCCTGTAGTTTTAACTTTTACGTTTGTATCGCTTAATAACATATTCAACGTAGAATAAATCTGCTACCTTGAAGTTTATAATTTAGATAGAGGATTTGAAATTAGCAGCCTTACAAACTTTCGAATGCCAATTTTGATGACAATCGGATATCTTTATAAAATATTTCCGCCGTATTGAATCCGCCATCTATACTTTTATATTTTAGAGTGTGGATTTGTAATTAACAGCCCCAAAAATGTTTAAATACCAATTTTATATGAATATCGGATAACTTTATAAAATACTTTCGCCACATTGAATCCGTCATTTTGAATTGTAATTCGCTGCCTTAACTACCAATTTTTAAGTACCGGATAACTTTATCAAAAATTTCCGCTGTCTTGACTAGATGAGTTAGATTCTTGATGTGTAATTAGTAGCTCAAAAACCTTGAATAACCATTTGTATACAATTCGGATAACTTTATGAAAGAACGCGCAGCATATACTTCCATCGGAGCCGGTCAGACAGTGGGGGACCGCAAAAGCAAGGCAAGCGGGGCAATATTACCAATGCGCACAGTTTCCGTCTCCGTACGTGATGCATTTCCGTCTCGGACGAATGTTAGTGCTCGCAAAAAAGTTTCGTTTCATAAATCTACTACAACTAAAAGACAAAAAAATAGTTTGTAATTACTAAATTTCTGTCTAAATATTCAATTTTATGCTTTTAATAAAGTTATTAGCTACAGATCTTAATATTAGCTAGAGGAACACGTGGGCTACGACTCACGCTTTTTTTGTTTCTTTTTCTTATTAATAAATAATCTAATTGAGCAGTTAGTGTAGCGGACCGCATAGCTAAACCTGAGGTGACCGTATTTATTTTACAAATATATAAGCAAAAATCGCTTGTAATTTAATTGTTTAATACCTGCTTGTCTACTTACTGCTTTTACTTGTACATATTTTCGAATTTATTATAAAGCTTAGCGTTCTTCGGAACACAACTTAATAAAATGAAACGCAGTGGCATTGTCGTCCGAAACTGAGGCTTCAGTGCCCACCGTTAACGGTCCTGATGTAATATTCTCGGAGTACGTTTTCGTGATGTCGCTATTGATATCAGTCGACTGTTTAATAATAATACAAACATACTAGAATCCCAAATTTGCTTGTCTGTAGCGAAAGCTGTAGCGGTCTGCTGTAGAAAAGAACATACGCTTTATATGATTGATGCGTAAATATGAGGGACCCGAGCCTCACCAGTTAAAGTTAGGAGAGGTGGAAGAGATTCAGATTTAATATATAGAGACAGATTGCAAGTCAATAAATCCAAACATGGTAAATGTGTTTTTTGCATCCATTTAAACTTTCAAATCCCAATTCAAATATAATTTAGTTTCAGTCCGATTTTGTTTGAGGTTTAAATTAAATTTCAGGTCAACAAATCAAAATAGGGCAAAAGTTTGTTTCTGCTGCATTCGGTTTAGATATTTAACCCCTAATCCAATTGTAATTAATTTCAGGCAGATTTAAAACTTGCAGTTTAAGCTTAAAAAAAATTAAAGTTAGTAACTTTTCACACAATTTAAACAATATAAAAGATAGAATTTAAATCCTTATTTAAACGTAATTAATTTCAATTCAGTTGAAACCTTAAACTGAAAGTTGGCGCCGCTGCGTATCTCCCCACGACAACGGTGGAGTGATTGAGTGTGAGCGCAGGCGGAAAGAAATTTAATGAAGCAAAGATCGGCCGCGCACGCTAGCACTCGAAAGTTGGGACAGCCAAAGATCAATTCATAGATAGATAGACATATAGATGTGTAGATACATAGATAGATAGTTAAGCGTGATTACCTACAATGTTCACTACACATTGATTTTACTTTATTTTAATTTATATATAAAATTTGGAAATAAACAACGTTAACCTAAAATTTATATTAAATATATGATTATGAGAATAAAAACAATGACCATTAACTTAATTACTTGAAACAAATAGCAATTTTATTGCGTTAATTAACTAAGATATATTGAAGACCACCCAACACGTAATAAGAAAGCTATTATTGTCAATTTAAAATAATTTCGTTAATGGAAATTCAGCATCAAATTTACTGTAGACACTTAAAGTAACAAATTCTCCTAAACTACGGTATGAGAACGTGTTTTTATTGTATCAACTTCCACCTCTCGTTCGCGTAAGCTGGTGGTGATATATTTTTCCAGGTCCAATTTCTTTGTTTCAGGAAATGTAATGCGGAAATGAGTCCATAGTGCCGAATTCCTAAATTATTGAATGCTTATAGCAAATCATAGCCGAATGCGTAGCGACACAATAGGTTTATATCTCAATGTATGCGGGTTAAAAGGTTAAATTACAAAACCTCCCTAAATACAATTTTGCTATTTGCATAAATAACCAAAATATGATGTTGCATTCATAAAGATATTATCAGCGGCGGTAGCGCAGCGTCTGAACCCCTTTTTTTGCAAAATTCATTTATCCCTATGATATATAGATAGAGATAAAATTTGAGGTTGCAGAAAGTGCCATAAATATTACCTAAGCGTTTTGCTGTACATGCTCAGCAATTTTAAAACAACATTTTATAGCAAAGTATGATATACTGCGTATAACTAAGCAGTAAGTAAACAACAAAAAGAAGATGTGCAAAAATTGCTATACAGTGAAAATAACCACCCATCATTTTAGCTTCGTTGCTTAAATTTTTTATCAAAACTTTAAAATGCACGAAGCACAATTTTGCAAAAATTTATCCATATAGAGAAAGTAATAGTTTAAGTGTATAATAAATTTAGATATGCTGCACGTAAAAGTATATCAAAATTTCCGTATCAAATGAAACATTCTTAATATCAAAACCAGTTTAGAATTGCATATAGTCCTCTACCCTTTTCACATTTTATTATTCATTATTGAAAGTAGGTCATCGAAAAGCAGTGACAAAGTTCTGATGGCAACCCTACGTATTAGGCTTTTTTTAGGCGCAAGCTTAATGCAACGTAAAAATAGAACACGCTGTTAAAATATACTATTAATGCCACTGCTTTCAACCAACACGTGTAACAAACATATCGACCCATTAAGTTATTTGACTATCCTTTATTAAGCTTCAGAATTAAAGTTAATTACCCTTATAGATACATTAGGGTTCTGTTCTTTGTTCTCGTCGTTTGTGATTTAAAAGCAGTGACGTTGTCTGTTTTTATATAATATTTGCAAGAAATTGATTAATTTTAGGGCAACAAATAAATTTAATTAATTTTGTTTTTAAAACTAACAAATAAAACAAATTATTAGTTTTCTTAAATTTATTTGCTTAAAAATTTGTACATTAAATTATTTGTTTTGCGAAAAATAAACACGAATAATTATGCAAAAATTTGAGTAACTTACCCCGATTGCTTTTTCAGATTCGGGAGTGGTTTACAAGTGCACTATCTCTTGCATACTATATTGATTTGGCAATTTGCAAAATGAGCAAATAAGTAGTCTGTGTAAATGAGTCGGTCAATGCAGAAACTGGTAATATTCACTTAACTACGTTTTTCAGAAACCAAAGACAAGTATTTATAATTAAGACGTTTGTATATAACTCAATAATTACTTTGCTTAGTCAATGTGCAGTATATCGCGTCTTAAACTACAAATTTTAAGATTTGCATAACTTTACACTTTCAGTTGGCAGTATTGTTTTTATTAATAAGTTCTAGCCTTTACTTCGTTGAAGTTGAGATTGATGTATGAGTAAACACTTGAACAATATTTATTTATTTTAACCTTATGAGTATTCCGACATGTTTACATGTTATTTTCAAAGGTAAGATTAAAAAGTAAACAGTTAGTGTTGCTGTAGGAACAATAGAAAGTAGATAAATTAATCTTAGTTATCTATGTTTGCAGTCCGCTTGATTTCTTATTCTAACACGAGTTTAAGAGATCAATTTTTACATTCATTAAAAATACAGTTTTTAAATGTTTGTGAAAATAAAATGTTTCTAGTATATCTATTTTACATTTATCTTCACAAAAGTGTTAAAACTTTATACTGTTATTAGATGTCATTAAATGATTGCGATCTAATAAGTGTTTAGCTTGAATGAATTTATGTGGTTGTTTATACACTGCTCCAACAAATTAGCGCATCACTATTAGGATATGATTTTTTATGTGTTTTATAGATTAGTACACAAACCAACCTATGCATTTAAATAACATTTAGAATGAATAAACATATGAATGTATGACAACGCTATTTTAAATAAAACAAAAAAACAATTCAAACATTTCTCAAATTTGTCAAAGTGACCCTTTATGTGTAAAACACATAAAAAATCAGACCCTAATAGTGATGCGCTAATTTTTTGGAACAGTGTATTTGTAACAACGTAAGTGTTTTTTGTAATTAATATCGAAACGTCTAACTGTCTGGGGTATATAAACCGAATTGCAATGATAATTTGATTTGTAAATGCATGATTTTGGCAAATGCGCTGTTTTTCCTTTTGCATCACACAAAGTGTTTTCTTTAACATTTTATGACAATAAACGTAAAGTAAATATACTGGAGGCATTTGAAATTCACAAACATTTGAAAATTGTAAATTTCATGAATGAACGATTTGATCTTTTAAATTCACTATCGTAAATGTCGCTCGCTACTAGTTAGCCAGTCCATACTTTTATACCATTCAGTATTAAACAATCTAGATTTTTTCCTACTGTTCTTCAAAAGAGTATCCATTAAATTTTTCCTTTAAAGCTGATCAACGAGAATTTCCATATTTACTGCAAGTTTGCAAACTATGTATAAAATAAATACACACAATAGCTGCACGGTGCACCTAACTGCCGGTAACCGGGGCAAGTAAAATATAAATTCTGATCGTTGCATTATTCAATCAATGTGCATGCAAACGTATTAAGAACAATAGATTGGTTGATTGTGTCGTAGCTGGAATCATTTGGCGCGATAAGCCCGGCCTTTGCGTGTACGAAAGGATGTTTAAAGACAACGGTGTATTTATTTGTCGCCTAATTTTAATGTTACGTGGTGGTGTTAAAAATAAAAACGGTATGTAAAAGTAACTTTTTGTTATTTAAAATTAGAATGTGATTTTTTTTTTAAAAGTTATGGGTACTGCCTACTCTGTCTAATAGGACGGACCGCCACTGCTTCAGAAGAATTTTAGGGCACATGTTTACATGGAGTTTTTTGATCATTTCAGTGAGTACAATCAGTACGTCTATGTATAGCCAGCCCACGATCTTTGTTACACTGTGTATTTGATAGTGTGTATTCTGAATTAATCCGCACAATTTTGCATATCGTAAAATGTATAAACCCGTTTCGGACAAATTTATTTCTTCCTTCATAATGACTTCATTTCCTTTACAGGTGCCGTCATTTCACACCTGTGCTATAATCAAGGACAAACAAGGACGTTATCTTTATAATTTTAACTTGGATTAACCCACTCATGAGTACGGGTTACATAACTCAACGTTTTATTTCTTAGAGAATCAGTAATCGAGAAAGATTTCAATGTAATAAATTAAGTTGTTTAGCTAGAATTTATTGTACATTAAAAATGTTGACCGCAGTATGTTGCACTGTATTTATTTTACAACATTCGATAAGATCTATATTTCTATTTGCTATTCTGCGATTCACCTACTTACCATGCAATTTATCAAGTCGATGAAAGCTTGGAACTAGACACATATTTTTTAGAACAAATATAAAAGAGTTGACTCACTTCTCGTTATTTAAAAATAACGCTTCACTACTTCACCTTGTACTATCAGCGAAATATACGAGGGCGTATAGTATGACACAATTTTACATCTGGAAATATAGGAAGCTAGAAAAAATAAATTTATTAGCTAGTTATTTCGAGAGGTTGTTGTACGTATAACACGTGGATTTAATAATTTAATCTACTGCAAAAAAGGTTAAAATTTATTAGAAAGATAAGGATCATTAAATTAGGTTTTTTAAAAGGTTGGCTAAATTTAGAACAAACAAGATTATATCTACATAGAAGGGACTAGTATAACAATAACAAAATAGAATGTCAAGGTTTATTTAAACACTATGTAATTATAATGTATTTTAAAATAAATAAATGAATGTGAATTTCCAAGTTTCTTAAATTAGACCCAAACACCGGACTTTTAGTTTTAAAACAGAATCTATTGTGTTATACGTAAAGCATGTTACACGATTATGCAAGGTTTGTACAACTACAACGGCAATATTTGAGTTACACCGATTCGTTCAGTGTTACTTTATTGTTGAGCTAAGCAAGAGGTTCTGCTTTCAAAAATATTGTTGCAAAGTTTCATAAAATTGTGTCGTATATTACTTTTAAACCCCAAACCATTTATATACTACACTTATCAACTCAGTTGTCAAATAGCTCGACAAAATAAATCAGCTTGCCAAATGAGTAATACGTATCTAAATAAGCTCTATAAGGTCACACATGTAAGTATGTTGCTATTGTAAGCCCGTAAGAAATTCGTTTAAAATTAGATATATGCGCCAACTCTATAATTAAAAGAATTGTGCCAGGATTTATTTTTAATTGATTTCTCCAAAATTTAAATACTGACTAAATACTAGACTAGAAATCCGGACTATGTAAATTACATATCGACCGTTTTAGCTTTGCTACGATCAAGAAGACTTGTTCTTAAGATTGACAAAAGAAGAAAATTCAGGTTTGGTTGTCGTTGAGAGTCTAGCTTTTTTAAACATGTATGCGAAATTCAACGAAACATCAAATACGATCTGAAATTATTATGCTTGATATAATATGCTATCTGTAACAATAAAATACATTTAATAGTAAGTTTCAGCTTTATTTCGTTGAAGTTTATATTGATATTTAATTAAATACTTTATAACTTGAGCAATAATTATTAATTTTAACCTTATACGTATATCAACATGTTTGCATACTATTATCACAGGTAATATTAAAAAGTAAACAGCCGATGTTGCTTTAGGAACCCCAAAACTTTGAATTCGTCTTGGTTATCAGTGTTTGCAAAAGATTTGATTTCTTATTTAAACATGTCTAATAATGGTGAATGTCAATTGCTTCCAGTATGTCTAATTTACGTTTTCTATCACCAAAGTGTAAAAGATAATATGTAATATAGTGTTTTTAGGTGTCATGAGTTATAGGACTGGGGGAATGTTCCCATGGAACGAATTATTCCCGGGAATTCCCTGGGAGTAGAAAAGCTCTTAAAATCGGAAAAGTTGTTTTTTTTTCGTTATGTGCATTATTTAATCTACATGTACGATCCCAGATTAAATTACTCCGGAACCCATTAACCGATATTTATCAAATCTGGTATGTGGAAGTTTTTTGCATATTTTTGAGAAAGATCACTCTTCAAATAAAGTGTTTTTAGCAATTTTTGGTCCAAAATCCGAAACTCCTCTAATCAGTCGTGGGGCGAGTTGGTATGGGAATGTAGCAGCGGCCTATTGTGTTCATTTTTCTATTTCGTCTTTTAATATTAACTTACTCCTGTAATGCACGTTTATTTTTTTAATATAAAAATATTAAATTTATTGATTACAATTTTCTTGAATAGGTAGAATTGCCCATTATCCGTTTTAACTACACTTTTCCTTTACTTTCACATGTATGGGAATCCTCCCGGGGGTGTTCCCGGGAACATTTCCCTAAAACTACTTTCGTCTTAAGGAACCAAGTAAAGCAAGAACTTATTCATATTTTAATTAATATTAATAAAACAAATATTTTACATGACTGTACAATACGTTTCTGGGAGAGGTAAATTAGTTTATTATATTTTACCCTTTGTAACATTTAATTAAATAAATGTTTAAAGATGTGTTAAAAGATTAATTGGTCGACTGTTTTGTTATGGTCCTTTAATGAGGCTGCTGTAAATAAATCATACACTTTATTTAATACACAAAAGAAAATAAAACTTTTAGAAGCTAGAACGTTTGAAGGGGTCTGCTATCAAATTCAACGTGCAAAATTTGCAAAATTCAATTTCTGAAGACGACGATCGCAAAATAAAAGTATAACTTTTGTATTCGTTTACGGATCTTTCGTAAAATCTTATTTTTTCGATGCATTTTTGATTTACCACTGCATTCCAAAGCTTATCAAAATCAGCATAGTTTCGCTATTGAGCAACTGTTTATCGTAAACCTATGCAATTTTAATAACAAAAGTTTAGTATTAAAGGGTTTGGACTTTCGGACCACCTATTGCGTTTATACATAATCTATTTGCATGTGGTGTATGGCAGGCCCGATTGATTTTAGGGATGCGAAAGTGGGGAACTTGCAACAGACACTGGCTTCACAATCTAATGCAGATGTAAAAAAATGAGCAAAAACTTTGCCTGTCCTTTTCTATACTTTAGTAATGGTTACATGTCATATTACCCAAAGTATTTGGTATCAACGTTTTACGCGGCAACAGTGACTATGGTAATGCTTTTTGACTCGAATCGGAAGACGCTGGAATGATTAACGCTCGCTTTCAGGTAGCGAAAGGGCATTTGCGTGCATTTACCGAAAAAAGAAGTTGTTTTAAATTTTTTTTAGAAAAAAAAAACTTTTTAAAAACATGAAGGTTTCCCGTGAAAAAAGCGATAAGTCAAATACTCAAAATTCGCTTAGGTTGCTTTTGGAGTCACATAGTATACTAGATTTTTAGGAACTAAAATATTACTTCTTTATAATTTTGTTCTACTGAGCATCCCACATCGACCACAAAGCTGTTGTATAATATTTGAATGTCACACAAATACAGATGACTTAAAAAATTGCCATTAGCATCCAAAAAGTAATCAGTGTTTTTCACAAGAGTTTGAAAATTACAGAACGAGCGACAGCGAGTTCTGTTATTAAACGAGGGTGGGAAATACGCTTCTCGAACGTGTATAAATAACGTTTTTTCTACAATCGTACAGGAAATACAGAAAATATCCAAATAATCTTCCCCTTCCTCGTATTTTCAATTTTTTTGACGGTTATCAAAACTTGAATTTGCATTTTTTGAGTATGGTCGACATGGATATATTAACAATATTTCCACTTTCTCGCACTAGTGCTGGAATTTGTTAAAACTTTGTTTTAAAAATGTTGGTGTGTGGGACTGTGGGTGCTCACATACCGCGTATCAACGGAATCATTAAACAGCCTGTATTTTCAAGAATTTTTCAGATACGGCAACGAAAGTTAGCATAGGTAATATGTGCCGAAAAAGACACATTTTGATATTTCTGCCACATTTTTGTAACTTACAGTTTCACCGGATATGATCCCAAATTTGGAATTTCAAATGGGACACCCCGTATATTTTGACATTTTTAAAATCCTGAGACAATTCTGGGTACACTTTTTAGGTACACTTCTGAAAATTTTTAAACCTACTTGATTTTTGTCGAGTTAATTCTTATTAGAAATATTTTAAGTACAGGCGCATGCGTATTTAATGATATTACTTTAAAGTAACTTTTTTTCAAATGGCACTATTCTTTAGACACTAGGTATCTTAATGCAGATTTTTACCGCAATTCCAATGCTGTTCTCACATCTAAAATTGGATTGATATTAATCTAAACCCAGCAATTTGTTTACGTTGTTTAAAAATTCTAGGAAGTACCCGTTTCAAGCGTGTTATGGGAAAAAATGAACATTTTGTGTAAATTAGTGAAAAATTAAAATATTCCCATGACGCACTTGAAACATTTTTCTTCTTCATACTTTATACACAAAGCAATTGGTGGGTTTAGTGTAATATCACTCCGATTTTGGATTTGAAGACATCATTTACATTCGTGGTGAAAATCGGCATTTAGATACCTAGTGTCTAAAGAATAGTGCCTGTACCTTCTAGAGCATTCGTAGAAAATCATGTGTGTGCTTCTTTGTTACCGTCTTCGTTTCTTCGAATGATTTAAGCCTGGCCACATCGCTGAATGAACAATTATGTCATTCTATAATATGAATGAATGGCAACATCATTGACAGTCATGATGTTTCTGCATTAAGGCTATTACTCAAAACTAATTAATGTTATAGAGATACTGTAAGGAACAGTTTGTTTTCATTAAAATACACACGTTCAATAACGTTTTGCTGTTACTTGAAATTATTAACAGTGGATTTATTAGAAATTCCGCTTTCAAATTAACTGTATAGGTACGAAAGTAACCCATTTTGTAAGTGAATTTTCACAAGATAAATTTTATGTTGTATTTATTTACTCTGAAAGTCCGCAATTTTAAGGTTGAAATTCATAGGAATGGGCAATTTATACCTGTTAAACGGATGTATGTTAACGGCATGATATAAAAGCTCTCTGAAGCGTAACCTATATTTCACAAGTAATCACAGCTACATAAAAACCTCAAATAAATTAAGTTTAATTATCATATAAGATAAAGCCGCTGCGATTTTTCCATCTGGTTTCTATGAAAGGAAGGTCACCAAGTGTTATCGGATATCATAGATGATGGTACTAGTCTGCAGGACTTCCGCAGATGTAGGCGACCCAGACGGTCGAGGTTACGACGATAAGCAGCAATGCGAATGACTCGTCGGTACTCCATGCTGTCTACCAAGCCACATTCATTCACAACACGCAGTCTACATCGATAATAAAAATGAGCGAAACACTTCGCCTGGACTTTCCTATACTTATAAATTAACATTGTTTTATATTTTCCAACACTTTTAATGTACACCTGTCTAGACCCGGCTAGTAAAAGTAAACAGCGTTTATAAAAACTTCAAGCGTGAAGAGCGTAACTTAATCGTACCATTACCACGCTGGCTCCGCAACTGAGTACATGTAAAACAACCGAACTGAAATGAACCGGAGGCACGAGTAAGGAAGCGTGTTGATGTTTGAAAATGTATTAATAACTCGAGAAGTATTATTTTTAGCAAGAAATTACTCTTGTTAATTTGTGTTTAGAATTTCAAAACCTTTCTGATTTTAAAGCCAAAATGCCACGTTTCCATTTAAAAAAAAGTTATTTTTTACCGTGGCCGCCATATTAAAATTGGAAACTCAAGTTTTTTTCTTAAATACAATCGAGAAGAATTTGCCCTACAATTTTGCTCTTGGGTTTGCGAATCTAAATATTAAAATAAAAAAGTTAGCCTACACTGAACATTAAACGACTAGTACAAGAATACAACTGCTGTAGAAAGTATGTGAAATTCTTCTAAGGACAAAAAGATTATTAAGGGGCAAAAAATTCGATTTTTTGATTTTTTGTAAAAAGATTCTTCTAGAGCAAACAAAACAAAAAACCAAATTTTTAATTTCTTATCGAACAAATTTGGGGGGAGGGGGAACAGTAGCCCCCCTAAATATTAAAGTATCAAAAAAATATTATGATATTCGGATTTTGCTATCAATGATGAGCTATATTGCTTTAACAGAAATATTTTATTGCCCCCCGTTAAATAAATAAAAGGGTACCAATTTTCAATTTTCAAAAATTCACAGAGGGCGTCACAGTGAAATTATAGCAATGCGCAAAAAAATAAATTGTAGAAGATTCTCAGCTCTATCAGCTTAAAAAGTTTAAACAAAAACGTGTGGGCAGTTTTTGAGAAATATTTTTTTGTAAAATTCCAAAATTTTGGAGTGATGTCATTGCGATCGTTTTTATATTTTCAAAATTAATTATATTTCATGGTATAGTAACCTTGAAGGGCTACCAAACAAGATATAGTTGATTCCAATCAGATAACAGGTTTTTGAGTAAATGGGCGTTAAAGTCGAAATTTTCAAAAATTCGTAGTGGCCGCCATGTTGAAGCTAGAGAGTTCGGTAAAAAAAACGTTTGATTTGTTCTAAGGCCTTCTATAATTTCCACTATTCCAATTTCCAAAATTCAGTTTCTGACAAAAATGCTACCAAAAAAACATGTCTAACTTCCGCTTCCGGTTTCGGATTCTTTTTAAAAGCTTATTTTGTCGGTGAATTTTTGATATACCCCCTCATTCCAAAACACATCAAAATCGGTCCAGCCGTTCCGGAGATATGGAGCGTAACCCACCCACCCACAGACAGACATTTTTTAAAAACCACTTTTTTAGGATCCTGGAAGCCCAAAACACGTATTTCCGTCAAAATCTCGATTTTGAAAATTTGCATGAAATCAATACTTCCCTATACTGAAAGTATAGGAAAGTAAAAATTGCTTGCGCGAAATGGTTGTGTCTTTATGCCTCTAAATAGACCAGGCAGATGGGGAAAATGTGAAAATCCATTTGCAGCACATCTGAACAGAACGACAATCAGAGCACACACTTACAATCCATAACTGAACTTTAAATCACAAGAAAATGTACTTTGGAAATTGTGATAGTTTTGATAATATAATAAAAATATAAAAGTATCCTTATATTTTCAGAAACCAATTCGATTTATTGCTTGTTTTGCATTTAACAGCCCTCTATTTCAAATTTTTCAATTAAGCTGGGATATGTAATTTTCGTACAGGGCTTACTTTTGAAATAATAATGATTATTGTAATATAGATCTTTAATATTTAATTTTTAAGTCTTATATTAAGACTCGTTGTATTTCTTAAGCCTTATAGCGCATATTTAACACACTTGACTTGAAAACATTTTTTTCCATACAGTAAGACATAAATGGTTATCTTTATATCTAATGGTTTTCGAGATAATTCAATGTTTGTGTCGGCATAATGGTCTGGATATTTTCTCATGATGTAAAAATCGTTTGTTAAATGAGTTTTGCGAGACCAACTATGCCTAAAGTTCTCTTGAAAATATTAAGTGCGCAAACGCGCCAATACGTATTCGGTTTCTTGTTTTTATTTGTAAGAATAAACGTATAAAAGCGTACACAAATTACTAAATAACATTTCAATTAAAAGTGGGTAGTAAAAACTAGTGTTTACATAGACTTCTTTTTTAGCACTCATTGTAAATTGTTTTAAAGTAAATTTGACTATGTCTCGACCACCGTTAGATGTAGCAAATTTTAACAAGAGCAGATTTTTTGTGTATCTTGTGCATACATTTTTTTAACACAATCTTGAGTAATAAATAAATTAATAGATACGTCGAGCACCGCCATCAGCGAGTAGTAGTCGTGGATTTGATTGGAAACTATGTGTAGTTATAATGCATTGATACTCGTAAAATATCCAATACAAAATTTGAATTAAATATCTCTATTTATGGTGGCGATATTAATAAGAGCGTGACTTGCCGTCACCATTTTCTGCAAGTCAAAAAGGGCACATTTCCATTTAGACTGTAGAAGTCTATTCGAATTCAACCTAAAAACGCGTCCTTGATCCATGGACATCCTATTGCGGGACACCCTGTAGTGTGCAATTATCGATAAACGTTAATTGCACAGCAGGTGTGCTTTTACTCACTACACTGCTGCACTGACAAACCTAAAAACTATTCAAAACCTTTGTCTATTTAGATGCCATTATAATTGCTTTCGGCTACTGTGATAATTGTGCAATTAAAATTTAAATATTAGTAAATGCCTCAATGTTTGCTACAATAATCCTCAAAATATTCCTCTAGTTTACATAGTTTCAACTGCATTAACCGCTCATGCTTGCTACGCTTAGAAACGCATTCGTGCCGAACGTGGTCAAAATTATCGGAGAAATTGCTAAGCACTTGGGGTGTTACTATCTATATATTTTACTTACTTATTACAAACATTATTCCAGCGTCAAACATATATGTACTTTTAGTGATTTGAGCCGGGAAAAGATTCAATGAAACTTTACAAATAAATTTCAGTTTAATTTTAAAGTTTCAACAACCTCTTAAACTTGTTTGAAACTTTCTCTAAATGTGTAAAAGTGTTCGTAAATATTATTGTGTAATTTGCGCGTCTCTACCCCAAAGTGAGATAAAAATGCAATTCGCGCAAGCGCACATATGATATCACCAGTCATGGCCTACACCTGCAAACTTGCAAGCTTGTAGTAGCTTTTACTTACATAGCAGACATTCTATTTCTATTAATGCACTTATTACTAATACTACAGCACTTGATGTTGAGTGATCGATAGTAGTTTGGTTAAGCGTCATGTTGTGAAATAGTGACAGTGTAATTATCATATTATATAGATGTTTCTAGGGACTTCTATCACCGTTATTGTTAGCACGCCGTAAGTGCTTTTGTTGTTTGCAATCTAATAAGGACGAAACTCGTCTTAGGTTGTTCCTATTTGTAAATGTTAGCATCTCTTTGTTTACTTGATCTATTACGACACAGATTGTATTTGTACGCAGAGGGCCATCTGGCGGTTTGATACCAGCTTAGCTGGTACACGCCATTTTTGCGTGGATTGTAGCTTTGCTACTTTATTCTTTGCCGTACTTTATGTAGATATCTCTCTACATTTTACCCATGTAAGTGGAAAGAGTAGGAGAGCTGAATGAACATGCAAATTTTAAAGGTAAAAATCTGTTATTAATGCCACACGTTTGTTTTTTTATCATAATTATGAATTTTTAATAAAAACTATAAACTGTATGTACGAGTATTGTTTTAATTCATTTGGTGTTTCCTAAGTTTAAAATGGAATCAAATCTAAAATAGTGTACAAATTTGATTTTTAATTTAAAAAACAGTCATTGAAAAGTTTTAGGAAACTTTTCAAAAAATTATGTTTTATAAAACTTTACATGATTACTAAAAACGATAAAATTTGGACAAATATGTTTTTCATAGATTGTTAGTTTCGTTAGCAATTCATTTTAAAATTGAGGTCGATACCTCTCTCATATTATTTCTGTCAAGTTCATGTAACTTGCTTTGAAACTTATAATTACGAAAGTTAAGGATCTCCGAAATTCCTAGAAGATAACAAACTGCAGCAAATAAACGTACAAAAAACAATTCTAAGAGGAGTTAGATAGCAAACTATGTATATGGTATGCTCAAAATTGTCAAAAATTGCAAATTTATTATCTAATAAAACATTACTTATCGCTAGAGATTTCCGACAATATCCATATTCTTAGATTTCATTGGTTTTAGTACGATAATCTACACGGACGGCTATTTTTGAGCAAATATAAACTTCCTTGAATTAACAAATTAAGTATTTCCGATATTAATTTCATAATTTAGGTTTCTCTGATTTATTTAAAATTGTGGCATTAAGCAAAATTATTTTAAAATTAACGTTTTACAGGTACAGGAAATCACGTCGTAATCACTGTTGATTTTGGATTTCTAACCTACAGATATTTAGAACTTGAGCAGGTTTTCGGCAATTTTTCAACACCGAGAGCATGATAAAGATCTACTACGCGAGCCGCAAAACTGTTAGATACGAGCAGGATAGAATGCAAAACAATCTGAGATAATTAATTATAGTCCAACGAACGTTTGTGTATTACCAGCATGAAATTTAATATTTCAAGTTTTAATTAGAAAGCGTAGGTAACCGTATCTCAGAGATTTTACTGTAAATTGAAACTACTATTTGCTAAATTTGTGAGAATGTCTACGAGTATTTACATAACATATTTACAAAATATGCAATTTGTAGAAAAAGACTCACAACATATATTTGTTTTGCAAGAATTACAAAATTAAAATAAATGGAAACATGCATTATTCGACGAAAAAGAATTAAAAAGAAAACTTTGTGTGCTTTCCGTTCATACTTTAACTATGATTTTACTAAAATGAGAAAAAAAAAGATTTTTTTGTTGATGGTGAATGCAGGAACATTGGACATTTTTCAGGCGCAGTTAATACAAACCGCATGTATTTATCATTGTCGGCTATTTTAAAAGCGACAAAAAAGCACGTCCAAAGCTCGAAAATGCACGGGAGAATATTAAATTTTTATTTAGCAACGAGAAGCGATCCAATACTTGCAAATTTGTTTGATACACCGGAATTGAAATTTATGTCCCACATGCATCGGCACTATTGTATGACATCATTTTGTGTCCTGGCGAACAATCATGCGGGCGTTGTTCCAAAACTATTAGTTAGCGCGGATCTCCAATAAAATAGACAATTTAAATTCTAAGACGAGGTCACGGAAGAGACAATTGTCAGCAACATAACACTCTGCAATAAATTAATTGTTAAAAGCATTAGGAACTTGACATTTAATTTGCTTTCTATTTTATTTATAGAAGATGATTAACTTTGAAGTCTTACGTGGCTCCGAGCTTAAGTTTTTCCTTTATCCTTTACCTAAAGTAGGTCATCTATATAAAATCCCCATATTACACATTATTTATTGTATCGACTAAGTTATAATTGTAAATTCAATGTTTTTTTTTTGGGAGCAAAAAATGTAAGGTGCATGTGAATTACTATATATTTAAATAGGCAACTTACTTAGGATATAATATGAACAAGAACATAATCTAATTTTGAAAAATCAAACCGGGGTATTAATAAACGTAATGGACGTAACAATATCTCTGTAAAACTTATATTATAATAAAATAAAAATTCAAATTTTTATATCTTAAAAATCTAAATTGATTTCAAATCCGATAAAAAAATATTTTATTCATAGTACATAATTTAACAATGTTGCCACGGCTTTTATAATATATTACTGTTACGTAAAAGTAGTACATAAATTCAAAAAATTGCAGTTCACTACAAAATCAGACCTAATATTGATCTGTCAATTTACCTCGGACCATATTTTCTTAGGATTTATTTCTGCACACTAAAACGTCGAAATGTTTGGATATCTAACCGAATAAGAAAATAATGAAAATATATGTTTGTTCCAAATATCCTAGAGAAAACAAAAGGGAACCACTATTTTTTCTGGATTTTCTCAAGACGCGTTAGGCGAGAATCTCGTTTCAGAAATCATGACAATAGGCTTGATTAAGTATAATGGATGATAGCACCAAACCAGTATTGCTTAAATGCGTTATACTGAGAATTGTTTTCGAATCACCACAAAGGGACAGTGGTGAATGAGTTATGTGAAGAAAAATACTAAACACTGTTTCTATTTTTGATATATTCACATAGATCAAGGAAGTAATAACATTTAACCAAATTCATATACATTCATGCATTAGTTATGATAATCTGTGTTTATATACAGGATGTTGCAATACTCGCGAACACAAACTGCGAGACGGTATTCTACCATAAAAACTGAATAAAAAGTTCTTCTACGATTTTTCGATTCGTCTAATATTTTTGAAGTTATTATAGTTTTGAAAATGAAAATAATACAGACAAACATTCAAACTCAAATTTAAGTGTTTGAACAAGTACTGTAAATAAATCCATGACACATTACAACAAGAGATAGTTCAAAGCGATAACTGACAAGAAAAATTACAAATGTTGTTTAAAGTGTCTGAAAAACTCAAATTTACGTGTTCAATTAACCAGTGGCACGCCATTGGCTGTTGAAAACAGCACGTCATTGTTTATTTGTTACATAGTTCGCAATTTGTGTGAATTTAGTTCTTAAGTGCGACAGAACAGCAGCAAATTATTGGAACCAAGGAAATTATGATAAGCTAATGCTGATGGTTTCTAATAAACAAGCAGGACGAGCGGTACGTTTATACGCGACCATTTTTTAGCACTTTGGACCGATTTCAAAATTAGGAACTAATTTTAAACAAATAGCAAACTATGAAACAAATAAATACTGACGTGTTGTTTTCAACAGCCAATACCGTGCCATCGCTTAATTGGATACGTAAATTTGTATTTTTCAGACACTTTAAGCAACATTTGTAATGTTTCCTGTCAATTATCGTTTTGAACTATCTATTGTTGTGTTGTAATGTATCATGGTTTTATTTTCAGTACTTGATCAAACATTTAAATTTGAGTTTGAACGTTTATTTTTAAAATTTTTCGAAACTTTAATGACTCCAAAAATTCTAGTCGAATCAAAAAATCTCAGAGAAACTTTTTGTTCAGTTTTTATGGTAGAATACCGTCCCGCAGTCCGTGATCGCAAGTATCGGAACACCCTGTATGAATAAACTTTTCTACTAGGATTTTATAACTTTTCTTTCTTACTACACATTGGTAAAGTAGAATCATAATTTTTTTACAGTTCTGGGAAGTTGGCGGATTATGTCAAATTTGAGGTTGCTTCTTTCTCAAATTTATACCCGTCGCTATGAAACACTTAAAAAAAGCAATCTATAAATGTTAAAAATCTTATTTACTTTGAATCTATTCTGCGCAATTTATTGCATCATTGGCAGTTTTTTTTTCTGACACTTTATGACTGTTTTAGAACTACTGCATTTTCTATGGAAAAATTCTACACTCCCCGTTTGGTACTTTTTATTAACATGAATTAAAAAAACGCTGTCGGGCAGCCGCTCCGGAACCTTCCTCGCATAAAATGTATTTTTTGAATATTATTTAAAATTTTGAAACTTTTAAAAATGCTTTTTTTAAATAGCTGTTTAAAGTTTTTTCAGGTTTGAAATCTTAGAAATGTTGAAAATTTAAAAAATTTCAAACGTTTGAAAATATCGGAAATTTAGGCAATTTTCAAAATCAAAATTTAGAAAGTTCTTCCAATTGTCATTTAACATGCTTGTACCGATTTTGAAGGCAGAACTCGTAAATTTTTGAAAAGCAAAAACGCTTTGGAGGGATGACGGGGGGTGGTGGGAAAATCTCGGTTGCGCAAATCACATTTGATATGCGTCGATTACAAATTTGAGCTTCATTTTCGAGCGCTTCTATATTAAAATAAAGCACCCGTCCCCACTCCTTTATTTTTAAAAGTAGTTATCTAGTGTTGTAATGTCTGCAATTTTGTAATTACATACAATGATTATCCACTGAAAATTTATTTTACGAAATTGTTTTAGCAATTACTCAATTAAATTGTACAGGGGAATGAGGAAAAGAAAACACTTTCTAGACGTTTTCCTAATGGGAGATTGTTCCTATTGTCATTTAACATGTTCATATTAATTTTGAAGTCAAAATTCGTAAGTTTTTTAAAAAACAAAAATTGATGATGAGGGTGACCGGAAGTGGTATAAAAATCGTGTTTGCGTAGATTTGCGGCTATTTGACATGTGTGGAATACGAACCTGAGCTTCTTTTTTAAGCGCGTCTTTTTGAAACAGCAATTTTGTTTTGTTGTGGTTTCATACCAGTGGGACTACCAATCTATTGCACTTACATTGGGTTTTCTGCGTTGTGGTCTGGTCTGTAAGGTGCTTAGAGACACACACGCGCACAGACAGACACGCACAGACACTATGACGAAATCGTTTTATTTTATATTCTCGAACCCTAAAACGTGCATTTCCGTCAAAAAAGCAACTTTCGAAATTTTGATGAACACAATACCTGCCTCTAGCTGTATTCCGTATAGCGAGGAAAGTAGTTGAAAGACAGAGTTATATTACACCTAATGTAAAACGTAAATACTTAAAGGACAATCAAACCGTTTAAATATGATGCCAGACAACAGGCATTTAAACAAATAGGGAATTTGTGTTTCATGTGTTTTATGGGATACAATTATTTAAACCAAATAATATAAACTAGATATGTAAAATAAAAATACATTTTGCATACAAATTGTCGCATGATTAACAGGAAAATTCAGTCCTTTTTTTGTTTTTATTTTTTTTTCAAAAAAATTAATAAAAAACAATTAATACAATAACAATTATGTGATAACATTCCCAATAATAATTAACTATAACTTACTTAACATACAATTAGTGTCAATATTTGTGTCTCGCTTCACAGCAACGGTTCATGCCTAAAAATTAGTCCGGTAGTAATGTCATGATCCATATTGTGCCGAAAAACAACACTGATCTGATTTAGCGTTGTTAATGTATATCAGCATGATCTAAATTGCCTGGAGATAATGTTGCGTAAGCTCTATGAGGTTTACCACGCCCGGACGTTTTAAAGGCTAAATTCAGGTTTTAATGTTCTGGCTGTAGTGAAGTTTGCGTTAATTTTTGGTTATTTTTGATGTTTTAATGTATTTAAAATTGCAGTTAGGTCCTGAATTTTTGTTCTAATCTGTTCGTACGCATTAAATAGTTCGCCTCCCCAATTTTATTGTTTTGTTTATACATAAAACAAATAAAACACCATATTTTTATAGTACTAACAAATGCTTAGTACAGAAGGTAAAACATTATGTTAACAATGTCCAAATACCCTTTATGTATTTTACAGTAGGCAAAATTCCATTTTGCATGCTTACAAGATCTGTGCAATCACATAAATTTCTCCCAAATCATCATGAAACCACTTCTAATACTGCCAGTTTGTGTTATACGGCATTAGGCGTATCTCTCATAATTTCTTCTCTACGCAGTTTGACGCCTGTCATTTCCTTTTAAAAAGAATTTCGAGTAATCTGTAAAGAGAATTCTCACGAGTAAACGCGCGTGTGCAAATGTTAATCGGAAACCTCAGGGAACCTATAAAAATCCTATTTCTTACAGTTTGCACTGATTTAGCTACATTCAGAGTTTCAAAAAGCTATAGTTTCTTAAACACCATGCCTCAAGGAATTGTTGTGTTAAGGCATTTAATCTTAGAAATCTGCCATACATATCATTAGTTACTCGCCCCGGGCGTCTTCGCTTTATTCTCTTTCCCCAAATCTCCTCATACTCTCACCTCGCCATACTGAAGATTGCGTGATACGAAGCTTTTGAGTAGCATACTATTGATTCCTTCCTTCTTTTTTAGACAGATAACGATTTTGAGAATTGGCGCCTTTCAATTCACAACAAAATAGGAAAATTCAAATCACATTATTTTACAACACACGTATAGATTTTATTTGCAAAGTTAAACTAGTCGTAACGTTTTTCTATAAGAAAAAAACGCGCGATAACTGCTGAACAGAGTATGTAATTTAAAAAGACTCATGAAAACCTTCAAAGTTGTGATATTTTAATTGAGAAATTAATTTAGCACTATAGATTTATTACATAAATATCAAAAGTAAAGATGATCAATGCGCAATTTATAAAGTGGCTTACTAAACAAGTATGTATGACAAACAGTTAATGAAAAATACAGAAGCAGCTCTTCTTAAACGTTAGAAAGGATTTAAAAACGCAGCTTTGGTCACATAATTGTAACTATACTAGGTATAGTATAGGCATACAAGGAAACTTATTAGAGCCTCCGTTCTTCAATAGATTACTTTTTAAGAGAGTCTTGTAATACTAATACGTAGACGTTAAAAAAAAGAATAGAGCGAAGCAATATTTCTTTACAATAGTCCGTTCTTACAGCATGTTTACTGACAGTACCTAATCCCCTAGTAGTACTATTAGATCCGCACGCTACGAAGTCTGCAAAATAAAGAGAAACTCCAGCTTACTTCTCCCTCCCACAGCCAATCAGCGTCCAGATTGGCGTGGTTCTGCACAACTACGAATTAGACTTTATAGAGAAGACGGATACCGCCCTTTTTATTTCTTTCTTGCTTGTCTTACTTTTTCTCCTCTTCTTCTATCTCCCTTCTCCCTCGTTCTCGCTTTCTCTGTCTCTATCCCTCCTTCCCTCTCTCGGAACTGTTCCAAGTTCTATTAAACGTGGTTTGCACATCCGGTGGTGTTTGTTATGTCTTCAGTATGCCAAACTGCTGCGATACGGTGATAGCGGTCAGCGGCGAAGCTGGCGACAATACAAGGCATTTGCCGTTTGAAACGATATGTGAATCACTCCTCTAGCAGTCAATTATTGTATCGGTAAGGTGTCATATTTTGAGATGCCCAGTTGCCCAGGCTACTTGCTGTTTCATTTTAACTAATTTATAATAGCTTGTGCTACTAACAATTTCAACAAATTTTGTTTTCTCTGAAATTCAATTATATAAAAAAATACGGAATCGTAACAAATAGTTGGAAGAGCAGTACCCCGTTGCCCTCCCTGTACCAGAGCCGCCACTGTTTCACGTTGATCTACAAAATGAATTCGAATAACAAAGCAGTAAATCAATTTTGTTAAAACGGACACTAAAGAAAACATTTTCCGACTCCCGTTTTTCATTATTCCCTTAAAATATATTCATAAATAACCGATTTTACTAAATAAACTCCTACTTAAGCGTGTCACTGCGTATAAGATAATAGAAAACTAATTTAATTACTGCGCTGTTATGATCATACAAGAAATCTTCCTTGAGTCTCAAATTATATTTTTATACGAATTTCCATGACATGTATTTCTCAAAATAAAATTGTTTCACAGTTTTCCGGAAAGTTGCAAATACATTTGTTTTCATCTTAAGTTTTGTTTTTTCGGAAAAGAATTCAAAATAGATTTACAAAACTGTATTCGTTGTCAATATTTGATAAGATGCTACCCCAATGCATCTCACCAAAGTTAAACTTATGGTTACTTCAAACGTCATCTCAAATAGGGACTACAGTTTTCCAACAAGTTGCGCTAACTCGAATGCACTCGACGGGGCATACTGGTGTTACAACTTGCTTCTCAGATGATTTGTGATCGCTTTGGACTTTGTGCAACGAGAAACTTGGCATAAAGCCAACTTTACCAATATCAGTCCTGGGGTCAGCGGTGTTTGTTCTACATTTGAGTGAACAAAAAAGTAACCCAAGCATAACATGCAGGACAATGCATGCGTAAGCACCTGAGCTAGGGATTATACCGGCAGCAGTTTTGAATTTCAAATGTTGTTGTGCCATTAGAATACTTAAACACGAAAAACAATTACAAGACAGTAATGGTAATTTAATGCACTGTGTTTCTGCAAATTAAAAGCGTAACTTTTACAATGCTATTCGGAAAAATCTCTAGTTTGTAACTGAAACGGAAAGAATTTTTACGAATAGAAAGTAATAAATAACTGAAGATTTTTTTTAACCACCAATCCAATGGCTATGAATCACCACTGCTAAGTAGACGACACAGTATTTTTTAATTGGATGAAATACTGATGACTGACAATGTTGCAATACAGAGTAGGTCAGTAAAACAGAACAAAAAAATTAGCCTTTAATTTTTTGAAAATCTGCCAGGCTTAAAAAAAATAATGCCTGCACCCACAAATATTTAGTTTACAAAGCTGTAATGGCGAAACAAAAAAAAAACAAAGCACACAGGAAGAACTTAGTTCATTTTATGATATACGAAATGATTAAAATTTTATGCAACAGTAATACCAAAGGCGCTGCTGCGTAAAAAGGCAATAAATTTTTTGTGTGAATTCAGCCCATAACTCGTAAAAGGTAGGTGGGTGGCTTTGCATTTTGCCTAAGGTGACAGTTTGCTAACCACAGGCTTGATAATAAAAGAGCTGTAAAATTCAATGAAGAACAGCTGAAACTGAAAGCATAGACACCCGTGAGTATTTTCAGAAGGTTACAAATCTAAACTGAAGCCCAGTAGGTATCGCGTTCGCTATGTCGGCAGCTTGTTTTGTCAAATACCAATTAAGAGTGTCAACGTGAGCGCCATATTCTCTGCCTTACTCATGGGTTATCTATTTAGAGCAAGGAAACTATTCAATCTATTTAGAACACTACATAACATTAATTGAAGGCTTCAATGCTAATACCTAATATTTCTAGTCTAATATGCACAGGCAATGACGTCCATGTAGGGATGCAAGTGAAGGTGGAAAATCCTCTCATCTAAATGCTTCAAATTTAATAAGAACGGTCGAATTATAATTTGCGATATTATTAATCATGTATTCCCCTAATTTATTACAAATAATGTCAAATAAACCAACTCACTTTTAAATAATTCTTTTTTTGTATCGTTTGTGATAGGTTTGTACCTTAGCACTTATTTTTTTGTTGTATTTTAGGCATAAATTTTGTGGTTGTGCAAAGAGTTGTAATGAACTTGTAATTTTATTAACTTGCACATGAGTAATTTCCCCTTTTCCCTAAAAATTTAATCCCAAACACGCTTTGACAAGAGTCAGAAAAATGTAGAATTAGTATTTTTTAGCCCACAGGTATATAAAATATATTTTCATGTGATGGGTTTAAAATTTGTCAAACCGTTAAAAAAAAATTGTTAATGTAACGCTTGTATTAAAATTGTTGCAATAAATGTCCTTTAGACGTTTTTAGAAGCAGTAGTGGGAATTATCATTCTGTACTTGTGCACTTATCTAGAATTTGATATACGGGTAGCTTTGTGCCTTTTGTGTTTAAATGAGAAGGATTGGTTTGTTTGGAATCGGAAGTGTATGCGATATGCGGACCTTAAATTACAAGGAGATTTCCTCTGAGATTCCAAGCTTGAATTTAAGATCAGGATCAAAGATTAATTACCAGGCAAAGATTCGTACCTCGTCGCTGAAGTTACAAACGTTAATTAAAGTTAATTTTTATTTTATGAATGAAAATACGATTTTTCAATTACCAAAATTTACAATCTTAATTATTGAATTATGATTAAAGCGCTATTAATTGATTTTTTAGAATTGCGGTGTATTTTTATAACAATATATTCTGAATTGAAATATTAACTTAAAACTGAAATAAAATAGTGAACTAATTACAAACGCAAATAATAATGCTCTTCCATTTATTTATTTAATAGAGGGAATGAATTCGTAAATAATGGGTCAACGGGTTACAGCGTGCTCAGACGTTAAAAATAAAGTTCTTAAGATATGTCCTAAACGTCTTCCAAAGATAATTATAGCCTTCAAAAGGTTTGATTTTTCCCTCTGCTTTTCTGAATATTTAGAAAATTTGCATTGCTTATGTTTAAATACGTAATAAGTATTAGTTCGGTACTATACAGCTATATGTGCGTTTCTAAGTTAACGATCAATTTAAAGAAAAACTGTTGGGTGAAGCAACTTGCACGGTTATCGATACGTTTGAAATAATAGTATTTATGTTACTAGTGGGATAAAGGCGTTATTATTACACGAGTTTAAAAGTTGCAGGGAGAAGTCGTAGATCGAGCCGTGTAATCAAACGAGTGCCATAACAATGTATTAACCCACGTGTGACATAAAAAATTTTATTTACGACTCCTCAAAATTTGTTAAAAATCGAACTTTGTTGCTTGAAATGATATTTGACATTTCGCATTAATTTATTTGCAAATGTCAAGTCACTTTTAAAATACTTCTGTTTTAAAATCAAAGGAACGAGATGGATTCGATTTGTTTAATACTATGGCAACTAGCTAGTTTTCTTATAAACAAAGCGTCGCTTTTGTTTGTGTAAATAAAATAAGGTAGGTAATGAATTCATTATTTCACTAGTGAGATAATGAACTTCATTATCGAACGCAAACGAATGACATAATAGCTCCTTATCCAAGCAGTTGTAGGTAAAGTACCATAATTAGATATCAACTTAAAAATCTCATTCAATCTATTACGCTACTTTTCATTGTAAAACGTATGTTAACCTGGCCAGGGAATCAACCAAAATCAAATCTTGCAGGTGTTTCCTGGAACTGAGGAATAAATCACGGCCACAAATTGTGTAGTGTGTACACCATATTTCTCTATATATAAAATGTTTTACATTTCTATTATTATATTTCCTTGGATTTCCTTAAAATTCCTATAATTTCCTCGGAAATTCTTTGAGTCCCCCGAATTCCCTTGGATTGCCTCGGGCTTTCCTATAAAATTCCTTGGTTTTGTTGTACTATACTTAACCTTAGATGTTTTATATATTGCTTTACATAGAAAGTTAAGTTACAATCAAATACTGGACAGATACCTAGTTTAAACAGATAAAAGAAAGACGAAATAAAGTTGTTTATTGAAACATAAAAAATATATTTCTCTTTGCTACTTCATGTAAATTCATAATAGTTAAAAACAGGGAAATGCAGGTACAAATCGATCAGAGACCAGAAAAGAAAATTATATTACAAGATACGATTCCTTAGCTGATTTTAAGTGAAAATGTTCCTTTAAACATAATATGTGCTAAAACACTTCGTTTTTGTGATACAGAGTAATAAAATTTAATTTTCTTTTTAGTATTTTTTTTAATATACGCCATACTTTTTGTAATAATTAGCTCAAATTTGGTACGCAGCCAACTTTTTGTAATGTTTATGAAAAACATAACCAACATTCGGAACAACGTACAGGGTGACATTTCTTTTGGGCTACGATCCTTTTTACCCTCTCAAACTTTTTTTTGTGACAACACAACTATCTTTCACTAAAAAATCAGGTTTCTATTTAGAAACTTTTTGGTTTCTTGCATATTTTTTTAATCTTGCACTGTTCAGAAGTTATTTGACAAAATAACCAATAGGGCATACACTTTTACAGTCTTTTAGATCCATATGAATACTTGGCTATTTTGTCGAATAACTTCCGAACGGAGAAAAATATTTAAAAAAAATTAAAGGACCAAGAAGTTTCAGAATGAAACATGAAGATTGATTATTTAGTAAAAAAAAGTAAAAAATAGTTCGGCAAGGTTAAATGGATTGCGATTAGAAAAATACTTAAAAAAATTAAAAAATATCGTCCTGTACATTAATTCACATTTTGGCAACGTTCTTTTATAGATAATACAAAAAGTTGGGTGTGTTCCAACTTTGGGCACAAACTTTATCACAAAAAATGGGAGGTAAATTAAAAAAACCTAAATAAAATAAATTTCATTATCCTGTTTATAGGAAAAAAAGTGTTTTACTACATATGTTTCTAGGAACTTTTTCGCTTAAAATTAATTAAGGAATCGCAGTTTAAAATATCAGCTAAAAATGGTTTAAGGAACATAAACCATTAGGTTGATCCACCCTTGTTTGTCAAATATATTAACTTAAAATTGCTTCAAATATTTTAACTTCATTTTCTTGAGTTTTTATTACCCTGTCAATTTGCATCACAAAAGTAGTGTCTTTCTATAAATGGAGTTACATTTAAAGACGTGAAAATACTCATTATCAACATCGCTGCAGAAACATTTAGTATCCGTACTATCATCTAAAATAATAGTATAAACCTTTTAAGAATCTTTTAATTGCTGGCTGTAAACAAACAAAGTACTATAGTAGAGGCAGTTTTGTTTTAACATTAGACAATCTGCTTCGGTCTACGGAATATCTTTCACAAGTTAAAGAGTTACAAAGCGAGAAAGAGATGTAATATAATGGTTGTGCGCTAGACGTTACTGGAAATTTCGGATCTATACTTAAAAGCTGGAATTTTATTGTGAGAAAACAGCTTTAAATTCACTAAAAAAACTTTCACTTCCGGTATCCGATTTTTTTTATTCCCATATTGTCAATTAATAAATTGACCCACATTCCAAGGCTCATCAAAATCGGCCCATCCGTTCTGTTTTTAAAAACGATTTTCTTTTTGATTTCGTGGAGATCGAAATACACCACACACACACACACATTAATATGTTCAGTATTTGTTGTGCATTACAGCGTATACTCAGATCAGTTGTTATGAACATCTCTAGTGGTTACACCAACCCACGGCAGAGGCGTGATTAGCAGTTTATTCAAGAGAGATCTCCGAATTTTAAAAAGTGCATCCTACATTTACTACGAGTAATGTTTATAATAGCTGCAGGTATTATCAAGGAATTTGCTTGAATTTCCACAGGATTTTCTTATATTTCCCCAATATTTCCTATGCCGTATACACCAGATTTCCTTCGTGGTTACCCCCTCGGCTGAAACCGAAATTGTGTTGGGGTAGTATTACATGATGGTATAGAGATTGGTAAAGAAGCTATCCTCGTCATTTTCATAAAGTTTCGTTTTTGGGAGTTAGAGTGAACTTGATTAGGATGGTTTAGAGTTGTTGCTTTGATAATGAGAAATGTCGAAATCGCGTTGTTGCGATGGCCATTTAACACGTTCATAAGGAATATCATGTCGAAATTCCTAAATTGTTAAAATACGAAAAATAAGCGACCCTAATGAAGTAGATAATATCTGTAATTTTCTTAAACGTACATAATGCAGTTATTCGTCGAAATCGCAAAATCTGTGTATTAATCGCTTCGGAAAGTGTCGCTTTTAGCGGTTACTGAATTAAGCTGTTATGGAGAATGTCTAAAAGGAAAGCTAGCAAAGTTTGTTTCTCCATGTAAAATCTTTACACCGATTGTGTAACCAAATTTTAATTTAAGAAAAAAATCATTCCAGAAAGCGACAAGTAAAGTAAATGAAGCAAAACGCTAAATGTTAATATATGCGTCAAAATTATACAGAACATAATTTGCAAATGATAGGTTACATTGAGGAAGTGTTAAACCCTGAATTCTGCGGTATGAAAAACGAATGCGTAGTACTGACAATATCCATTATTTTATGACCCTACAAGTTACAGATAAAATTACTTATAAAATGAATTCCACAATTAGAATTACGAGACCACGCTTCTTAGGTAAGCAGAACCGTTTAATATTGAACGGTTGTATAATCTTACAAGAAGTATAAAAGAATTTTTACTGCATTACCGTAATCCTCTTAATTACAGCATCTATCATATTTCAGGCATTTTATGGAATTAGAGGTGGCGCATGCGAAATTGCTAAAAGCGGCTTCTAATAAACCAATTGGTTCTTTTGAATTAAAAAAGTATTCCTAACAAAGTGTGCGTTCGAAAACGCGAGGTAGATATTTCCAGTTGAAATCATACCTAATTCTAATTTTACAAAAGTTTTCTTATTTAATAATTAAAATTAATTGTAACGGCGATGTCTATCCTATATCCGTGATTACACTAGAGCGTATACTATAATTCAAGTTTTATAACTTATTTTTTCAAGAAACTTTTTCAGTATTGAAAAAAGTGTATAAAGAGTTGCCCTTTCATTGACAAAAATAAAAACAGTTTAAAACTATTTCATACCAATTAATTTCACGGTTTCACTTCAATTTTAACCACAACATACACACCCGTTAATACGTTTAACCTGCATTATGTACTGTGCTCTTCTATATATTAAAGGCGTTGAGTGTCTAATTTTTAGACTATAAAAATTGATCTTTGAAAGCTGTATGTAAGTGCTATAATCGTATATACATTCCCCTAGTTAATTCTTCCATGCAAATAAGAAGCGGAGATCCCTCTTTGAGTAAGCACGCTTTGTTTGTCTAACTGTATTTTACATCTCGACACAGTTTATTGACTGTATTTTGATAATGACTTGTGTTTATCGGCCGTGTTTTAGTAATATATTCTTTGCTGCTAAAGACGAGGCCCGCGTGCGGCAAGTTTAAAAAGATAAACCTATTTTAGACACGTTCATCAAAGAATGTTTATTAGTATTATTTCAACAAAATCTGCTGGCCCAGCAAACAGCTTTGGTGGAGTCGTTCTTACACATTTCTTTAGTTTGCACTATTAATTCATAGACACTACTACAGAGACGCATTTTTGGAACGTACGTTGATAGATTTCTATGAATAATGGCGAATTTTATTTTGTAATTAGATGTAAGAGTCTACCAGGATTTTTTTCCTGCGTAACTATTAATTACTACAACATTCAGAAAGCTTCTGTTAAGGCAATGCCCTTGAACTGGTGAAATGTGATTAGTTTAGTAGTTTTTTCCCGATTTTCTTTTAAAAAAATTTTATGGCTATATGATAAAATGTTTTTTCGGGGAATGTTTTCCTGATGATTTAACGGGGTCTTTTTTGTTTTCACTTTTTTTCGAGACTGTTTTTCCAGACTTTCTTTCCGGTTTCTTTTCCGGGTCTGTTTATCGTTTTCTTTAAATTCTTTTCAGGAGGCCTTCTTTCCGCGAGCGGCTTCAATTTTGAAACCGACTCATCTGAGGAAACATTCGAGGTTACGAAAAGTTACCGGAGGGCGTGGCCGACGGATTTTGCTACATTTACTTGTAATTACTTTTAATAACACACAATTAATATAATAATCTCACACAGAACAATATTACAATTTTTATTACATAAGCTGCTATATTTTGCCACTTTTAATATCAAAAAGCTGCCGGCGAATAGCCACAACAAAGGTTTTCTCATAGACATTTTACAAAGTAAGCAAATATACGTTGCGCATACCACGCTGCATTGAAGTACGTATTGGTAATAGTCATAACACAAACTTTCGCGTAAGATACCTGCTGCGGTTACATTACTAGCTCGCATTTCACGAAGAACTAGCTGAATCCGTAAGATTTTCTACTGTCCCATACTTCCAGTATGGAAATACATTGTGATTTCAAAAATGCTTGAAACTGACATTTAGACAGAAATGCATGCACGCAAAATCTCATGAACTAATTGCACCGTTTCTAATAAAATATGGTCTATCTATTTGCAAAGAAAAGTTGTCGAGCTATTAAATTTTATTTTAGAAACCGAAACAGGAATGGGAAGTTACACAAGTTATTAGCAGCATTTCTTTCATGACCAGAATTTCAGAATATTATAGCGAGCGTTAAAAAAATCTAAAGTAGTTTATTTATTATTTTCAAAAAGCGTGGGCCATAACCCACGGGTTGCGCTAGTAATAATTATTAATCAAAGGGTTTAAATCATATTTATAAGTAGAACTCACCGTTATGACAATTGATCGGCTGGAAACTTCTGCGTGCTAGATATCGCAGCAATTTGTCCGAAACATCCACAGTAATAACACTAAAAGAGCTTACCTGCAACAAAAAAGGGCGTAATTATTAAATAATTCAGCTAGTGAAATGCTTTTTTGCTGCACTAATTATATACTGCATGACCATTGTTCCGGACTACCGGAACTCAATCATGCCCCCGGAGCGGCGCTTGTAGTGCCATCATACCTGATTGGATATGCTCCAGGTCACAGGGTGACCATTCAATAGTAACTGATGTCACGTACGCATTTGTTTGGTATAGCTGGATGAAATATGCGGCTATACGTATCAATTATGTCAGTTAATTTAGGATAGTGTAGGGATTAAAACTAAACTATACACATGGGATTTGCATAAATACGAAACGCATACTTTTACATATATTATTATTTTTAATTAAATTATATAAAATTTAATAATTCTACGGTTTTTGTTTTATCAACCATGTTATATATGCTTAAAATCATTATATTTAAAGTAATTAAACCACAAGATTTTTCATACAATATTGTGTTAATGTGAAATTATTATTTTTCAGTTTCTTGAAAATGTGTTAGTAGAAAACTAATGTTAAAGAATTTTGAAACAATTAATATGTAAAACGTCCACATTTGTCGTTTAACAAAAAACTTATTTTCTATCAATGTACAGGAACAAAATATTATTAAGCCAGTTTAGATTTTCGCTTTGATTTCCGTGAAATATAAACCTGTTGTATTAACATTCAAACTCATACAAAAATGAAAATTGTAATACGAACAATATCATCTTAGTGCACTGTGCATTTGATGAATTTAATTAGAAAACAACTAATAAAAGGCTAAAATACCTTTATACAGCTTATATGTGAGATCAAAGTCGTCCACACAATTAAGCAAATTCAATTTACTTGTTCATGCGTCACTGACACAGAAATAGCTTGAGATCGTTAAATTATACCTAATCGTAATTCTATAACTTCAGTTCACGTCAAAGGTATTATAACTGTAGTTTCCTTCTCTAAAGGCAAACACTTCAGCGTAATTGCTTTACAGCGTTACCTATACTGAAATAACTGTCTAAGTTCTTGTGGAAAACTGATCACACTCTAACTGATATCAAAACAGGTAAGTAGAAGTAGAAACTAATTTAAGCTGTATTATTTATGGTAAGTTTTCGACAATTCTATAGAGAACAGTATTTGACTGACTTGAATACATTATTGCACTTCGTACAATTTATTTTTGGTACTAAATCATAACAGACAAAGGAAATACAAACAAAAAATTAAGAAATAAAATTAAGATAAATACTTCTAAACTCAACTCCGGAGTGTAAAAACATTGAAACACTACTTACATTAATGTAATTATAAATTATAATAATATAATGGCTAACAACTATCGTTCAAGTTAATTAGTTTATGAAAACTATTCGGGACATGCAAGATGAATTTGTAGACAGTTCATCACCTATAGTAAGATACCGTCTCTCCACACGGCATAAAGTGTTAGTAATAGATAGTATTTTTCTTGAATTTTCTGTTATAATCAGTATGTTAAAACAAAAAAAAAATTGTAGCAGAAGAGGACGTTCCCATCAGAAAATAACTTTTTGGGTTAAGAATACCAGATATGGCGTTTTTCTTTACAATTATTTCCCATCATAAACTAAACAGAAAACAACCTTTCAGACACCTAATTATAAAAAAAATCTAGCTAAACCCGTGGCCTACGTTCCACTCTTTTAATGACAACTTTTTTAAAAATACGCAAGCTTTTGAGTAACGCCTCGCCCTACGTGGTTGTAACACGCTCCAAACCAACTAATAAATAATAATCTGTGCCGAGATAAGAGCAGAGACCATCGTCGCATAAAGTTGAGACAGTTACGGATTTAGTATACAGAAATAGATAACTCCATATTTAAATTCTACTTTCACACATGAACATAAATGGTTGTTGATAATAATAATTTCAAACTACATTTTGTAAAGCGCTTAAACAAAAGTTCCATATATCATAAGTTTATCACATTCGCTAAACAGTTTAAGAGAAAATAAAAAGAAAAAATTGTGAGCCTACACAGGTACATGGATAGCTTAAACATTCTCCTAAAAAATGCTCTATTTCCCTTTTCCCACAAGGTACTGTAGGGGAGAAACTATGTGCAAATAGAATTAGTATTGATCAACAATCATTATGTTTGTTTGTACGTTTAGGATTATTTTAGTGCCCATTTGAAAGGATTTAAGTTTCAGGGGTTTAAGGAGATTTGTAACCGTTTTACAAATCAATTAATGACGTTATTATGCAAATAACCATGTTACATTCTCTGATTGAACGTAGAACGTAATAAACAGACGTAAAAGCATAGGCAAGCAATAGGTTTTGTGGTTTATGTAAAATTACATTTCTTTTCTCATTTATAATGTATTTGGTGTGTCATATTAATGAAACTGTAGCATTTATTCACTAGAAAACAATTATCTGCACACAACTTGTTTTACCTCGACTGCTCAATAGGCGCGTTATAAACCTAAGTCTAACAACTCATTTTATGTTTTAAATATTCCGTCAACGCTTTCTTCATATTTCACAGATATTATTACGTATACTTCAAAATCTAACGTACAGTTAATGTTACGGAGGGACCGAGAAAATCTTTTGCCAATTTCAGTGATTCTGCAAACACAATAAAAATGCTTTCTGTCATTCGTCAAAGTTTTGCTCCTTACTAGTAAAAATAGTGACGTTCCAGCTTATCAAGTTTTTCAGTTTCATGCTATTTTGTAATTAAAAGTGCCTTATGAATAAAATAGAGTATCCCGCTGTTATAAAGTTTTTGATAAAATAAGGGACGCATAACAGAGAAATTACTCAAAGGTTGAAAATAGACGTAGTAATGGAGGATAGAAGAATTACAACGGAGAAGATCTCTCTAAAATTATTTAAAATTCTGTTGCATCCCCCATATTTGCCTGATCTACACCCTCCGACTACTATTGGTTTAAACATTGAAAGAATCATCTGCTTGGAGCTCATTTTAGAGATGCCAATGAATTAAAAGGCGCAGTAACTAGAATACATGGTTACTTGATCACAATGTAGCATTTTACAAAGAAAGCATTATGAAGTTTAAGCATTGTTGGCAAAAGTGTGTGGACTTGAACGGAGACTACACAGAAAAGGTTACAGTTGTACATAAAGCTTCATTATTGTAATGTTAATACATTTTTAAAACGGCAAAATTTTGCTCGACCCCCCCCCCTCCCCCGTATACATACACAAAAGTAAAATGATACATTAAGTAAACTTACTGAAAGTTTGCATTATTTCAATATCTTCTTGTTTTGTGTTTATCAAGTTTTCTTAAGCATATTACCATCTTCATAGCTTTTAAAATCTTATCAAAACATTGCATGGGCTACCGTCCTGTAAAATAATTTCTTATTACATTAGTTACAGAGTTAGCGCATTTCTTGTGTTGCATTACTAAATTTTTAAATACCAATAAAGTTGTTTAAAGTTATTCTGTCGGTACTCGAAATATACAAAATCTATATAGTTCTCATAATAAAGCGTATTTGTTTGATATACTGCAGAAGTTACATTATCGTTATTAATGCCTCGAGCGTCAAAGTGAATGTACAATGAACAAAATTTTAGTTGCATTCGAATTAAAAGCAGAACGGCTCGATGAGTAGGTAAGTGTACTTGGTACTTGCGGAGATGCTTTGACATACAAATAAGGTATTGTAAACAAATATTATCTATGTATAAGTAAGTTATTAAAGAGGTAGTGACTGATATAGTTTTACTGTAAAATATAACTAATAACTATTACATCGATTTAAATTAGGTTCATTTTATTCATATCATCAAAGTAGAAAAAGATAAAAAATAGAAAAATCGACCTTAAAGTTTACTAACTAAATGTACTATAAATAGTAGCAGAACCCGTGGGCTACGTCTAACGATTTTTTTGGGATAATTTCATATCGGCCGCTCGCCGCTTGCTATGTTTCCTCTGCTGAGAGGTCTATCAAAAAGCAGCTAAAAATGTCGTATTTTTTTCAGGGAAAGCTCTTTCTTTATTATGCAGTGATACAACATCAAGAAGGTTGTTTTCTTAGGAAAATGATTTTACCGGATTTGTTTGTTCCAGGGAATGTTTTAACGTGAGCATGTTTTTACAGGATTTATTTTTCAGACAATGCTTGCCTGCGGGTGTTTTCTCCAGTAAACCGTAAATAACCTCCATAAGCAAATTTTTTTTGTCGCATGTTATTAGTGTGACCACATTTAGGACAAGGTAATATATGGTCTATCTCATGCCGCCAACGACGGGGCATCTCTGACTGCAACAGCTTGAGGCATTGAGAGCATTGAACATTTTTCTGCGCTACAAAATATTGTGTAATGTAACACATCTTCGATTTTAAGGTTGATGTTCTTGTTATTAGTGAAGCATAATCATTATTTTAAAGTTACCGCGCGCGGCTCCATATCTTTAACAGCAACTCTTCGCAAGCTGTTGAAATCACATGCTGCTTCAGCCTTTTAAATAAACAGCGCGCAGCTGTACGCTTCATTCTATGTGTTTGTGTTCGAAATAACAACAGCAGAATGTATTCCAATATTCCGAAGAAATAGTAGACGTAATAGCGGTCCACTCTGCAAAGAAAAATGGTCATCAAGGCCCTCGTAAATGTGTGGGTTCTCGTAGTGGGAGCCTATCACCACTAAAAGGCGGGACAGGTTAAAAGGATCCGGTATGTTGTAAATCTAAAAGTTTATCACTCCCAAACTAAAGATTGTTAATGTTTTTCCTACTGCTGTCTGTCAGTCTCAGTGATAGGATTACTTTAACCAAAGGTAATTTTGTTACACGTAATTATAATTATGTTGACTAAGGTCTCTTAATCATGTGGTAAAGAGAAGATAAAATGAGATTATGTGCTAGAGATATTAACTTTATAATACGAGAATTACTCAGAAGCAAAGGTGAACCTAATCTTTTAATTAAGAACAGCTATAAAGAGATTATCTTTCTGAAGTAATGCACTACGTGCAGTTTAGAATTTTCGGAGCATAGGAAAACTAAATACCCAGAATAATAACTCTTATACCTGAACACCTACGATAAAATTGTCCATTTTAATCAAACATTATTTTAGTGATTGTAGATTTCAAGATTCATTTTTTAACTTCTTCGAACCCCACCAAATTGTAGCTCATGCCTAGCTGTATGCGTATATTAATTTAAGTAAAGAAATTATGAGGATACTTTTTGAGCAATAATTTATTGAAAATTTCCAAAATTTTGAAAATAGTTTTCAAAAAATTGTAGAGTTCTCATTTTAAAGCTAGAAAGTTCAGGAAAAAAAAACTTAGTGTTAAAATTTTCTATCAAATGTGACTTATAGATCAAGAAAATTTAATTTACTCAACAATATTTATTTATTGTTCATAACAGCAAAACTCTGCTCAGTACGAATACAATAAGTCATCTTGTAGCAACGCTAAGAAGCTTACTATGAATATAAATAAATTATGTGTAAAAAGGGGACTTATAAATGGTTCTATAATTCTTTTGGGTAGGTACTGTCAGATGCAGTTTCGATTTCAATATCAGTGGAGACAATTTAGAGGTGGCCATCTGTTGAGTAACGCTATATAAACGGGACTTGTTAGGGAATTTATAGTAAAGGGGTGTCACAAACGCCTCATTAAACTACAGCCTCTTAATAAATCTAGTCAATTAGGTACATTATACAACAAACAATAGATTATTATATTCATAATGCTTGGAGCACCATAATGCTGAGCTTCACTAAGTGCTGATGATTATAAAGTGTTATATTGTCTGAGGTTTTTGCTCCCATTAAGACGGCCTGTTGTGAGCACTTGGTTTTGGTATATATTTAGCTAAGAGGACGGCGTAGAGCTGTTTGCAGTTCTATTAGCGTCGATTGAGGACGCGGCTGTTCTTCGTGAGCCTCGTGATGCCGTTGCGGCATGTTTCTTTTAATGAAAAAACCTGCGTTCCACCGTTCTATGCTATTTTTGTTGAAAAGCTGAATGGAATTTTTGGCCTCCAAAATAAAATATTAATACTACTGGAGCCCGCTCTTAAATTTTCGACGCTTTTTAGCGCAACTAAATGTTAAATAAGTCATTATAACGCTAACGCCAACGTCAATCACCCACCGATACTGTTAAATAGCGCACTTGATTTCAAAATTAACAGCTCTTTTCGTGGAATATGAAATTTTTTAGAACTAAGGTAAAAGTATCTGCTGTCGGAAACTAAACTTTTTTGTAGGTCGAAGACTTGAAACAATTTTATTAAATAATTAGACGTATAATTTGTAGAACAAAAGTTTTAAGTTATATTTGTAAAAATTGTATTAAAAATCGGTATTCATACTTCGATTAGTAACATGGTATGACGTTTAGATGTAACACTGGTTATATGAATTTATAAAATTTAAATAATAGGGGAAGGTGAACCATGTATTTTGAACTCGGAACATTAAATGAGGTGTAAACTAATGCAGTCTTAAACTTAAATTTGGGTTGTTAATTAACTAACAGTAGGTGATGGGTTTGCCGCACTAGGAAAGAGAGAATCAAGCATTTCATTTCAAGTTTTCTTTTTTTCTATTGTCAAGAGTTTTAGTAAAGATCACGATGTTTCGTAACTTCATTTCTAAAAATATTGATTTGAAAGTAGCATAATAATTATGTTTGAATATCTAAATGTACATTCTTTAACATAATGATCAAAACTATATTTGCAATAAATCTAAAAATTTAAAGTTGCAGTAGCAGAAGGCAATAAAGTAAAGGATACAACATAAAAGAGTTTTAAAAGATATAGAACGCCGTTTTATTTTTTATTGGCAGCGACTTTTTGCAAAATAAGAACAAAAATTTTCATAATTGAAAAATATCTCCTAGATATTTGTATTTAATTAAAAACATAAATAAATATTTTTAAATATTCCAAACTATCTTCGGTATTCATAAATATTTAAAAACATTTCTGAAATGTTTAATATTATTTCTGATATATTATTAAGTGATTTTTAAAATATCTTAGAAATAATTTTAAATCATTGAAAACAACCTCGTGTTATAATTTGATAGTCGACGTGTATTTCTTATGGTATTTTTATTTAAAATATCTCTAAGACATTGTTTTTGTTTCTGAGTTTCTTTCGGAATTTTCTAAATAAACATTAGATATTTTTTTATTTTAACAATGACATAGTTATTTTTGTTAAAAGAAATAATATCTAGGTATAAAATATTTGTAAATTAATTAATTAAAAATATTATTAAAATGTTAATAAAATTAGTCAAAAAGTAGTTCTTTGTCGTTAAAATGTCGTAAACGTTTACAATTAATTTGTTTTTCTACGACTATTTTAGAATATTAACATTCTAAAACAATTTTTTTACATACAATTACGGAATAACTACATTCTTACACTTGTTATAGAATATTTCATTCTAACACTGTTCTGAATAATAAAGGTTGCGTCTCTCGTCTATCAACTGTTTTTTGACAGTTATAATCAAAGCGTATTTTAGATAGAAAACTTACAATTTGCGTAAGTCTTAGAAAGAGTATAGTCTGTAACACGTTTGGAATGGCTATTCGGCATTCGTGGACCGCCCCCCTCGCCTTTCGTCTCGGGTGACAAACTTTCCACTCGTGCGGAATATGCCATATTCCAAACTTGTTACAGAATATACTATTTTGTCGATTATATTACTAATATCTTTTATACCTGAAAACACCCATGTAAATTTTTTAATGTTTTAACTGCATCTATAGGATGTTCATAAATAATTAAAAATGTGTTGAGGTTATTTGGAATTCAACTATTTAGGACTATATCAAAAATACTTTAAATGAATTTTATTTATCTTATAGATATTTTTAAAGTTTCAAATTAAATATATACAGTAGAACTCCAATTATCCGAACCAATTGGGACCGGGTCCCATTCGGATAATCGAAAATTCGGATAATTGGAGTTTTTTCGAAGAAAGGGTCTATTAATTAACTTCTGTATGTATATTGAAAATGGGAGAAAAAAAACTACATATATATATATAAAGAAAAAGAGCTATGTATTAATTAATTAAAAAAAATTACATACATACTTTGATAAATGACAGTTATTGCTTACTAAACATGTCCGTCAAAGTAAGCTGCTTGGCTGCCTTAACCCGTTTTCGGGCAGCCAGGCGATTCGGATAATCAGCGCTTCGGATAGTCGGAGTTCGGATAATTGGAGTTCTACTGTAGTAGGTAATTTAAATTAAATTTAATTTAAACTATCTCAGATGTTTAAAACACATCTTACACAATTCAATATTGGTTTATTTTTAAATGTCTTAGATAATTGAATATTGATCTATTTTAAAATATCTTGGACTTTTTAAAATATAGAACTAATTGTTGAATATCGATATTTAGAAATCATTGCCATAAAGCTTGTACGACCGTTAAGTTTTAATTTTAAATATGGCAACAGTGAACAGCTGCATACTTAAACGATGAAATAGAATGTTTGTTTAAGTTTACGCATGGCTAGTGCACATAGCCTGCAAAACAAGATCGCTGTAAATTGTTATTGCATTCACAAACGTTTACTATAAGTTTATTCTCTATTGGTTATTGGTAACTGCAATTGCAGAGCACGGTTTTGTGAGTCCCTGAACACCCCGGCCAATAAGGCCTATTGTGTTTCTCTGCATTTGTGTTTTGATCTTAGGTGAACAGGTTAAGGCCCTTTACTAGGTTTAGTAGCCTGCGGAGCAGATCTTTTTCCGGTATGCCTACCTGTGGATCTATTTCGCCCAACAGGTTGTGACGTCGGCGGTTTAGTGCTTTACATTCAAAGATTACATGAGGCAGTTTCTTCCTCTTCATTACAGAGTCTGCATATGGGTTCGTTTGTTTATACGCCCATTCTGTGCATGTGTTTCCTTAGATTGCAATGACCGGTTAGTAGACTCGTCGCAATTCTAAGATTCTTTCTGTTGAGTTTCAGTATTTCAGTTGTTAGAGTCTGAGATGGTCTTCCCATCATCCGTTTACTGTGTCTTTGTCCTTGCACATGGTTCCAATATTGCTGGTGTTGTTGTTTAATCCACTCAGTTATTACCTTTGTAATACCTAGTACTGGTTTGGGACCAGTAAAGGTAGTCTCAGACCCTTTCCTCGCTAGTTGGTCTGCTTTTTCATTGCCTGCTATGCCCTTATGACCTGGCACCCACACCAGTGTTACTTGGTTGTGTTTTGCCAGGGATTTCAGGTTTTGCAGGCATTCCCAGACTAGCTTGGATCTTATCTGCTTTGATACTAATGCCTTTAGGGCTGCCTGACTGTCAGTGAGTATGTGGATAAGTTTGCCTTTTCAAATTTTCTCAGACACAGGTGCCCAGAGCGAATATTTTGCTTGGAATACCGTGGTGTGTTGCCCTAGTGAAACATGCTTGTTGTGCCTTAAGGTTTCGCCATGTATTCCAGCACCTGACCCGTTATCCATCTTGGATCTATCCGTGTACCAGATCAGCCCTCTTGACGGATTCTGTTCTTCCCTGCGACGCCATTGATCCCAATCCATTTGGATTTCAAATGGTTTGTCGTATGAAATTTTTGGAATCATGGTGTCGCTACCCATGTTTAATAGAGGGTTTGCGATGTCATTTGTGATTCTGGTGTGCCCAAGGTTATTCTGGGTTTTCCAGTTCATGTTACATGTTAGCCTGTATGCTGCCATCCTGGCCTCTCCCCTGATGAAAATGTCGAGAGGGGTAGGTTTAGCATTATTTCCATGGCTGCCGTGGGTGAGCTTTTCATTGCTCCTGTTATGCATAGACATGCTAGCCTCTGAATTTTTGTGAGTTTTGCAATTGCTTGCTTTTGTTTGACCTTTGGCCACCAGACCAGGCAGCCGTAGGTTATCATGGGTCTTACCACTGCAATGTATAACCAGTGCAACATGCGTGGCTTTAATACCCAGGTTTTTCCAATTGTTCTCCGGCACAGCATTAATACCGGTTTACATTTGTTGGTTATATTGTCTAGATGTTGATTCCAGGTCAACTTGGTGTCTAGGAACGCGCCCAAATACAAGACCTCTCCTCTCATCTGTACTACTTGGTTAAAGAGAGTTAGCAGCCGTAACCCATCCAGCTTTCTTTTGTTAGTGAAGGGGACTAGTGTTGTTTTTGTAGGATTTACCCTTAGGTTTTCCTTTATGGACCACCCTTCAACAGTTCTTAGAGCTCTTTGCATGAGCTCTGATACTGTATTGGCATATTTCCCCACTATGAGTATTACGATGTTATCCGCATACCCCTGTGTGTAGGCGAGTGTAGTCGGCGCTTGCAACCAAGGTCACAGTGGTTTTCGGGAGTCTGTGGCTCTATTTAGCCCGGTGTTCGAATCCGGGCTAGGGCAGTTGTCAGCTCTTGGAAACCTCTTAACATAGAATAGTTTAAGTAGTTTTTAAGAACTTAGTATGTAAGGTAGTACGCACAATGGGCCCGACAATGTGGCCTAAGTGCCGTAAGACCTAAAATACATACACCCCTGTGTGTAGTAGCCAGATTAGTTCAGTGAGACTAGAAGTTCGTCTGCGACCATGTCCCAGAGCAGGGGAGATAGTACTCCGCCTTGAGGGCATCCTCTGGTCACAGAGACCTGTGCTGTCTCACCTGCCAGTGTCGTCTGAATCTGTCTGCCTTGCAACATGGCTTTCATCCACCTGCATTCTCTATTACTTAGCAGCCCAGTTTGCGCATGGCAATATCTCAGATATTTCGAAATGCAATATTTTTTAAACGTCTACAATATAGAGAAAATACATTAAGTGAAAAAAAATTTAAGAAATTTTTAATTCAAATTGTGTTTAAATATTTTAAAATATCTATAATTAAATAATTTAAAAAGAGATATTTTTAAATAATATAAATATCTCGGAGATATTTTTAATTATTTAAAAATATCTTAAAATATTTTTAATTTAAATATATTCACAGTACAAACCTATAATGCTTTGAAATAATTATAATAAATTGATACCATCTCTAAAGTATGTTTAAAACATGACAATATATAATATAATTTTGTTAAAATTTGGCTCCACTAAAAAGTAAAACGGCGTTCCATTAAAAGTATCTCTATTCATACTCTGTTATTTATTTTAGAAGAAGAATAAATAACATATTCGTGGTTAAAAAAACAAATAACAGACAATGTAACTTGTAAATAGCATTTAAAAAAAAATAACAGTTTATAATTGTATTACTAATTTTTGCAACAATCAAAATCCATGCCATTAATTTTTACAATAAATTTCTTCCTTTTTAGGATTAACAGGCCTTATTCAAATAAATATCTTCTTTAGCGCCAGCTTCTGATTGTGGCTTTAACGAAACAAGGTAGTGAATTAAAAATTATTGTAACAGGAGTGCAATTTGAAATGTAAATTAAATTAGTCTAAACCCATCTCGATTTCCCAATAGATTTCTGCGTGCAGGAGTTTAGGGAACTCGTTCAGAAATACTTACGACGAAATGAAAATAATTAAAAATACGATACAGGTGAGGGAGTATTTCCGTAGCTAAAATTAGTTTTGAAATCGCGGCATCAGCGGTGTAATAAACTGCTCCTGCACTGCGGCACAAACTTATGGTTATGTTTCAGCGCTATATACCCGGAGCTTGGAGCCCTCAACCAGGTGTCCGCACCCTGCCAGCAAGAGAGCCAATTAAGAACACTCGCCCTTTGAGGATATAATTAGTGCTTTTTATGCTTTGTTATATTTTCTTGTTTTATGAAAATGTGCGCGAAACAGTCTGAATTATACGAAACACAAATACGAATAGGCTTATAAAAGATGCCTTATATTTGACTTTATAATTAATTTTCAAGGCATTTAATAATACACTTTGTGTCTGTGAAAGTTTTTACTTTCCGACTTGGTATTGGATTATGTCTTGGTTAAGAATATTAACGACAAACAAACCCAAAAAAATGGCATAAATGTGCTAAAAAATACTTACAAAGTTAATTAAAATTAAAAAAAATTAAAAAACATATAGATTTTATAAAACTGTTAAAATGTTACGGTCAATCATGAGATGTTTAATTTACAGTATCTCGTCTAATACATGCAACGAACCCATTTTCTACAAAAATTTTTAAATAAAATTCTGAAGTTATTCAAAACGTTTTAATAACCCTTACTCTATTTTCACATACGATTACAAAAAAATTAAAATTGTTTCTCTAATAAATAATACAATCAAAAGTATAAGGCATACGAGTAAGACACACGTACTTTAATTTTTGAAATATTAAGAACAAATGTGCAATAGGTATAAAAAACGTCTAGACAATGAAATTATTCACGAGAAAATATAAAAGAAATCTCACAACCAAGTTTCACCATCTCCACCACAGCAAATATATGTAGAATACCCAATAAGTTCTTTTGTTTGCACGTTAATACAATAGAAGCACATTTCCTGCTGTGGACCCAACTATCAGTTACAAAAAACACAAAAACACATTAGGGATATAAACTTTATTGATTTTCTGAACATTTATTTATTCATTTCAGGTCCACTACCGTAATAAACCTTCGAGGGAATACTGGTAAAATTACTCCCATTTGAAGGTTAAATTTGAAATTAATTGTAACAATTAAGGACAAAACCTCATTCATGCTAATGTTCTAAAATATACCTGTTAAGAGTGCATCAGACATAAACATAAACATAATTTCCCATAAACACAATTCGTGTATGTATTTAAAGTGTGTAAACTTAATATATTTAATAAGGATTAGATTTTAATTTCCCAAGTTATTGCAGATATACAACAAAATTAATAATAATAATAATAATAATATTAATGCTCCCGAGCAGTGAAAACTTTTGGCGCATGATTTTACAGAAAATATTGCATTGCCGAACAGCTATTTCTCTCTTCGGCTACGGGTCACTGTTAGGTAGCATAGATAATACGACTCCGCCGTCTAGCCAACTATAACGTCAATGACTAAATAGGTGCTGCGCACAGTATAGGAGAGACGTAGAGAAAAGGGACAGAGGCTCATCGAAGCTTTGGAGTTTGGTCATTTTTCCAGCATTTTACAATTATTTTGTTTTTAGGTTTATTATTAACGATAAAAATATAAAAATGGTAGTATACCAATCACAAATAATATAATAACAATGTGCAAGAAATACTTTTTTACCTTCCAAGCTATACGAAGTATAGCTAGAGAGGAAAGTATTGTGATCGTCATGCTGGATTTGGAGCAACAACTTTCATTCAGCGAAGTTTTTTTTTCGCTTGGAACCTGTTGGCTGATTTATGAGTTACGCCCGAAGGAGTAAGGGACTTTCATGACAAACAGTTTTAACCAAAAATTTTGACTAATAAACGGGTTTTAGGGCCTCGGAAAACCGATAAAACGGACGCTGCAGAAGTGTGTCTGTTTGTGTGTCTGTATACACTTTACAGCCGAGATGCGTTAACGCAAAAACCCCAAATTTGGCTTAAAAATTGGTACTTGCAGTCGAATGAAATCACAAGAAAATGAAGTTGGTCCGGCAAAAAAGGGAGAAGAGGGGTGCTTTATTTCAACATAGACGCGCTCGAAAAAGTACCTTAGATCCGTATTCTACGCATGTCGAATAAGCTATCTGCGCACCCTATCACTCTCAATGCCGCCACCCGCAACGTTTTTTCTATGTTTAAAAAATGTACGAATTTTAGTTTCAAAATCGGTTTGAACATGTTAAATGACAAAAGGAATAATTTTCTATTGAAAACTCTGGGATGGGGATTTTCTTGGGTCGTTTACCTGAACAGTTTGATTGGATAATCGCTAAAAAAACTATCACCAAATTATGAAATCGGTTTTACATTTCGAGAAAAACATATTGTTTATAATTAACACAAATACTAAAAACCTCCTTTTTTACGGATACCAAATACCAAATCTCCGTGTTACTCCCGCCATACATTAAATATTTTTTCCTTTTAAAAATTTCAGAAGTTTAGTTTCAAACTCGGCATAGGAGGTTTCCTTTTAGCAACCAATCATCCACATACCTCCAAACCAAGATATCCATGGATTTAAAAACATAGTGTTATGTAATATAGTCCTAGCCCTACACTATACCCCCGTACACATTTTGAAGTCTAGAGATTTTCTCATGTATTGATTAATAATACTACACTGTGTCCATAAAGTAACCCCCCCCCCCCCCAACTAACTTTTGAACGACTTGATATTTTTCTACAAAATTTGGTGAAATAATATTGAAAACGTTATGTTCCAACAAGACGGTGCGCCGCCTCATTATTATAGGCCTGTTTCTGACTTTCTCAACGGACATTTTTTTGGCAGATCGATTGTTAGGCGGGGGCCTGTAGAATAGCCGGCTCACTCCCCAGATTTAACTTTCTTAGATTTTTTGTATGGGAATATCTGAAACCGAAAGTGTACAGAACCCGTCCAGAAACAATTGAAGAACTGGAGCAACGCATTACAGAAGTTTGCAGAATTATCACTCCAGAAACTTATGAAAATGTAAGGCAGGAATTTCCCAACCGACATTTTATGTGCCAAGAAGTGAATGGTAAAGATTTCGAACATTTAATTTAATTAATTTAAGCTTTAATCTTAATTTTTTTAAATAGACTTCTTTATCTTCAAACATTGTCATGTTGTTATGGCTGAATATTTTTCTTTGAAACTTTAGGATCAGACGCAGAATTAAAAGGCCTTTCCAATGAGGTGTCACTCGACCCCCCTTTCTATTTAAAAAAAATTCAAAATGGCGCCTAATCGCCAGTTTGGATTATACAAAATTTTAATATGGTCTGAAAAATAGTATTTAATTTCCCATTACAGCACACCAAATTTTGTAGTAAAATATAAAGTCGTTCAAAAGTTAGTTGGGGGGGGGGGGGATTACTTTATGGACACAGTGTATATAGTCAGTTAACGTTTTCCAGAAGGTGAATAAAGTACTCGAGTCATTGCTAAATACTGGGTATGGGTTGACGCTTCCTTTACAGGAATAAAAAATTCATCATGAATATTGATCCAACAAGCATTCATTTACAACAATAGAATTACATTTTTCTCAATTGACGTAAAAGATAATGTTTGGCCATTAAATAATGGTTTTTTCAGATCAAAATCGTTTACATATTATTCTGAAATATAAAATTTATTTTTAGAAGAGTGAAAACAGTATAAGGTTCATTGATGTTTCGATTTACCATTGATTATATGACATATATTATCAATGGTAAGTCGACTTACTTAAAATATAAAAATTAACTTTAAATTGCCGTAAAATAATTCAAAGTTTATTTTTATATTTTTGGTAAATCGAAACATCATTGAGAAATATACTATGTTCGCCCCTCTAGTCATAAAAGTTATATTTCGGAGTAATTCTACTATGTAATTGTTTTATCTCTGAACACAATTTAATGGCAATACCTTATCTTTCTCATTACTGTGTTCAACCATTTTTCAGCAAAACCAAATGAACTAAATGTTGAAAAATATTAATTGGCTTCGATTTTTCTCTATTTTCTGAAATTTTGCCTTTCATTCATTAGCCATAAAATATAATACAATAAATCTCTAATGATTCTCTCGAGTGATAAATATTCTTAATCAATTCTTTTATTTCTGTAACCGGAAAGCCACTGAGCATATACATCTCTGCAAACACACGCTTCTGACAGAAAATTTTGTCTTTCATAAAGCTTTCCAGCAGATATCAATAGGTTTGCTCTACCAGATGTAATGATCGCGTATTTTGTTCTTTTTCTATTTATTCTACACACATATTTATATGCACTAACAGCGTTGCCAGATATGTTTTTCCTGCAACAAACAGGATAACGTATCTGGTAACACTGTTAGTGTATGTAAATAGCAAAGTTTTCGTGAAATTTTGTTGTTTCACATTATGATGAGTAAAAGCCTAATTTGTGGCATCAACAGTGTTGGCAAATATGTTTTTTTTATTGTAACATAGAATCGATATCTGACAACAATGTTACTGCATGGCGGATTTACATACACTTACAGTGTTCCTAGATACGTTATCCTGTTTGTTGCAGAAAAAACATATCTGGCAACCCTGTTAGTTAGTTAGTGTTATGTGATATAACACATTTAAGACTTTCTGATATCTGTTTGTAAACGAGGAACCTTTTCTTTGGACCATATCTTCTACTTTTGATATGGTGTGTTTCTTATAGCACTTATTGTTGCTGTGATACATACTTGGTCTTCTGGCTTTGTAGTTTTTAAAAGTTTAAACACTTCTGTACCTTATTCAATGAAGCAGAAGAAAAGAAAAAAGTGTATCTGGATATAAAAGCTCACCACCTCAAGAGAAACACGATAAATGCCTTGAAGTAAAAAATAGCGTAAACTAAAAAAATAGGAGAATTAAGACAGAATACTGGCAAAGATTCAGAAGCGAAATAGATCATGATTTGTATGGGACACAAAGAAAGATTTGGAAAATGCTGAAAAACGGAAAGAAACCAGTCAACGAATTTATATAGACAAAATGCATCTTGCTAAATGACTGGGACTTTGGGAATCTAGATGACACAGAAGAAAATGCCAAAATACAAAAACAGGAAGAAAAACTAGAAATAGAGTTTCAAACAAATAAGATCACAGAAGAAATAAAGAAGCTAAAAAATTGAAAAGCACCGGGCATTGACAACATTCCAAACAAACTTCTAAAATACGGTGGCAGAGAACTAACTAAAGAACTGATCGCGTTTTTCAATAAAATTATAAGATCAAACACCATTCCAGTCGGTGGCACAGGAATATAACGATACATATCTCTAAAAAGGATCAAAAGACTAATTTGAAGAACTAGAACGGAGAAAAGTATATTATGCACGACTATGAAACTCTTTACAAACTTAATTAAAATTAAATTAGCAGAACGCATTGAAAACAGAGATGAATAGCAAGGATTTAAAGGGAATAGGTCAACAGCTGACACAATATTCATTGTTCGACAATTGAAAGAAAAAGCGATCGAATATGATAAACCTCTTTACGTCTGCTTTATTGTTATGACAATGGCATTCGACAACGTCCAACTTAGAGATGTAATCGATATACTAAAAGAAAACATGTACTATTAAAAATTGTCAAAATAATACACAGATTTAACACTAACAACACGATGGCAATCAAGGTGAATAATCAGACAACTGGAGACGTACCAACTCCAGGCGGTTTTAGACAATAGGACAGTCTCAGTCCATTTCTATTCAACTCAATAATGAACAAGGTTATAGAAGAAGTCGCCCCTCTAAGTTTGGGCTATAGACTACAAAACAAATGCATCAATATGGTCTGAGACAATTATCGCAGAAACGGAAGACGATTTACAGAGACAAGTATATCGTTTTTACCAAACAGCTTAGAAATACAATATGAAAATATCGACAGAGAAAACAAAATGCAAGACTTTCTCCAAACATCCCGTAAGATGCAAACTCGAAGTTAGTGGCAATAGTATTGAACAAGTTATGCAGTTCAAATAGCTCGGAGTAGACACATCAAATATGCATAATTCAACGCAGGAATTTAAAACACATATAAATAAAAGCAAAGTGAGGATATATAAAACCATGTGTACGACCGATACTGACTTACGGAATCGAAACAAGAGTAGACTCGAGCAGAACTAAAAGCATGATAAGAACATCGGAAATGAAAACATTAAGAATGATAGCAGGAAAAACACTCAGAGATCGAGTGAGGAACGATGAAATACGAAGAATATGCGAAGTGGACGACGTGGTCAGATGAGGAAGACAGAGAAGAAGCTAGTGATAGGACTATGTAAAGCGCATGAATGATAACAGTTTAGTTCGCGTAGCTCTGGAAGGTAAACCAACAAATCGCCGACCACCAGGAAGACCCCCGAAGAGATGGAACGATAGTTGACAGTCCACATCTCAGGAGAACTGAAAGCTTGCATCTAAGGAAAAAAGAACAGACCATGAGGTCTTACTAAAGAAGAAGAAAATCCAGCGAAGTTATGATGTCTTTACAATCTTTCTGAAAAATGATAGGCTAGCTTTTGTAAAAACTGTTTTCAGATGCATTTCGTGAAAGAAAACTAACGGCCACTACACTAGTTCCAGCATTCCTGCCACGTTTCAAAATCTTATTTCATTTCACCAAACCTGAAAAATATTAGTAATAATGTCCGTCATTTTAAATCAAGTTAAGCGCCATTCTTTAAAATGGCGGAAAGATTGTTTTGACAACAAAATGAATGCTTCACTTAAATTCATTGGCCCAAAAAAACCTGTACTTGGACATCAAATTCGCATTTATAAGTTAAATGGTTGATGAAATAAGGAAAATAAATTATTTTTTAACGGCATTTTTAAAAATAGCAAAAATACTGCTTCGTCAATAAAACTAATACCTAATTTGCCCCAATAACCTAGGTTTTGACACCAAAATCAAGACTATACGTTACGTAGTTGATATAACCATAGTGTCCCCCATAGAAGTTACCTCCATTTTAAAAAAGATTAATAGTGTAGACGCCGATATTTTATAAGAAACCCAAATTTATAAATATATCAAGAAATGAAAATACTAATATTATAGGTCTTAAAAAAGGGTCACTTTTTATTAGCCCATGGTACGTTATGACTTATGTATGTATTAACCACTAGCGATCGGTACTACTTGTTATAACTGTGCCTTAAATTTTCCTGCTGAGCGAAACGAGCAACCTCGCCATCTGGCAACTGGGTGGTGTGTTTGGCGATTTTATTAGCAACACTAACTGACGTTTACAAAGCACTCACTATTGGCACCACATTTTGTTATTAGGGCTTTAAGTTTGTCCTCCGAAGTCATTGGCTTTTATAAACCCTAGGCAATGTGCTTGTCTGTTAACGTCATTGTCAGTACAAAGATATCGCTACCCTAGAGTATAATTTTCACGGTTAGTATTCAAATAAAAAATGTTTAATAGTACTACATAATTTCCTGCAGATAAACATTAAATGCACCAAAATTTTTGCAAGCTTTTATGTGGAATTTAAATGCATCATGCAAATGCTCGTTTTACGACTTTGTCCATTTTTTACGCAGAGAAGCTTCATTTGTCAGAATTATCATTTAAACAGCAAAATTTGTTTGTAAAATCCTAAGCCCACGAAACGTAATTTTCGTACAAGGTTAGTGGAATATTAAGAACTGCTTATTATGTAAATCTTGCAAAGCGTAAAATCGTTCCCTTTGTAACTATAAATTGCAAAACTGTGCTTGCTGAAGTTTGCTATTCAAATCAGGTTTGTATATACAGTTACTTATAACGCTAGAAACCACAGAGTAGTCACTAAAAGGAAACTTTTAAGAATTAACTGGTTATAAAAACATTGCTTTTAAGATATTTGAATATGCTTAAATTCTATTATATAGAGTAGTATAATTAAAAAAAAAATAAAACACATACTTGAATATGTACGTACGATAACAAAACGTAAATTAATACTAAATAAGGAATACTCCGATATTCGTTTTCATTTTGTATACATACATTTCACGCTGACGCTTTTAAATTTCCAATGATGTTTTCAGTCATAATATACAACTAAATTTCCCTTTTCCATTTATCTGTCTACAAACTTTATGGTGTCGTGCTACATCAACAATTTGTAATTGTTTTGTTGTGCACTGTTTGAGAAATGAAAACAGTTCCATTGTTACTTAACTGTTAAATACACAATTACTAATTGCACAGTGAAAAACTTTTGCGAACATTCATGTTTACTTCATTTAGAAAATTTGCATGTTTCCAAGATAGTGTTTTTTTAAAGAAATAATTTATGCATTCTTTGATGTTTGAATACCCAAAAACACAACGTTCTACATTTAGATTGCTTATAACTGTTACATTAGAAGAGATAAATAAGTACATAATTTTTTTTTATTAGAATAAAAATTAAATGTAAGGAATTATTAACCGAAATTAATTGATTTTTTAACAAATCAATTTATTATCAGTGACAAAAATAATATAGATATTAATTTCTAACGGTTAAGTTCGCATTGCTTCAATGTCAGGTTGCTGTTAAAGCCAAAAGAGTAAAAAGGAAGATTACGTATTACGTTTTTAACTAGAAACCGATAAAAATCTAAAATGATTTAAATAATCTAACAGTATCAAAAAAAATTAAACGTTAAATATTTCACTGTTATTCTGCTTTTAGGTATTGTTAGCAAACGCTTTAAACATGCTATATTAAACGCCTGATATAAAAATGTTTATGCAATATACACTTACCTGATTAACAAAATCTTTTTTTCTGATAAAATGAATGCTCGTTAGGATTGTAGAATTACTTAATGTTCCACAAAAATTAAAGCTGCTCGGTAAGTAAAGAAAATGCATGATGAGAACAGTTTATGGTCGAACATAAAACTAATTTATACAGATTTGTTTTAAAATAATGTTGTTGGTTTAGGCGGTCTGCGCTAGATTACGGTAAAGATTGAGAACAATTATATTTTTACAAACAACCATGCTAAATCTAAGTTCTGTTCGCTCAAATCAAACGGTAAAATAATTAGAATAATTTAATTTTCTATACTTTCAATACAGAAAATTTGCACTTTGCTATACTTTCAGTATTGCTGTGTGTTTGCGCCAACGGATAGTACGATTGCAATGAGTTTCGGAATGTGGGGGTATATTCAAAATTCATTGGAAAATAAGTTTTTTAATAACAATCCAAAACCGGAAGCGGTAGTTAGACGTGTTTTTCAGTAAAACATTTTTCGGAAAATAATTTACTAAACCTGAAAACCGACTTTGATAGAAGACTATAAGATAAAGCTAAAGTTTTTTCCTAACTTCAAACTAGCTCCAAAATGACGGCTGCTATGATTTTTTAAAAATTTTGAATTTAACGCCATATTGTTAAAAAAAAGCTGACAGATCAAATCAAATTTGGAGTTGTAATTGATTTAGAAAAGCACATAATTACTAATTGCAAAAAGCTTTAACAAATAAAATCTGCGAAGGAAAATTCAAAATTTGGGAAGTATAATATATAAAAAAAATGCTAAAAAATTAGATACAACGATCTTTTTTAATTCTTGTAGGGTTGTAGAACTTGGGATATAATATAATTTGGTTCGTGTTTCAGCCCGTTAATTTTCTTGTAACGCCTGCTGTGAATGTTTGAAAATTGAAAATTGATGTCTCTTTGCTTAACAAACGAGAGACAATAAAAAAATTTCTGTAAGTCAAATTGCTAGTAGAATAATATTGACAACTTAATTTTTAGGTGCAGCATTATTAAAGGAGGTTTATTTTCCCCATCTCACTAAATTTTTAAGGAACAAATTTTTCCTTCAGTTTTGGGGTTTCTTTAATCTGAAATAATCTTTTTTCAAAAAATTAAAACATATATTTTTTCATTAAAAAACTATTAAAAATATTCTACTTTTAACTACAATAATATCACGTGCATAGCTAAAACCTGCACAAATATAGTAGCGTAGTCCGCAACCATATAGCATCTGACAAATAGGATACAGCAATCTCTACCAGGCACCGATGACATAACGTCGACTATTTAATTGCATCTAATAGTATATTAAAACACAAGTTGCATAAGGCATTGTCTTAACGTACGAGTCCAAGATTGAAAAACGAGGGAGCGTAGCGACCAAGTTTTTCAATGGACGAGTGCGTCAAGACGCCTTATAAAACGAGTTTTTTATACTATTTTTTCTATTGAGGAGAATTAATGAAAAAACGTTATAAAAAATTGCTGCGATCATATTTGGTAAATTTAGTATGTATATGTTGGCAGCAAGTTTCAAATTGCTGCCATCAAATTTGGTATATTTAGGATGTATATGTTGGCATACATACTAAATTTGCCAAATTTGATCATGAATATATCATGAATACCAATCTTTGTTGGTGAAATTTTACTAAAAACAGTGCTTTAAAAGACTCTCTTAAAAAAATGTTTTGTAGCTAAAACAGTGCTTTAAGAATAACCTTAAAAAACCGAAATAGAAAAAGAAATTTTAAGGCTGTAACGTTGCTAAGAACACACGTTTGAAAATATAATATAATCATTTCTGAATGTATAGCAAAGTGTTTTTTTTGAACTTATACTGTATTTATATATTATTTCTTAGGATACATTTACCACTTTCATACTTTAAAACTTATTAAAAGACCGAGCAGTCATTAGAAACTTATTGTGCATTTATTACTTTTTTATCGTGTATTTATAATTTTTTAACGGACTCAACCTATTAAAATATCGAGCCTATTAACACCTCTCTACATGTATGTATCTAAATAATTATTTGTAGATTACAAGTTTTTCAAAGGTTCATTCCTAAATCGATTATCCATTGAATAATTATCTTTATTATTATTTTGTCAAATTTTCATAATATTTCTAATTAGAAAATTCCAGCTTGAGCTTCATTTGTGAACGAATCAAAAGACGCCATTTCAATCTGTCTATACTCACCTTGAGCCTGAAATGATTGCGAATTTAATCATTTCGTCGCCGAGCTAGTAAAGAAAAGCATGATTATAATGGACGCGATGCCCAGCACCGATTAGCGATAACAAAAGGAGAGACCGGCGCCGGCACTGTGCCAACTGGCCTGCTCACGGACGCCGCAACTAATCTCCGCTTCCTCGTGGGGCATACCTTCGTAGACTCTGCACGTTTATTTCTGTTTACTATCCTTCGAATGGTTTACGATACCTTCCCGTTAGTCACTTGGCGTATTTTAAGCGAGGCGCTCCCTTATTTTTGTATAAGTGGGGCCAGCCTTTCAGCTTTCCAGGTTTAACGAGAAATACACGCTAATTAAAACTTCGCTTGGCGTTTGCAGTTTACTGAGGCGAGCAAACTTTGTATTAACATACATGCTTGTGTTAATCCGTTGTTGGTTGTTAGTAGCAACACGAAAGTTAGTTTATGAAAGTTTGTGGTTGTAAGAGAATTTATCCAAAACAATAATTAGTGACTGGTCAAGAAATTTATCACCAGATTTTGTACAATTTTTACAATGTTTTCAAATTTAAATGTCATTAAATGAATACCAAAGAGAGATACTGGCGTTTTATTGCAAAGATGGAAAACTGTAAATATTTTTGCTTTGCGTAATTAACATAATAAAAAAATTACACCGAAATTTGTTTTTTTGCTTTCTATATGGGTGGATATTTCTTGTTTCAGAAACAATATTTTCGTTATGTTGCAACTTTAATAATTTTACCAAATGTCGCATTTGTGCTTTGCGTGGTATTTCAGTGATTGATGAGTGCTGAATATTGTGACTTAAAATTAAAAATAATACTAAAATATCTACTACCAAATGTGTATATTATCTTCTATAGGTGCCACTCCAACGAGTAATCGTTGGCTGTCATCTCTGTAAATCTTTTTCTGTTTTTCGCAATGTTAAAGAAGGTGCTGATTGTCGAGATCCCCATCTCTATGTTTCTGTACTAAGAAGTTTTCCTTCGTTCCACTGCTCTTCTGCCTTCAATCGTTCCCATCATTATCTTCTGCAGTAGGTCATATCTCCCGTGTCTCAGTACGTGTCCCAGATATTCAACTTTTCTTCTTTTACTATTGGTACATCGCTCTGTCCATGAGATTTTTAATACATATTCGTCGGAAGTCCCACATTTCGAAAGCTTCTATTTTTGTGCTTGTGTTTTTGTGCTTTTGAGCCGATGTTGGCCATATATAGCAATTAACTACTCTTAGTCGTAGATCGATATTTAATTCTTTATCACATAACATTACTTTCACTTTTCTAAATCCGTCCTGGTCTATTCTTGCTTTAACTTTGTTTACCCACGTACCCAAGTATCTGTATTTCTGTACTCGCTGTATATTGTTACCTGCTACCATGAGTCTCACATTTAGGTCACTCTTCTTGCTTACTACCATAAACTTTGTCTTCTGAATATTCATATTGAGGACCGCCCTTATATGTGCTTCATTTATTTTGTCTAACAAGACCTGCATATTTGCTTGAGTTGATGCAACCAAAATGATATCGTCTGCATGTCAATTATTATTTATCACTTCACCATTTATTTTGATTCCTTCCTCCCTCTCTCTCTCATACACCGCATTTATTATTATATGTTCTGAATATACGTTGAACAGGGTTCACAATAAAATGCATCTCTGTCTGACTCCTTATTTAATTTATATTTTTTGCTGTACTGTCGTTCTCGATTCTGACAGTTGCTGTTTGGCCCCAGTAAAAGTTCTTAATTATCTATACATCATTTCCGTCCAGGCCTATTTCTTCCAGTATCTGAATAAGTTGTTCATGTCTCACGCTGTCAGCCTTCTCGTAGTCTACGAAACTTATGATAGCGCTCTTCTGCATGTCTCTGCATTCTGAAATAAAACTTGTAATTGCAAACGCTTCCTTTGTGCCCACGCTAGATCTTAATCGAAATTGAGTGTTACTTAGTGTTGTCATATTTTTCTTTTGTTCTTTCATGAACTTATTGTGCGAAATTCCTTACACCTTCTAGTGTTTGCTTTTTTCGGTAGAGTTATGAAGGTATATTTCAACCATTCTGTTGGTATTGTCCCTATCATATATTTGGTTAAACCGTTTAAACAGAAAGTCTGCGTCTTCCTCTTCTAGAATTTAGATGATCACCTAGTCTGGTCCCTGAGATTTCCTCTCCTTTGCTTTCTTTAACGCTTGCTGGACTTCTTCTTTTAATATCAAAGGGCTTTTTTTTCTCTAAACTGTTGTCCTGTTTCTCAATTCTGTTTTCTGAGAAGAGCTGTTCTATACACTTTCTCCATACGTTCTTCTTTTTGTTTAAGTCGGACACAATATTGTTCCCCTCGTCCATTAAAATAGTATGTTGTTTTCTTTCGTTTATTCCTGTCATCTCTTTTAATTTCTTATGAATGTTAAAGAAATCGTGCTTTTTCTGTAACTTCTCGATTTCTTCGCATTTCTCAGTAAGCCACTTCTAATTTCTTTTCTGACTTCTATTCTATTATATTCAGTTTTGTTATTGTTCTTATACTTTTTTTTTCGTCCACCAGTTCTGGTATTTTTTAAGTCATCCATTTTTTCTTTTTATCTTGTTTTTTACCCCTAATATTTCTATTCCGATTTGTATTATTTCTTTCATGTTTTTCCACTTATCCTTCACTGTCCAGTTTCTTAATTCTTCAGCTACTTTGTCTTTTATTTCTGGTGTACTGAGTTTCCTTACTTTTACTTTTTTTTCTACTATCGGGTTGAGATCGAAATTTATGTCAGCGCTCGGGTATGTTTTGGCACTCGATACCATTTCGACATCTTTAGTTGATCAACACATAGTCAATTTGATTTCTCTGAATATTTTCTACTGTGTCACCAGGAGAGCTCGAAGTATATAGTCTTCTTGGGGGTAGGCTATGAAACGTGTTGGTTACCACCAGTTCTTGTTCGTGACAAAATTGTACCATAGTGTCCCCTCTGTCGGTTCTGTTACTCAATCCAAACTTTCCTACTACCCCCGGTACTTGCCTTCTCCGATCTTGGCGTCGAAGTCGCCCATAATTATGTTTACATCGTGGTCTTCATCAGCTGTTCCAATTCTCCATAGAACTTTTCAATTTCTTTTGTTGGTTTGTCGGCAGTAAGGGTATATACCTGTATTACATTTATCTTCCCTGGTCTTGCATCTATTTGTATCATCATTGCTCTTTCTGATACCGGCGCGAAGCTTGTAACAGCCTTGGATATTTCTTTGTCTAGTAGAATGGCCACTCCATGGTGACCATGTCGTTCAGTATTGTTCGAGTAGTACATACATTTGCCGATTGCTGTTCTAAGTATGCTATTTCCTTCCCATTTAATTTCACTGAGATTCTTTATTGTAAGTCGTTTCATCTCTCTAATAACGTTAGCTAATATTCCAGGTTGTTTTAAACCCCTAACGTTCCATGTTTTAATTAGGGAGTTCATCATCTTTGGACATAATCTGATTACGAGTCGGATGAACTTGACGTAGTAGAAAATAACTATCTATTTACTTTCATCGCACAGGATCGTGGTATGTTTTGATGATAAATCTGATATTATATCTGCATTTTAGTAACTACTACTTTACGAGATGATGACATTCCTGAATGAAACTCTTGATCATCGTGCGTAAGTTGAAATAAACCATTATAATAAAATGTGTAATTCTTTAACTGTTATTGTTATTTTAGTACAATTTTACATTTAGTAGCACACTCGGTAGTACCTGTATCTAGCCCCAGCCCAACAAATTACATCGCCAGCAATAGCAAATACTGAAAAAAAAAGAGAAAAACTGAAAGAAACAATGTTGAAGCAGCTATAGTTGGTGCTATTAATAAACTAAATTTAGCTCCACCGCAACTCACTCAAAAAGATGTAAACATTGTTAACGTAAGTTTAATAATAATGTACAGATATTCTAAAAGAATTTTTCGTTACTTGTTCCAATGAAATGAAACTGATCCTTCAAACAGAAATAGGATTTTAATTGTTCTCTCATTAAGCAAGCAGCTGTTCCATACATATTTCTGCCTGCTTGGTTTATAGGCAGCAAGTTGTTTGGAATCACCTCACTACGTTATTCATCAGGTATAATTTGTCCATTATCATTTTCTCTATCTGCAGATATTGTAGGGCAATAACGTTTTTGTTCGGTTAACTATTCATCTCCAAATTAATCAGCCAATTGTGTAAATATACAGTTGATTTAATTATATCTTCTGCGATTGATAAACTTGATATGATGGGCTTTCTGAAAATTCGCCATCTTGCAGCTAAAATTTCAAAAGCATTTTAGATGACCCGTCTTCCGCCACATAATCTAAAATGTATGAACCTATTTTTAAACCAATCATGGTATACACTTAGACTGTATGTAGAAAAAGTAACAATGTATCTTGTTGTACCTGTTGTTAAAGAATTCGTTTATTTTGTGTCAGGAAACGTCCTGGGTAAGGGAACATAATATGTGTGGGTAAAGGAAACGCCCTATCAGCAGCAAATCTAGTGATTTCTTGCATCTCCTTGATACTCTATGGGTGAAACTGCTGGGAGGTTTAGATTATGACTAGCAAGTAGTTTGCCTATAATACCCTTCTTTAAAATACCACCATTATTATGACGTCACTCTGTGCCAATATCAACAAGTGTTTTATACGCTTCCAAAGCACCTATACAATGAGGAAGCTGCCACTGTGCATCATCTTCGTCTGCTAATTTTATCCGTGCTCTCTCAGAAGGTGTTAATAAAACGCTTTTGTGTAAGCTATCCCATATAACATCACAAGTCTTGCTTATAATTTGTGTAACAGTGCTGCTGCAGTGTACTGCAACTGTAAAATTAAAATTAATACCTTACAGTTAATGCTGTAATGCGGTGAAATTGGTTCTCGTACACAATAATTTTACCATTTTGTTGAATTTGTCGCTAGACATTTTCAAATAATTGAAATGCTTTTCCATATCATCGAGTCGCATTTCTTGCACTCAATTATGAAATGCCCTTTGCGATTTTCGATTTTTGTAAATATCGCAGATCCAAAACCTGCGTGGGCATCTTTTTTTGTCCTAGCCAAATGCAGTGTTAGCAAAAGTATTATTTTCATTTTTGATACATATTTTTGTCGTAAGCCGACGTCAGAATTCATTTTCATTTCAAATATCAACAAAAGTGAGGTTAAACAAGTTGCGACGACAGAAAAAGTTGAAATTATTTCAACTTGATCCGATATAAATAATTTAACCAATAAGAATGATTTTGGAATATTGGATTGTCGGAAATCGGATGCATGAAAACTCACCTTTACCTTGTGCGTTGAATTTTGGTTCCTATGCACAAATTTATTCAGAGTCCTATACTGGGATCTAAAACCGACAACAGTGTGGATAGCTCGTGTCGTACGCTATTGAAATACAGACCGATCAAAAAGTAACCGAATTTGTGTATGTTATGAAAAGAAAAGTTATGACGCTAATCGATTCAATTGCTTGGTTAAGGTGCTTGCAAATATTGGGATCTGCCTAGAAAATAATGGGAAACAATTTCAGACAATTTTTGTTACAATTAATCTCTTTTATTTAGTAAATTTCAATCGGCTCATTTAATAATTTTACAGTTCATGATATTGCATAGTTATACATCAGTTCAAGCTATACATTTTCCTTTTCATAACCTACTCAGATACGGTTACTTATTGATCGCTCGTGAGTACGACGAACATTTCACATACCTACTCATACATCTTGAATTTCACTCAACGCAAGGCACGAATTCGCAATAAAACACAACGCACATCGTAATTTTTTTAATGTAGACACGGCTTTAGATGTGCTGTTTAAGAAAGTAGTGTATTAAAATTTTTCCATATTACGAATTGCGTCTGTTAAGATGTTCTTGTGTTTAATATACATCACGTTAAGAATCCACATCTAATTCTTTCTTAGTAAAATTTCACTAATCTCAAGGAAAGCATACAGATTAAAAAAAGAAATTCACATGTATAATATAATTGCCGAGTCACTGGATCAACTCGGGTTCGGACCTTGCTGAATTTTTGTCTTCCTCGCTATACGTAGTTTAGCTTTAGGGAAGTTATGTATTCGACTAAAGTTTGTGTTTAAGACCATTTACAGCATTTTCTAAAACATATGTAACGTTACTGCTTTTTGACACTTTTGTGCGGAAAACAACTAAAAACAGAAAAAAAAACAAGAAACAAGAAATTTGTCAACCCAACCAACTCAACTGTCAAACGTCAGCTCCTGCGCTCAGACGCGCGTGTCTACTCGTAAACCAAATTTATAGGCAGCCAACTTAACCCCCTTTTTGAACACTTGCTATTAGTAATCGCACGTATGAAACAATGGCAAAGAAACGAAGTAGGTCCACCAACAATAGAACACTAGAACAAGATGCCCACATTCGCATTTCACGTATGCCTAGTATTAGTCATCAACTATTTGTCGTACTAAAACTGTTCAATGTTGGCTGCACACTCGGTATGAACGTTATAAATGACAATAGGCTGCCACTCAACTTTAAAACCGAAATAATGAAATAATTCGTTTCCTGAAAAAATAACTGCCAAAAAACATGTATAACTTCCGCTTCCGGCTTCAAATTTTAAAAAAATTCTTTCCTCGATGAATTTTGGATATACCCCCAGGCCCACATTCCAAAACTCATGGAAATCGAACTATATGTTTAGGGGTTATGAAGCGCACATACCCATATAGGTACCCATCCACAGACAGAGATTTTTTAAATTATATTCTTTCGAGTTCTAGGAAGTCCAAAAAACACGTATTTCCGTAAAAATCACGATTTCGAAAATTTTGATGTAATCAATACTTCCCTATACTGAAAGTATAGGAAAGTAATAAGCAAAGACTAAAATTTGTGTAGGCGGTAATTACACAACAAACACAATTTTTGTTTCAAAAAAACAACGCCAAATCGAAAAAATGATTTTTAATGACTTTTTTCTATTATGAAAATGACTTTTATTGACCTATCAAAAAAATTACTTCTAATGAGTTTAGTGACCTCAGTAGCAGCCCTGCAAAAGAAACAACTCTTCGTTCATACATAACTTCTGGGAGGTTACTTTTTAGTAGGTTATCAGAACAGTCCGGAAAACAAATGTTTAGATTTTAACGAATAAACATTGTCTGCGTGACTAGAAATTACCATTACCAGGTTACGAAACGACTTCTAAAAAAATAGTGGAGGTGCTCTATTACAATATGGTTTCAGATTTGTCGTCTTCTCTCCAAACCACCCTAAAGTGCACCCTAACCCCTAAATACTAAAAATTAATGAAAATGACGTGAGATGTCACGCTTCTAAATCACCTTCAAGTATATCCTCAACCCCTAAAAAAATGAAAATTTCTAATAAATATAACGAGAACTATTGCAGCAAATTATGCAATCCACCCTAAATCCAACCCAACCATTAAACTTGAAAAGTTTGTAAAAATTACGAAATAGCTTCTTTATTAAAGCAACATTTGTAAATCACTCTAAAGTGCTTCCATAACTACTACAAATTAACAACAATCCCTTTATTAAAGCTAAATGTCTAAACCACCCCCAAGCTCAAAGCATTCCCAACCGCTAAAATGAGAAATATGAAAAATAATTTATAATAACGATGTGAATCATCTCCTTTATTTAAAGCGGTACCTCCAAACCACTATCGAGTGTACCGACAATTTCTGAAAATTTACAAAAATTATAAGAACGGATTAATATGACTTTAACAATGGAGACTTATTTAATAGTTTGAATATAGGAAAAAAAGAAGAAGAAAATGAAAGTGGAACGTTTAGTTAGTTACGGCTCGTCTTATAAACAGAGACAAAACTTTTCGATTTCTTGAAAAAAAAAATAGAAGGAAAACGAGTCTTATTGAATAAAAATAGTGTTTTCTAGTTGGATAAAATCTATAACAAAACGGATAAAAGTATTTTGAATCATATTGAAAGTATTCAACAACGTGATAGTGTAAAAGCAATCCAATACGTGTTTGAAACTACAGTAAAGGAAGCTGTGAAATTACATTAGCGATCTTGAATAAATAAATGGTAATATAAGATTGTTATTTGGAGCTGAGCGGTGTGTATTTTTAAAAATAATCTAACTAGAAAAGAAAGAGTATATCAGACAACAGTTATCAAGTCAAGGACCACAACAGTAATTGTGAAGAAACTAAGATAAATGTCTGTTTTAGGAAAAGTATAATTTTAAAGTTTCTTGATCTCCTATAAATTAGTATAACTTCAAATTGACATTTAATAAAGACCTTTGTAAAGTGATATGTGGTAGTGTGTTTCTGTTTTATTCATTGTTTTTTATTTATTTAGAAAAGCTTAATACCAACCCTGAGATTTAAAAAATTGGTAATTGCGGAATACGAGCATTCAAAAGTTGTCTTCAGATAAGTGCTCTGGATCTATATAGTTAGAGGCTCATATCATTGCAGTATATACCTATTTTTCGCATCAACTTCAGCGTTTATTTTAGTTCGTTTGTGGATGTTGCGTACAGGTTTTAATTGAAAATGATATAATCCAGCTGTTAGACATTGAAACAACCTCTGTTTATTATTTTTGTTAGATACTGTGTTGTAGTCCACTGTACTTAAGTTCATTTATATTATTTTTTTATACTACGTACTTACTGCTATGATTTATTAAACGTGTTTCCCGTGCAGTTCTGTCTGCTCTGTATATTTTTAATCCGATGAATATTCGCTGCTCATAAAATAATGCTACCTCGTTGTATACATCATTTGGTGAGAACTCAGGGCCGATTGAAGGATAACAGGTTTAGTAAAATCAATGATACAAATAATAAAGCCTATTGTGTATAATGTTATCATTGTTATATAGTTGAGGTAAAATTCAACACGAGACATAAATAACAAGCCAAAAGTCGTTTCACAATATCTAGTGCTATTACGTCGTTTAGTATTGATTGGAGATAAATAGCTTTCAGAAATACAAACTTGCTTCGAGTAATGTGTTTGTTATGTGACTGCAATTTTAAATAAAATATTTAAGAAAACGTTCCTTTTACCTATCGCAGTTTCCGTCATTTACGAGCACATCTGTTCCATACCTATAAAACTTTTCACAGTGTGACTGTAGGTCTAAGTTCCCCGGGGAACTGAAAAATAAGACTGCTTAAATATTCATGGCTCCATGCTTTTGTAGATTTGACAAGGTTGTACGCACGTATCGAATCGGTGCATGTTTCTTTTATAAAAGGTGCTGCAAGCCATGTTTAATGCAGTGCTTTGCAACGTTGAGGAGGTTGTCGCCCTCGCGAAAGCGTTGCAGATTTACGTCTATTAGGAACACAAGTTTCAGACACAACGCTAACAGAACTATTGTGCTGAGAATTCAAATGGAGTTTAGAATTATAGGACGTAATTAGTTTACTTAGGCTCCTTCATTTTATGTTTCCGCCCAAAAGTGTTTGTTCGGTGTGAATATAACAACGTTAATTGTTCCAGTCTGTTGTAAACACTCAAATTGAATAGTTTCTGAAATAGTCGTGTTTATGATTACTCACATAGTCACATAAAAGAGTAAATGTAATATTCATAGAAATATTATAAACTAAATCAGCAATACAATACTGAGTTGTATTGCTTTCACAATAATCAAACAGTTATTTATGTTTTAAAAGTTCAGCAGTTTTAATTATATTGTAAAGTCCGAAAACACTACATTGATATAATAAATGGTAGTCTTGTACAGCATTATTATGGAAATAAAAAAAACACTGCGCTGGTTTAAGGAACTTTTATACCAAGCAATCGACAAAATTAAAATAATGCTCCGTTATCGATAAAACAAAACCAGGAAGACATCAACTAGTAGAGAGATAGTAGTGGAGTTCAACACATATTTAGATCCAACTATTACGGAATATGTTTAAAAATTGACAAATTAATATAGTATCACAAGAAAAAACAATTTTTCCTATTTATTTATAAATTTTAGCTTTACTTGGTTAAAGTCCATATTTATTGATTATAGGTATATAAAATACTTTTTACACTACTAGCATTAAACGATATCATCTCTAAATTCACCATAAACTTACATGTAAAAATCTTTTGATTTTACTGGTAACTGTTCACCAACACTTTCTGCACCTTCCCTAATTTCAGGAGGAGTGCAGTTTTCACTCAAATCTACAAAATTGGACATTTTATAACCACTATTATAAAATATATATTTTACATAAATGTCGATTGAAATTAACTATTCTCGTTTTCAAGCAAGGCTACTTTTGTGCATATCTGCATTTGTAATTTTATTTTTTATTAATGCAAATCAATTAATTATAAAAGGAATAAATGTGATAGTAGTGGAAAAAATAATATATAAACCACAGTAGAGAAGACTTATCAGCCTCGCAACTTACATCCCTCGATGCTTCGCATCTCGGGAAATAATTCTGCTCGCCTGAGAAAAATGTTTTCTCTACCTTGGTCTATAATATACTATAATTAGTTCAACAATATTTATTTATTTTAACCTTATACGTATTTCTGCATGTTTACATGCCATTGTCAAAGGTTATATGAAAAAGTAAACAGTTAGTGTTGTTATAGCAATAGAACTTGGTGACTTGATCTCGGTAATCGTCGGCAGATAACTTGATTTATTATTAGATGTCATTGAATGATTGTGTTTTAGTAAGTGTTTAGCGTAATTGGATTTATGTGGGTGTTTGTATTTGTAACAACGTACGTGTTCTTTATACCTAATATCAAAATTTCTAATTGTCTGGCCTATATAAACCGAATTACAATGCGAACAATTTAATTTGTAAATGCCTGATTTTAGCAAATCGTCTGTTTTTGATTTTTCATTAAACAAAGTGTTTAAGATTTTTCTAGTTGTTTTAAAATTTACTTTATATTTATTTGTTTGGTTTATAATTTTAGCAATTTTTTCTGATTTGTCACCAAAATATGGGATCGAGGCATATTTAATTGTATCGGATGAAGTTAGGGTATTCGGATAAATTGTTTTAATGGCTAATTTATAATATTTATTTTTAATTAGAGTTTTGACCAGATGTACTTGTAAAAGTGTGGCAAAAAGAATTGTTAATCTAAGCCTAAAAACCTTGGATGCTGTGATATGATACGCGCTATGCAATTCTCGCGATATCACAATGACATAGGCGGTCGGCTTCCACCTATTTTGACTCTTTCAGTTTACAGGTGTTAATTTAAATATTACCGAGAAAGATTAATTGTTTAATGGCAAATAATGTGGAAGGAATTACCATTGAGATGTAGCCAATCAAAGTGTAACGAGATGTTAGAAGTACTGTCCATTCTGACAAGGTATAAGGGGTGGGGCCCCGGTGAGTTAAGCCACAGTATATCAAATATCGACGGGTAGCGAGTCTCTCTCTTTGTTTCATGTTTACATATGTGACGCCGTTTCTTTGCAACCCTTGGCGGTCATTGACGCCTGCACAACTTAATTCCAACACTCTATCCCCGGTTACAAAGAATGTGTGAAACCTGGTTTATGTCCTTGTTGTGGATCAAGGAAATTGCTAATCAAAAATAGCGCTCTTAACATTAATTTACTGATTAAGTAGCTATTATTAAATCTTGTTATAAGTATTAATTTTTACAGACCAAACAGTTATGGAAAGAACACGATGCAGTGTTTTTTAATGTCAATTTCATAAACTAGGAAAAATCATTTAAAACAGCACAAGCAGCATTTCCGGTAGAATGAGAATATTGCAATTAAGAACACTCATGAACATGGCACACGTTAAAAGAAAAGTGGCAACATTTACTAACAATATTGTTTAGAATGAAATAATAGAATTATAATTTTGATTACAATTTCCATACATTTATTTTAATGATTAGGTATCTGATGTCTCGAGACAGTTTACGAAAACACACAATGCAACTGCATTATACATTTCCGTTGCATTATATTCAGTTCTGCTGCGAACAAACCAAATCTATATATTAAAACCGGAAATATGTAAACGTAAAAGCAGTATTAGAGCAACAGATAGTGTGCAATTAAATACACTACAAGGGAGCTTTGCTCATAAATTTGGAAAACAAATACGGCCATTTCGGGTTGAGCCATGAGATGGAATGAACCGATTTAATTTGTTTATCGTGTGTGAACGATGTTATTAATATGCTCATGTTTTAAAATAGATACGCCAAAAATTTATAAACAGAATCTAAACTTTACGCAAATATTGGGAACTAAAGCTACAATAACAAACGATCTATGAAAAAATGCTGCATTTACATTACCGTTTGCATTAAAAAGAAATAACTGTACACCCTACGGTTTCATTTTGTAACTTCAAAAAAACATAAGAACCGACGCGCGCCGTTTAGGTTGTATAATCTTGGCAATACCTACTTAATTAGCTCATTTGTTCATAAAAAGAAACAAACAACCGTGAGACATACTCCACGGGTTTCGGTATACTTCTATGTAGTAAATCCCTAAATGTCTCACCATAACACGACGACGGACTCTTACATCTCGAAAGAGCGTCGAAACAGCGCGAGGCAAAGGTCGCGGGATCAGCTAGTTGTAAATTTATTACTTGGCAAGTTAATAACAGTAGCTAACAATATTTACGACAGTTAGCTAACTACCCAAATGTAAGTTAGTGTCAATTAATAGAAAAATAGCATAATTAGCGTTAAAACTTGTCTCGTTTTTCTTAGCAGCGACATATTATATATTCATACTGCAAAAGAGGCTTAATAAAAACCAAATTTGGAACTTTTATCGTAACTAGGCGTTCACCTAACACCTAGCTATTTTAATTGAGCGTTTTCAATTGAACTGATTTATGGCTATGAAGCTACCTTTAGGGTGGGTTTGTATTTTCATAGTATTCATTTTGAAAAAAACATATGACTTAAATTGTGACTACAAATACGCGATATATTAAAAACTCAACTTTTGTTGTAAGCTATGGTATTGTTGGCAACTAATGGTTTTGACTATATTAAAACACATTTTATCTAGCTAATTAGAGCGCTAGCTTTGGGTGTCAACAACCAATCACATTAATTTGTTGGTGAAAAATTCACTAGTGGATTTATTTCAATATAAGAAAAACACGGTAAAATTACGATAAAACCATTTGTTTTTATAGCTGCGTTTGTTAGCGACAAGAGCTACAATTAAGATCGTAAGCGACAGAGCACGCGAAAAACGACGATCATTTCCGATACGATACAAATACAAAATGTGACTGCGTTTTTCTGTGATAAACTTGGGTTGATCGTAAACTCGTAATAGTTAGTTTTGGACAATTTCACTTGCGCGTGGCGTCGTATTAACAAGCGTTCGTTAACAATCAACCCATGTTTATCGAAAATAGAGATCACTAGTTGTATTACCTGTGACCATATTCTAACCTTGAAGTATGCTGAATTAGACAACGTGCACAACTGAATTTGATGAAACATTATAAATGTTACTGCTTGTAATTTTCAGTCAAATATATAAAATAAGGGGTAAAATTAATACAGTTAGCACGATACCAAAATGGATTCAAACTTGAGACTTTAGAGGCGGAATATAAAAATTTAGTGGTTATAAAGAACTTTCATTGACGATACTAATAACTTAGAACATTGTACGAGAGCCTTTTCAAAGCAAGGTGTAAAATTGAGCTATTGCCGGTAAAAGAGTTTCTATACATATAAATCGACGTTTAACGATACGCTATGTCGAATATCATAAGGAAACTTAAAGCAAAGTCCAGTGGTACGCCTTAGGAGTGAGGGTTGCAGAGGTCGAAATCCGATGAAGTTGATAGATGTATTTATCTATATCTTTTGCAAAATATGTAAAACGGTGGGTATCAATAATACCGTAGGTATTTACACGTAAGAGATTCTTACTTTGCAGAATATCTGTCTAAATGTAAGTTACTTGAATAATAATTAAACTTGATTGTTTTATGAGCTCTGGTTTATAATTTTATATTATCACAATCTCCAAATCATATAGTTACTTTTTACACGTTTGTGCATTTAACAAGCAATTACACACAATAAATAATTAATTTTAAACATATTCATTGAGAAATTTATAATGTATAAAACGAGAATAGCTAAAAGATTCTACGCTTATAAGTACAAAACTTCAAAGGTACTTCAAGCTACATACTAAGACCTTCACCCAGAAAGTAATAACAATACTTGTACATTATTGTAACTCCAAAGTAGGCCATCTTGTAGCGTATATAGTTCCGGGATATACCGGAAACCCATCTTTAAATCGGAAGTTGCATGTGACAAGATGGACGATCTTGTATTATGCAAGTCAAGCGTCCCAGACTATAGCAACCCCACCGGGGTCAGCCTAGGACACCGACAAAAAGAAGAGAGAAAAGCCTCGTCGCGACGCGAGCATTGAACGTTGAAGAGATAGATGTTCTGGATGTACGTCAGAAAATCAGAAAATAGTCTAGGGTATACAATAGCTTCCAATTATAAGTCTGTCTTCATTTTATTTGTTTTATTTACAACAGTTGAACTTTAGTTCAGTCTAGAATAATTACAACAGCACTACAAAACGTCCATGAAAAACGATGCAAAGTTATTTCATAGAAACGATTCAACTATTGCTTTTGCTGTTTTATTGTGTAATATGAAACATGTATTGACCGAGAGAGATTTGAATTTTGTCAGAAAAGTAATTTGTATGCATGCACAGATTCTGGATTTGTCAATTTCACTGCGATCTCAACTGTAAACTTGTTATATTCAAATACATATATTTCGCTACTAAAATGAAACTGAATTTTATTTTCATGAAATATTTGAATAATGTTCAATTTCAATGCAATAATTATGAACGAATATAAATACCTATCAAGGAGATAGGAATTAATTAAAACAGGTTTAATAGATTTGTAGCAACAATAGAATTTCACGTGTCCATACATGAAAATATACGTAGGTTTTATATTTATGTTTGATCTCTGTAATGTACAGTTATCATTTAACAGGAAATTTAATAATTATTTTTAGCTTGCTATATGCAATACGGGTATTTTATTTTTACGTAACTAAACTACACTTTACTAGAATTCCATTTCCATTATTTGTCTTTGAGCTGTAATAATTCAATATCTGTCAGTTAAACATTACGATTCTAACTACAATTAATTAACTAGAACTGCAATGATATAAATTAACTGAAGTTGAAAACCCTATTTTCAAAAAAGCGTAATTGCTTTTGCAAGCAAAACAATATTCACGTTGACATTTAATTCATCATTAAGGCTTTCGCAGTGACTCTAACTGTCAATATTACAATTTACTTTCGGCTTACACCGTGTCGTCATTTAAGGATTACACCCAGCATAATCAGGTAAGGACCGACCTGTAGCTAGTCTGCCTTTACAAGCATTTGCTCTAAAAGTTTGAGCAATAGGTGTTCAGATTACAACTTAAACATGGAAGCCCTATTTTCCGAGAAGGCTTAATCACAATCTGCCCAATTCTCTCATCTCAAAGGTTGCAGCTGCGATCAAATACTCTGATACTATAGACACCATGAAAAACAGTGCATAATACCCAAAAACTCAATCACACCTCGTATCTATGGTTTACCCAAAATACAAAAGGTTGTAGTCCCACGAGACCTATTGTGAATGCGATCAAATCTCCCACACATGCTTAAGCACGATACATAACCACTAAGTTTCGTCTACTTAGTGGCAATACAGAATGTTACATAAGGAGTCCTTCTGACTTTTTTAACAAGATCAAAAGCTTACGGCTGTGCAAAGTAGGCATTTTAGTCAGTTTTGACGTCTCTTTTTTCATAAAAGTACTGGTAGATGGTGTGCTAGAAATCCAAAGAAACAAACTACTTTTAGATCTAATCCAATTAGTCAAAATATGTTTGAAAGACACATTTTTCAGTTGGAATGGCAACTTGTATAAACAGGTTCAAGGAGCGGCTCTAGATTGGCCGCTATCCGCTATCACCTGAATATTTTGAAACTAAAGCTTTGGCAGCAGCTGATCTGAGACTTAAATCCTGGTTCAGATATGTAGACGACGGTAGTATTCCGTTATTGGACGTACATGTTACACATAAACCAGATGTTAGCTTGGGACACGCAGTTTAGAGAAAAAAGACACATACAGACAGGTATTTAAATGCAAACTCGCACCACCACCCGATATAGAAGCCACTGTGCTAAAAACTCAAACAACCAGCGCAGTCCGAATCTCAGATGCAGAACACCTACAACAAGAGAAAACTCATCTCTTGATGTCGTTACAACAAAACGGTTATACAGCCACAGAAATTTATAGAGTAATCCCCAATGCGGAACAGCCCAAGGCTAAGGAGGAACTAGCACCTCCGGAAGGCTTATCTTTTCTACTTTACAGTAAAGGCATTACTACATAAGACATGTTCTTAGAAGTTACAGCATAAAGACAGTCTTTGGGACTAACGAAACTCTGGAAACCGGTTTCATATTCGCAAAAGACCAAATATCAAGTTTAAAAACAGTCAGGATCTACAACATCCCTTGCTCTTGTGGTTCAAACTACATCGGACAAACTGGTCCTTCCATTGAATTATGATTACAAGAACACAAAGGTGATTGCAAACACAAACGCATCACAAAATCTGCAGTTGCTGAACATACTGGTTTAACTGGGCATAAGATTAACTTTGAGAACGCTCGAGTACCGCCAGAGTAGCTTAATTTCCCTCGTATCATATGTGAAGCCATTGAAATTGACAAACAACCTAACAACGTAAACAGAAAGGATGGTTTTAGACTCAGTAAAGCTTGGACTCCAGTAGTTTATCCTCTAAGGACTCGTAAGCATCATCGATCTCACGATCACACTCCACCGGATCCGTCTTCGCCCAACGGTGACAGCCAACTAGAACTCCGCCGCCGTTCTTCCGGACTGGACAAAATGGATTTAAATACCTCCTCATCCCAGATTTGAATTCAGTGCTGTAATCACTCTAAAGATGCTAGTTGCAATGTCTTGCGAAACGTTAGTTTGTATGCGTGTACAAACAGCTAACAGGCGTAAGCCGATTAAGTATTCTTGTCCTAGCAAACAAGATCCATTAAGATCAAATCCTTGTCCATCCCAAGGTTCTAACAATACAAGTACACGGCCTTGTTTAGACAGGCAGAGCCCACGAACACTTATCACTCAAACTTTTAGAGCAAATGCTTGTAAAGGCAGACTAGCTACAGGCCGGTTCTTAACTGATTATGCTGGGTGTAATCCCCAAATGACGACGCCGCGGTCTACGCCGAAAGTAAGTTGTCATATTGACATTTCATTCTTGTTGCTTATTTTAGACACACCGTTTCCCAGGAAAGTTAAACTATATGCAAAATGCATGGGAAATTATATTTTTCCAGATTGCATGTCACCAGGATACTTTGGCTAAAAATGTAAACTGTATTATTGTTATCACAAATGAAATAATTCGAAGAAACCTACCAATCCCAACAGTGAAGGAAGAAGTTCAAAACTATAGTTTAAAATACAGCGAAAGACTAAGAGTACATCCAAACAGACTAGCCAAAAGGCTACTCACGGAACATACGGATACACGCAGACTTAAAAGATTCAAACCGGCAGATTTAGCAAATAGGTTTCATTATTCATTTAACATATCTATCTAAACTATGTAAATAAAACAAATCTTAATTAAGCTGGTAGTGTATAAAAGGCAGAAACCGCTGGGTGATTGCCACATGTTAATTTAGTTTATTGTACTGTAGATTTAATCTATCGTTTACTTATTATTGTCCACATGAAGACTGATTTTAAATAAACTGCCTAAATAAAAAAATTATTATTATTATTATTAGCTCCTATTAGTGTTGCTGTTTAGGCAAATTAAAATATTTTTTTCAAATAAAATAAAGCAAACATCTAAATAAATATTGATAAATTCAAAACTTGCAATTTTAATTAAGTAACAGAAACACATTCCAATGTCTTGGTAGCGACGCGGCTTAGACTGATGAGTTCTAAGTAGAAGTCCCGAATTCCAATTCTGACTGAGACAAACTTTTTAAATGTTTTTTGTTATTTATTTTATTTTTAAACCGTTTACGTATAATTATGTTATAATAATAAAATTGCTATCAATTTATTTATTTATTACATGAAGTATTAATATTATATATTACTATACAAATCGTGTTTTTTTCACTATTGGATTGTAGAATTAGCGTGAACATAAATAACAAACAAAAATTAAAAAAAAAACATGTTTGTCCCAGTCAGGATTGCAACAGACCAGCTTAAGATACGTACGCTACTGAGACGTTGGAATGTGTTGTTGTTACTCTGGGATTAATAGAAAGCGTATTGAGTTTATTAATATTTATTTAAATTTTTGATTAATTTTGAACGTAAAAATTATTTTAATTTGGCTAAACGGCACTAATAAGAGCTAATAATAATAATAATACAGTTTAAATTCTTAGCCAAAGTATCCTGGGGACATAAAATATGGAAAAATATAATTTCACGTGCATTATTGATATAGTTCAACTTTCCTAGAAAACTCTGTGTTTGCTTGCATATAATCTTTTTATTTAAAGTTATTTCTTTCAATTATTATTATTCTTTACTGTCTTCATCAATAACAAACAACTGCATATCAAAAACAGACCACCATTTTATTTTAAGATTAGTAAAGTTATCCTTAATTGGAATAAACATTTTATCACCATTCATCTTTTCCTCTTGCATGTTTAAAATTTAAACAGAAACCTCTCCAAACATTATTGATTTTCACCAAATTTCTGCTTGTACTGTAAAAACGAGATAAAATCTTACTCGACCTTAATTTTCACAAGGGTATTATTTTCCCATTGTTGTTTATTAAAGAGCGTTAAGAATTACATCAGTGATCGAACCAAATTGGAAACGGGTTCGGCGGGAATACAAACTAGAAATTAAATGCTTACGCTTAATGGAGAAAATACATTATTAGAGATAGGGTCGCCTGAGCTTTAAAAGCTCCAAATACCCTGTTGTTTCGTACTTAAAATTAAATGAGATGAATTTATACAACAAAGAAGGTAATGCAATTTTGCTTACAAAAAAACTTTAAATTTATGTTGCATTACTCGATTTAAAAAACAAGAAATATATGTTTTGCTTTAAACAACGATACCTTTTTTATTATTGCGTTAATGAAAGCAAAAAGACAAAATATAAATTCCTTAATTTTTTAAAGCAGAACAGAAGATTCGTTAAGTTATACCGACTTATAAAATTTGAAAGTCATGAAAAGAACATTAACATTTCCTGACTTTCCTCTCCAATAGAACTCCATAAATCTTTTATGTTTTAAGTTTCCTAACTTGGTGAGGTTGCAACAACCTACACAATTATTGATTAAATAAAATATTTTGTTTTAAGTTCAACAAAGCATGTTATAAACATGTCAGTCAAACAGGGATAAAGTTATGTTATATTTTTACTCTCACGCCTAGGTAAGCGTAAACTTTGATAGAACCCAGCAAAAGCTCGAAATAAAGGGCTTATAAATACTGTTAAACTAAATAAACTTCGGTTTAACAAAGATCACTAAGGATATTTAAATTTAGTCAAACTTTATTAAAACGAAACAGACTGATTTGCATGACAATACCTTCGCGCGAATAACTCTTTAACGATATTTCTGCAGACTCTTTAAATATGGACTCAAAGTATTGTATCTCAATAACTTGATGGAATTACTACGACGTTCACTTAAATTGCAAATTTTTCTAGTAGAAGGAAACGAGGCGCATTAATTATAATTTTTTTACACAGCGCATTTATTCGTTTAAAACTTTTTGGAAAGATTATTCTGCTTGCTTACACAGCTTTACATAATTCACTTCCACAAACTTTTGGTAAGAAATTGTACAACATCTTGCAATGTTTTTTTGTCTTACGGTTGTAATTAAAATTTTCTAATAAAATTGTATGACATAAAAATTATTAAATAAAATCAACATTTTTTCACCTAATTAAATTTATGCAGTAATGAGTATTTTACCAAACTAATTTTTTTTTAAATACACCAAATTTTTAAATATTATTTTTAATCAAAAAATATTAATTAACGAATTTAGGACGAACTTAAAACCTATGCGGGTTGAAGAGCTAACTCGAAGTATAAGAAACATTAATTAACCTTTTCGCCTTTGTAGAAAAAAAAAGGAAAAGAAATTCCTTCGAAGAGAATTGATTAGCAAGACGCTGTCTACTCAGAAATAGGGGCAAAATCACTCGAAATACAAAGAAAAACAAAAATTTACGTAATATTGCTTTGAAAAATCCATTAACATTTAATATTAAATATTTAGTAATTAATCAAAAACATGTTTGGCCTTTTCTGTTTTTAGATGTTACTTTTATATGTACGCGTATTTACAAAATATTGCCAACTAACAAAATTCTTTGTGAAAAATCAGCTACACCAGTACAAGTAAAACTACAAAGCTTTTAGTGGCCTATGGAACAGAAATTAAATGAACTTGTTAGGGTACATTATAAGTGCTATAAATTAATAAACATGATATTTCGCATAATATTAGAGATAACTAAGGCAATGATGAATTTCTTGGTAAGCTAACTATTTTCTAGGCAATAAATTGTGGGGCGACGAATTTTCGCAAAAACCAATATTTTGCCAGTCAAACAATAAGATTTCAAACGAAGATTCCTACAAAAACAATGTGTTTTGGGTAACTTAGATCTAAAAACAGTCGATATTTTAAGATCTACAACCTTATAGTACAAGACTAATACTTACACTTCATGTTAGTGCACTTTTTATACTAAAAAAAATAATCATTACATTTAATATTTTCACATATAATACCTATAAGGGCTACGTCTACTAGTCTACGTTCCAATATAGTACTTCCAAAAAAGGTGCACTCCCAGGAAATGTCAAAAACAAGACCGGTGTTGCAAAAGGCTATAAAGAGTGCGGAGGTGTTTGTTGCAAGTTTTTACCAGTTCAATTGGCGGTATGATTACTAAACTGTGGTGGAAAAAGAGAATTACGGTTGGCTTAGATCCGATATTTTCTTTACTCCGTTGTTCCATCACTTTCTCTGTTGACTACCAGGTAAGTGTATTCTGGTAACGATTTTCTGTTAGTTGTTTTACCTGGCAGATCTACGTTTTTGGTGATTATCCTCTTGGGCGACTAAAGTGCACAATTTCGTGTACCATTAATGTCTCTAGATCATCTAAATTGCATCGTGAAATGTTCCCAAAATATTTTTGTAGATTACTGTTAAGATTTCGGTAACTTGTAGCTCCTCTATGACAGTTTGATTAGTTCGTCCGGTTGTTCACGAAATCTTCAGTAGCTTTCACCAACACCACAAAGAAAATTCGTTTACGCATATCAGCTATGATGGTCCACGTTTCTGCCCCACAAAAACTAGCGTTTTCACCAGTCTATTCTTGGTTGCCTTAGTTATGTTTCTGTTTCCTCATATTTTCGTCCTTGCACTCCCCACTATTTGTCATCATGGCGCCGAGATATTTAATTTTATCCACAGCTTCCAGTGTCCCGATACTTCGTCAATTATGAGGTTTTCCTTTACTTTTAATAAATACCATAAGTTTACTCTTTGTAAAATTTCTTTCTAGCCCCAGTTCTAATCTACTTTTATAGTAGTTCTTCTATTTCCGGAATTGCACTGTCAATCAAAGTGTTGTCGTCGGCGTAGCCAAGATCGATCAGTTTCCTTCCTCCAACTGTGATTCTACCATCTCACGTATTGAGATATTTTTGTGTTACGTGATCTCCATAAATGTTAGAAAGCATGGGTGACGGAATTAATCTTTGTTTGACTCAATTTTGGACTTCAAATTTACCTGATATCTAATTGTATATTTTAACCACGGTTTCATCTTTTTTTTATATAAAAAATGCGACGTTTTAATACGCCCATTTCTATTAATACTTCCCATAGCAAGCTTACACAGTAAAAAACCTTCTGATAATCCATAAAACATAGAAAGGTTGGTATACTCAAATATCTCGCAATTGCAATACGCTGCCTCATATCAAAAATATGTTCTGTGGTACAAATTGTAGATTATCTTACCCGCGTGCGATATTAAAAACTATGGTTTTGTAGTTCTCACTTCCTAGTTGATTACTTTTTGTGAGTAAAAATAAAAATAAAACTACGCTATTCGCTTGCATCCTGTATGCTATATTTTGTTGCAATTCATACGTAGAGGTTTTGCTCCGCCTTCTCTAGTGCCTTTATTAGTTTTGCCATCATCATACTGGTGATTTGTTACGCTTTAAATTCTCTACTGCTTGGATTACCTTGCTGAGAAGAATAGCTGATTCTTATATGCGTTTTCATTCCTGCATCCAGCAGGTTATAATAAATTAAGTCTTATTGTGTGTTAAGTTATCTTTTTAGAATCTTCAGTTTGTCTATGAGTTTGACGGTTTCTTCTATTTTCCACGGTTCACGTGTAGGTGTTTTATCTGATTTCGTCTGTATATTCTGGTATATGTCTGATATAATTTTTTTAATGAGCATGCAGTATTTGCGAGCATCTATTTAATATTTATTTAATTCAGTAATTTTTTCTGTGCAGTCCACCTTGACTTTGCACACAGTTCAGTTTCACATTAATTCTAGGTGTTTGTTTTTCTTGCTTTTTGTATATGGGTTTTATTTTTATCGGGTGTTGTGAACTAGCAACTTATGCTTAAAGTCCGCTGTTTTCCCGGTGTTACTCTTATAATTATATGTGGTGGATCGTCATTTTCTTCGTATAAGTATAAAATTGATTCATTCCTAGCACGGTACCCGAGGACTATCCATATGTATGCTATAAATATAGTCTCCTACCATGGTGTTCAAATAATAAGTCATTATTTGAACAATTTATTTTCAAAACAAAAAAGGCAAATCAGTCTTCTTAGACTCTCCTAGACCATACTTTCCAATTACATGAGCACTAGCTTCGTTGCGTGAGTGTTGGCTTTGGCCTTACAATCAACTTTAAGAATTAAGATTTTCTCTTTTGGGATTTTCGTTATATGTCCAAGTTCTGCTGATATCACAGACTGACATACACATAATTATTATTTTTCATGGTTTTTGTTTTAACATGGTTTGTCATTGTAAGTGTTCAAACCAATGTGACAATGGTTTCTATGATAATATTATTATTAAAAAAGGTACGTGTGTATCGCGTGTTATTGAAAACTTACAAATTTTCTAATTACATTACAGGTTTCTAGAAGTATCGCTTTTGCATTCTTCATTATATGTCTAGTGAAATATTTAATTGTTTATAGGACAATTCTTGTTGTAGATATGATAAGTGGTAAGCTTGTTAAAATTCTATAGCTGCTGTATTTCTATGGTTAAATTAATATATTCTGTTTCTTCTCAGCATAAATGTGAGGTTAGTAATATTTGGTATAGATAGATCTATCAGATAAACTACTTTTTGTTTCTTGTTTAGCACCTTAATGTCTGTTCTGTGTCTAACAGTTTTATTAGTTATTATGCCTCTATCCCAATGTATCTTAACTTGTTCGGTCTCAGTTACAGTTTCAGAAAAATATTTGTAGTAAGGTATTTCTGCGTTTCCTAAATGAAATCTGCTTACTAATTTCTGATGTAGTATTTTGCAAACTTTTTCATGTCTCGCTTTGTAGTAGTGTTGTGTTATATGATGTATATTTTTAGTCGCAGAATGGCAACTTCCGCATGTACCACCAATAGTTCTTTGCTTTGATAACTTGGTTCTGTATAGCTATTAAAAAACCTTTAGTTTCTGGATATATTACACTACGAGTGCGCCATTTTTCGGCGCTGCTTTGTTAACGTGTTCTAAAGTAAGTTCGTTGGCATATTTACCATACAACGGCTTCCAAGTAATGCCACTATCTTGCTTGCTACTGATATCGCCTGGGTTTCCAGGTTTTGAATGCTTTAATCAAGCGGAGAATATCAGATGTCGACAACAATTATGATTTTATGTAAGTCATAAATTATTCTTTTTGTGTATAAATAATATCGCAAATTAATAAATTGTATATTCTTCAGGTTAATAATATCTCACATCCCTCTTCCGCTTTCGGATCTAGGTACAGTAAGTCTCTCGACTGCTGCTTTTGAGCATCCGCCTTTTTCTATTGATCTTTGTAAGTTTGTATCCAGTACCATTTGCTCCAGGGTATCTAACAGCATCTTGGGTGTTACCCCAGTAACACATTACGGTCTGTGACGATCGATCTATCCAAATACAATTTAGCTCTAATGTTTTATAGAATCGTAGCAGGTTCATACTTACAGTATTGTACTCCCGTATTAAATAATTCATATTTTGCCCCATTTATGATGAATATATGTCGATGGAGATATTTAGGTGCTCTTCTGTTAGATTTCTTTTAGTGACAGATTCGTTTGCACCCAACGCTTTTGTAACTTCTTCATTCTCTATTTGATATTACTCCCCATCTTTAACACATCCCCTCTTAATATGGAATCTTCCATTTGTCTACTTTCAGTTGCATCTTTGCATCGTTTCTGAATGTAGCTGTTTTAAAATCTTTTATCTATTCCATATAGTTTTAAGTCATGCATGTATAATAGATGTGATAAGGTATACGTGCTCTCTTTTGCTTAATAAGGTAATTTTCTTTCTACTTACATTTAGACAAAACCATAGGGGGCTGAAACTATCCCGTTGAAATATTCGTTTTATTATGGAAATATCTTCGGTTTGTTTCCATTTCCTTGGCATTAATTATTAAATTAGTTCTTAACTTTTTTATGATAGTTTATAAAGCTCGAATGTATGCTGGGTGCAGCCTAGATAACTCTAGCACCTTCAATAACCAGTTGTGAGACACCGACTCATAGGCTTTCTTGTAATCTACGAATCCCATACTTTGTATCTGTGCTTTTAGCTGCTTGTTGAATCGTAATACCATCGATCGTTAGCTGCTCTTTGTAGCCTACAGATCCACGCATGCATCCTTTCCGTTGTTCAGACATAGCTGAATATAGGCAGATATCATGATAACACTGAAAAGCTCGTATACGTGATATCTCCCTAAAACGCTCCCGTCAATTTTAGGTGTCATAGGGATGAAGAACGCATATTTTTTGTATTACTCGAAAATTTTAATAAGCATCTGATTTAAGGCTTATATTAGATTACTTACGATTGCAATAAACAAGTTCGGCTTATAACTCCAAAATACGCTTCCCTGCATGCGTGTCATTATAGCGCAGTTGACACAACAACGATGCCGAAAGTGCAGCGGTTTAAATTGCGCTCACCGCCTTTTTCTAAATTTTTATTTGTCTGATTAATTTAAACTGAATATTGTTTATATATATATTGTTTTTATTTCAATTGCTACGTCCATATACTTTGCAACCTCATCCTTCATCACCGCCACATTAGTAAATTGAAATTTCAATTTATTTTATCTTCAGTACTTAATTCGTTTTCAGAAAAGCTAAATTTCTATAAAAAAAAACAAAATCAACATTAATTAAAATATCGTTACAGTTCGCCAACGGCGGCGGTTTGACAAATTTAACTTGTCAGCGACAACGTAATACAAATCGAATGAGTATGTTAGTACAAGAGAATCGGTAATAGTTACAACTTACTACTACTATACACGTTTCCCTAAAGTTTTACCAACGAGCACCGAGCAGCTGGGTATGACATTCCGACGCATTTTTCTTACGATTAAGTTAACATCTGGCTGGTCAATATCTCTGTAAACTGCTGCTGGCAACTGCAAAATGCTCCAGAATTTTGTGGAATTTATTATTTGTATTCCTAGTGCACCATCTCTTCAAAGATGACTTTGCAGAACTCTCAGAGAATTTAAATAATACGCCAAGCAGCTGCTGCAGCATGATACAGTAGAATTCTGAAAAACTATGTGCGCACAGTTTCAAACTTCAATTCATTAAAAGTTTCGTGACGCTGGTTTTCACGCGACAATAAAATGAATTCCAAAAGCGAACAATGCTTTTCAAAACAACATTCTAAACAATTTTAAATGTCCTGACAAACGGCCATACGAAAACGGGAATTCAGATCGTAGAACTAAATATGAGTTCACTAAGTAAATAAATACAAAACGCCACAATTTCTAAATTAGGAATATTTCAAAGACATTATAATATAAATTAATTTAAATGTCTTTATGCCTACTAATAATTCCAAGTAATTTTAGTGCAAAACTGAAGCTTTAATTCTATCCTCTTTGGTGCGAAAATTCGTCTTTCAAGTTTTCCTTCAATTTCTTAATAAAATTACCGAAATTGAGTAAAATTAATCCGAACAGCAGATTACGAAACTCGTCAAATTTGATCAGCTAGCGACTTGGTTACAGTAAAAATAAGTTGCGAAATATGGAGCTAAAGTGAAAAGCTCTTAATTGACGATTCCCTGTGCTGGTTCGGTAATAAATTTTAAAACAATCGACTGCTAATGAACTAGTCGCCATTCTTTACATTTTTTTTTCTCTCTGAGCAATATTACTTTGTTCATAATAAATATGAATATGCATGGTATCGTTTTATGTAAAAAAACGTTAAATATAGGAACAAAATAGGAATTCGTATCAAATTTAAGTGAACTAAAAAACATCTTATAAAGCTAAAGTTTTATAAAAAAAAATGGGCGAAACAGGTCGCTGGTACTTTCCCATACTTTTTACGTTTTAAATATTCTTGCGTCGAAAAGTGATTGAAATTTACATCTCCAGCCGGTACAAGCTCGCTGCAGACTCAAGACGTTGGTTACTTACGGGCTGCGCCCGCTCCTACGACGCGACGTGAAAGGCGCTAAGATATTTAATGCGCCAACGAAAATAGTTATAACAGTTTTATTTATACAGTTATCAAAAATCAGCAAAGAGAAAAAAATATTTATTTTTATTAGAACTAACTGATAGGCGTTAAAATCACGCAACTGCCGGAAAACACGTTGTTGATATTAAAAAGTATGGTTTTTTCCTTAATATAAATTAGTTGAAAATTCTCGCTGATTCTAATAAAGTATTTCAAATAGTCTATCGAACTGATAAAAGTTTATAACGATCGGCGTTTGCGTTTAGGAATAAGAAATTAATCTTTGAAAATTTTCAAAAATTCCTAGAGGGCGTCAAAGTGAAATTTTGGAAATTAGTAAAGAACACATTTTGTAGCTCATTGCAAGCTCTATCGGCTCAAAAAGTTTAAAAACAAATTGTGTGGGCAGTTTTTGAGAAAATTTTTTTTAATGTCCAAATTTTTGAACTGGTTGTATATTTACAATTTTCATTTTTCTAGGAATAGGAATAGCTATACCACAAAAACAGGTCTAATTTCCGTTTCCGGTTCAGATAAACGACCTTGCAAAACCTGCAACTAAAAAACTTCTACATACCAAATCTTATTAAAATCGGTTAAGGGGTTTCAGAGATATAAGGAAACGAACGCACCCACCCACAGACAGACTTTTTTAAAAACCACTTTTTTGGCTTACGTGGAGCCCAAAACGCGTATTTCTGTTAAAATCTGAAATTCGAAAATTTGCATGAAATCATAACTTTCCTTACTTGAGTAGAAGTATGGGAAAGTAAAATCAAAACGGACCCTATAGTGTTTTATTTTCTAACTTTCTCGGAAAAAGATAGTCTACCTGAAGATTCGGAAAATTTTCAAAAAACCAAGAACTTGATGTTTCGATTAAAAATATACTGGGGTGCTCATAAAGTCTGAATTACCTTCAGCAGCTTAATTATTCAAATTAGGACTTAAAAATTGTTGAACAAATACATCTGCGTTTTTCTAGTTAAGAGTCAAGGGTGCTATACAAGGACAAATAAATCCAGAGAGATATTTTTCTAAGGAAGTGTGTGGCCTGTTCAATCTATATCAGTATTAAATTTATTTGTGCCACTTGTTATGCAAATTGACAACTTGACGTGCCCATCCGAATCGAAATTATTTAAAAATTCTATTTGACGTGAGGCACGCTATTTAATATTCTTCTCCACCGTTCGCCACAGCAAAATTCAATTGCCTCGGCGATGTGTGGGGTAACTTTAAATGTAGAAAACCCTTGGGATAAAATATTCGTCGATTTCAGTTAATTTAAATTCCGCTGACTCTAATATTAAGACTGACATGTTTGGCTACCGAGGTTGTGAACTGTGGTTATGTATTTAAATTAACTGTCAAAAGGCCAATAGGTCCATTGCAGCAATTACTATTTTTAAAGATCCTAATGAAAACGTAAATTGTGTCTTAATTTGTTTATAAAGGAATGCGTAGAACATTTCATCGTACATTATTAATTTCTGACAATGTCAAGGATAAATCTGGAACGATGGTAAAAGCCAGAATTGGCACGACACACTTTAATGCTTTTTAGAAAACGCACAAAATCTTTACGCGTCGAGCCACACAGGATAGAAGAACAGCTATTAGAGCTGGGACAAAGATCGATAGTAAAACTGATCGCAATCGATTATAGTCGATTATTTTAGTATCCATTTTTGATTTTCTAAATAATCGAAGAATTTTTTGTTTTTTAATCGATTTTTTAAACTCGATTTTTAATTGGAATCTATTCTTCATATTTTAATCGAAAACTTGTGCTTATTCACCAACTAAAAATTTTTTTGTAATTGATGTTTGTAACTTTAATTTTTTAATTTGAGATATAATACATGTTCTGCATGTAATCGATTTTTACTCCGCATTTGACGCCAATGGTGTACGTTTTAAAACCATTATCGTGTTTTATACCCAGGTGGGCTATTTGGAAACAATCTGTTGTAATCAATAATTATAATCAATTTTATAATCGATTAATAGAATCGATTGTTATGATCGATTCTCAGAATCGATTTTTATAATCGATTATTGAACTAGATTTTAAAACTTAATAGTTTTCTTTTTCTATCGATTTTTAATCTAAAATCGATTTTGACGTATTGCCAAAAATCAATTCTAAAATTTAAAAAAGTCCCAGTCTTAGCAGCTATACATAAAGTACAATAAGTTTTAAATCAGCAACGCAAATCTTCTTACTGCGTCTGCTTCGCCATGAGATTGCTAAGTGTGATAACTGTGTTTATATTCTATGGTTTAGCGTTTACCTGCAAAGTTCTTGACAGCGCAGATGAGAAATGCGTGTACAGCCTTTTTGCTGCGTGGGTGGTTGTAGGGTCGAATCTCAGTGATGACTAACTTCTTATGGTAATTCATACTATTTTTTAAACAACATTGTCGGCCTATAGGCGGTCTACGCGAGGTTATTATTGTAAATCTATTTTGTTTATCAAAAAATTCGAAAACGAAGTTTTACTCGCTTAAAGCAAATGTACTCAAATCAGGCGCATGCGCAGTAAAAGAAGTGGTGTAGCTGATTTAAAGTCTACCTTACTTCTAAGTAAATGACACAAACATGAAAGTTGGTTTACTTTATCTGCGTACGAAAGAGCGTCGAAATATCCAAGCACTTTTCAAAATTGTTGTTTATTTACAAAAATCATATTGCAACATATTCCTTGCAAGTATTGTCTAAAACATATTTAAATATAAGTTGTTTTTTAAATTGCTTATATTTATTTAACATCTCAGAAAAGTTATTAGCTATAGAGTGGTTTTAAATAGAAACACAAAACAAAGTAACGTTTTCTTGTTTGGTGTCACATCTAATCGTACAATTTAACTGTTACGAGTAAAATAAACATGTTTATATTGCCCGGGACACAATTTATCTAAAATGTGCACAAATAAAGCGTCCTTTTTTATATATTTTTAAAACTACAAAAAGAAGTTATAGGTAAAAGTTTTTTAGAATTATCTAAAAGACTTGTAAGTTATTTGAATTTAAATATGCTTCGAAATGAACTAAAAAACAAAAATGTTATATTTGATCATTGTAAATATACCGTATGAGCACAAACGGTATAAGGGGTGACACCATTTGATTTAAAAGACTAGCACAGCACCCAGCAATGAAGCATATCCGCCCCCCATCCAGGCGGTGAAACCTTTCGGGACGCCATGATGGAGGTACGCTCGATCAACGCGCCTGCCCTTAATACAAGAAAGAGAACAGGCTACCAGTCCTGGCATCAGGCTGCGAGTCCTAAGCCCCTACTGGTGGAGGGAGACTACCTAAATCTCTACTGATTCTGCAGATCAGTGCCCGAGCTGAGACGCAGCTCACCCGTCGAACCGCACTAAGACGGCCCTTCGGCTATACCACTGCCACCACGAGTCCTACTCCGTGACCAAAAACGGGGGGTGTGAATCCTCCGCGGGCTCGGATGGTCCCCGTGGTACCAGTCAAAGAAAATCACTGGTTGAACTTGTCGGAGCGAGCGCATGCCAAGCAGCGCTGCCCCTCCCAGTTAGGACATCGCAGCTACGCACCGCACCGCCCAGACTGGTCGGTAACCGGCCTGATCATAGTGGCCGGCACCTCAACAGCGTCGGGTGTACATAAGTACGAACCCTCTGGGTCGACACTTAGATAGTGGGCGTGAGCAGGCAAAGTGCGCCTCACCGCTAGAATTCTAGTCTCCAGTGCCAGCTGCAAACCATTCCATCGTTGGAAAGCACCATTACTTGCCGGCCGACTATTATCCGGTCAAGGAGCGGGGTTTCCACTTCAGCGATCGTGCTGCCAGCTGCACACCACTCCATCGTGACAAAGCACCATCACTTGCCGGCCGACTATTATCCCGTCAAGGAGCGGGGTTTTAACTCCAGCGATCGTACCTGAGGCGTTAGAACTGAGGGTTGGGTGCAAGCGACACCCCTAGGGCCCAGGTCCCTTTTGCAGCAGCAGCCACTCCATCCTGGAAAGCACCATCACCTGCCGGCCGACTATTATCCGGTCAGGGAGCGGGGTTTTCATTCCTGAGAGCACTACCGCTCAGGTGTTAAGACCCATACTAGGGGCCAGCTTGTTTACACTTCTAGAGTCCAAGACTCTCATAGCAACTACGCTTCTCCATCCTGGGGTACATCTTCACCCGCCGGACCCCCATCACCATCAATGCGAGGGTACCCGGTCAGGGAGCGGGGACCCCCTTTTACCTGCCGGAGCATTTGCCATCCAGCTCACGTCGGGGAGAAAACGGGCTGGTACGTTCCCGGTACCCCGGTCAGGTAGCAGGGTTCCATTCCAGAGAGCGAGCTACTGCCGAGATGTTAGAACCCATCTTGAGGGCTACACTTCACCTGGTGAAATCACTCACCCAGTCTCCGTGGTCCCAATTAAGGAAACCTTGAACCTCTTCGAAGTGAGGTGGACGTACCAAGTTGAAAGCACCGAAGTGACCGTTACAACGCCGACCCCGCACAAGGTGTCTTTATTCACGCCTCTCACCTAGGTGAGTGTCCTTGGCCGCCCCGCTCATAAGGGTTGACATTGGAAATCTCAAGGTATGTCGTTTCTTAAACAATGCGTGCTCGGGTGCAAGGATAACATATTAACCTAACTTTTTAAAACCCCGCTGCATTGTTATCAATAAAGAGATTTCGATTTCTAAAATACGACAAATTCGCAATAATAAAATGTTTAAACACGACAAATGTAATCTCTATACCGGATGTAACAGGGAATAGGTTCACCTCCTTTGTTTTTGTTATTTATTAAGATAACCAATTCAAATTTAGTGGGGTTAATATATGTATAGTGCCTATTATTTGACCTACATTATGACTCTTTGGAACTTCCGGTTTCGCCGGAAGTGACATCAACTTTCTTTTCTTAAATGGAACACCCTGTATATTTTTACATTTTTGAATTCGGGAGGAAATTCTGTTCATGGTGATGTTGTTTAACTAAATTTTAGGTGATATGAAAATATTTGGCCGCAAAAATAAAAACCCACCCGAAATGTTTGCTATGAAGTAATAGTTATTTGTATTATAAGTAAAGAAAAGTATTGTTACTTTTCTTTAAGAATAATACATAACATTCTTTCGGACACTCAACGGAAATGAATTATATAAGGATTACATTTTATAAGAAATTATTTAAAAAATACATGACAAGCGCGAGAATCAAATTGCCGTTTCCATCACTGCAGCAACTAAACAAAAATAAGTAAACAAAAATTTCGTCGTGTGGTCGCGTGAAATTTTGTGAAAATGGAAATAAATAATGAAAATCATCCTGAAATATCGGCATTAGCGCTTGAAGCGGTTGCTAGTTTATTACCATCGAAATCACGAGCTAAATATGAGAAGACCTACAATATTTTCAATTCCTGGAGGACTTCAAAGAATGTAAGGGATATCGACGAAGAAGTTATGCTTGCTTTATATCATGAAAAGGTTAGTTTTCCTGAATACATTTATAAATTTCTCTAACGTTAATAGTTGTACATTTAATATTTATTCCAATAAATAATTAATAATTGTTTATTTTGTTGCTATAAAGAAATGGTTGCTATAAAGAAAAGAGATACTTTTCTTTACGATTTGTAATAAGGAAATGTAGTCCATTTCCATTGAGTGTCCGAAAAAGTATTGTTTTAAAGACGATTATGGTAATTTGAACTCTACCGGCTTAGATGAAGAAACAGCTGTTTCAGTAAACAACAAAAAATAAAAAAGGCATACTCCGATTTTTGAAAACAATATAACTGCATCAAAAACGATGCAAGTTCTTGACAGTTTAGTAGGTCGCAATTTGTGGATTATTGGTTTTTTTGCCAATACTGTTTTAATTGCAGCTGTATTTAAAGAGAATAGCTAATTTTGTATTTTGTGCTTCAAAATTAACAAAGAAATCAGTTAAACATATACAACACTAACTACAAAATGAGCTATTATCTCTAAATACAGCGATAATTAATACAATCTTGACAAAAAACAAATAACACACAAATTGCAACACAGTAAACTGCCAAGAACTTTCATTGTTTTTGATGCAGTTCTACTGTGTTTCATAATTTGGAATAACGAAATGCTCTTTCGAAGGCACATAACGAACCTATTTCGTTCTATTTGACAAAATTGAGCTTTTTTTCTAAAAAAAATCGTTTTTAGCGACTTTAAACGCTGCTACATCTCAGCCGTTAGAGTTAAAATTACTCATGCCCGCTCTTAAATAAAATTAAATAAAATCTTAAAATTTGAATGCTGTACCTTAAAAATACCGGAAAAAAATAATAGTAAAACGGGTTTCCTATTACACCCGGTATGTTAAATCCGGAACTGTCTCAACTTTATGCGACGACTCTTACATCTTGACACAGCTTACTTATCATTTTGTTAGCTGGTTCCAAAGTTTACGTTAGAGTCACGAGTCACGAAGGACGACGCGCACTTGCTTCCGAAAGCTTGCGTAATTCAAAAGATGCGTAGAGCGTAGGCCACGGGTTCAGCTAGTATGCGTTACAAACTAAAATAATAATGATAGCAACATATATAACAAATAGGTAAAGACTTTTATTACACGAAGTCTTATCTCTAAACACAACCAGCCAAATAAATCCATTTTTCATTTTCACAACGTTCTCCATTTCAAAAATGTAATTCAATTATAAAAACTATTTGCTCTTGAGTGCTCATTTAACAAACTTTGTTAATCACATTATAATTTCATATTCAAGTTTTAGAGATAATTCTAAACAAGTGTTACTTATAACTTCTTGTTGTATCTTTTCAAATAAGGGCACTCAACTTGTGCATAATTTCAAAAAAATTGTTTTTCATGGGTTAATACACACAACAAAATCATTATTTTTACATTTATCCATGTTTCTATGAACAGTAAAAAAGGCATCTAATAAAAAAGTTATGCTATTTTCGACTTTTATTTAAAACCTTTGTGTAAACAATAGAGTTTTTGACATATTTGTTAAATAAAAATAAAGATATTTATAATTTAAACACCTTTATTAAAAAATATTTTAGTTTTAGACAACATTTTGGATGTAATTTGTTAAACTATGATTTATACAAACAAGGGGCTCTTTTGAAAAAAGGGATTGGTCATCTTTCGCTCTTTGCTAAAAATAACTCCTTGGGGTATAACGATAAAGTATAACTTTCATGCTTTTGCCACTAAAAGTGTAGTTTTTCTACAATGATGCCAGCATAGCCGCTCTACTAGTAGGGTAATGTTTCCCACGTCTCTAATAAAACAGTCAAAATTTCAGAATACTTTTTATCTGGACTGAAGTCTTAGAAATGTTCAATCAATGATATAAATTGTCGTTTTAAGTGTGAATGTGCAAATTAGTGTGATTTTCAATCTCCTAATTTACTTTACTATTTGATTTCATACATACGATGTCGGTTATTTCGATTTTTGAATGTTCAGAGAAATTATTGGAAAAAACAAAGTGTTGTTTAATTATAATAAACACCTTAACACTTTTGTGGTAATTGTAAAACTTGCATGGTAATATTAAACCTTACAGATAGTAACAACCAAGACAAAGTAAAACTCACACGTAAACTAATCACCTTGAAGTTTTTCAGCAATCAAAGCAAAGTTACAATAACTGGCAGAACTGCAAATCGATCATTTATTGCTCGGTATTCACATTGATAGCTTACATGGAATTATGATCGCTGATGCAAATTTGGTTTAGAAAAACAAATTAATATTGTTACTGTATTTTTGTTATCTCTTTAATTGTGTGTTGGTGTAGAAACCAATAACAAAACCAAAATACGGAAATATTTTATTAATCTGAATATATGAACATATAGCACTAGCCGAATATAAGCTTCCGAATTAATTAAGGCTTAAGTTAATTAACTTACGATTGCAATAAATAAGTTCGGCTGCTAACTCCGAAATTACGGTTCCTCGCATGCGTGTCTTCATAGCGCAGTTTCAAGCGGGGGTGGCACGCTCGTGACACAACAACGGTACCGGTTTAATTTCCACCCACCATCTATTTCTTTTTTAATTTAACAACTGTTTTATTTTATAAGAGTTGAATATTATTTTTTGCTGTTTTTTTAATTGTCAATTTACCCAATATATTATATTTAACTAAATCTTCATTAAGTCATCTTTGCATAATAAAGTTTTAGTCTTGAGACACATTGTATGTAGCGGTAATGCTCTTAAGCAACTACTTTGCCCCGCATGTGCCGAAGGTTTTGTTTTTCTTGTTTTTGTTATTATTTAATTTTACCTTTGAATTTTTTTACAGATTTTATAAATGCACATGCCTGTTCTTAACGTTGAAGATTATTAATGTGCTTCCAAAACAATTAAGTAATAGGGTGGTTTAGTAAACTAAATTTAAGTGCAGACTTTCATGCTTAATTAATTATTAAAGAAACTAAACATTTACAGAATGACAAGCTCAAAACACCTGCTGAAAGCACGTTTGACAGTTTGACTCTGGATGCCATATTGCAAAACATCTCGCGTACGTAAAACGTAAAATACGTTTTATTGGTAAAAGCTAAGAAAATGGAGAAAACTTCAAAAATATTCAAACCAGAATATAAGTTACTTAAGGTTAGATAATACAGAGTATCAAGGTTTAAAAATTCCGAACATTGTTACTTAAATACGTTTCCTTTATTTATTGTTCAAATGTTAAGTGCATTTCTCAAGATGTATCTGACCGACGCGACGCTGAGTCAGTAGGAGAGTTATAATCTCCAACATTACTAGACGACGGCATTGTTTGAAATCAAATAATTACAGAAATACGCAATCAGGCACCTGTCGAAAGTACGTTTGTACTGGATGAATTGGCAGTTATAATTCAAAACGTTCGGCATACAATGACAGCTATATCAAAAATATAAGTAATTTTAAAAATTATCAAAATGGGATATACACAGTGTTTCTGACCCACTCTGGGTTAGTTATTATTGACAAAAAATAAATCAATTGCAAAGTACCTCAGAAAAATTACAAACGTTCGGACGTTATCCTAAGAGTCGACGCAGCTCTTGTTTGATTTATTTTACTATAACAATATACATTTTTACATTAATCTCAAACCAGTTCGTGCTATTATCATTCCGAATACTCCTCGTTCGTGCAATTTTTCTTGATACATTTGACAAGGTGAGCACTCGCGCTTGTAGATGTGGCCATTGTACTCTAACTTCCCACTCACCAATCTGTCAAGAAACACTCGCTTGTCAAAAATATGGGTAAAATTACATATGCATTTGTAATAATACTATTTATGTCCGTAACACGACTTGGTTTACAATTGCATGGATTGTGTGCTTTCACGACGCAAATTTCAATTGTGTTAATAATGACAATGGTTAATAAAGTTTGCTGTAGACAAAACAAAATTACACCTTCCCGCTTTAGGACTATGCAGATCAGAAGCACAACCAAACAATGAAGAAGTATAATTACACGGTTTATTGGTACACAAACTAATTATACACTATATGGTTCCATTGTTAATAACTGTTGCTAATATAAATTATTTTAATTTGCTACAAATTACGGATTTTTTTTTTAATTTTTAATTGTTCTGCTTGCCTGTTTTAATAAGATTCGATTATTAAAAATCTCTTATAAAATGTTACAATAATCTCTCGATAGTTAAAAAAACATTATTAGACTAACCTTCTCTAACCCTGATTTTATTTTTATCTTCTCCTTTACTTCCTTTCTTAAAACTTGCAGCTAAAAGTTACTCGCCCAAAGTATTTCGTAGCGTGATTGATGTCACCTCTAAATTGTTTCGGGAAACCACCGTACAATTTTAACACAAGATACCAACCGTGTTAGCAGTTTCCATCGAACATTTAAAGTGACACCGCTGTTAATTGCTTTCACCCTTTCTCATCACTAGTTGCTTTCAGACACAGGACATTGACACAAAATGTTACCGAGATTACGATTACACCTGCTGTTGGTTAAGTTCGCATCTGTTGCGTTGGCTTTCGCTCTATTTACCCCCAAAACTTGACTACGTAAGGAAAATCTTAACTTCCCAGACTCATGCAAATTCTTATGATAATGCAGATTTATTTATATATCAAACCTGCCAATCTTCACACAATGTCCTGAAAATTCCTTGTTCGCCCTCGATTTCTTGCTGTTTGCATTACAGGTTAATGATCCGTAAACAGCTTGCGAAATGACGAGTTAAATCTTCCATGAATCTTGCCAAAAAATTGCTTTTATAATGTGGGACATGGGTATAAAAAGTAGTTTCCCCATATATTTCGCAGATGCCTCATCAAATATTCAAAGCGCTTTTCTTGTTTTACTCAAACGGGTTTATAACTGTAGCATTCACATGTCCTAATGTGATCCATCTGTTAGCCCCTTTATAGCAACGAAGAGTAGAAATGGGGTGTTTTCCACAACAGTTTGCAAAATTCACAGTTATTAAGACAGGGTGAAAATTGTATCTATCGTATTGGAGTAAACAGTTGGATAGTATCCAGAGCACAATACGGGCACTGAATTTTTCGTCACTGAATCGCGTTTCAGTCTCAGGAGAGGCTATTTCTAGAATGAAAGCTTTCAAGCTGTACAGCAACAAAAATACGTCACCCTCGTCACTTCGCTAGAACAGAATGAACTCTTGGCACGTGTCAAAAAAGATCAATGGGGGTCAAATAAGGCATATTTCAAAATCAGGGGCAGATGTTCGTTCACCTTGATTATTGGGCCGACTAAGACTAGATTAAACGAGCGCCGATTCGCTTTTTATTGCGATGATTTGTCTTAGTACTACGTGACGATATTTGTGGAATGAACGAACTCTTCCAGTTGAAAAAGTAACCGAACAGCACACGCTATGATTAACTAACCCCATCTTTCACGGTTCGTTCTGGAAACAAAAATAGCTCCTGGTTTTCCCAAATTCCAGGAGTTCCGATGTATAAGCTAATCAGTTTGAAATCACCGCTAGTAACGCAACTTCGTAGCAAGTACCTACTTATACTAAAAAATGAATTTATCTCGATAAAACGCAAAGATCACTCAAATTGGGAGAAAACATTAATGGCAAAACAATTTAAAGTGGCTAGCTTCGTCCATAAAAAAAGTTTAGAGAAGTAATAAATAAAGATATAGGAAGTAACAAACGCTCGTTAAAGAAAGGGTCGCTTTATGAAAGTCAATTTTGTATTTTGTACTTGTTACTGTTCAGTGTGTCACCAATAGTGATATTTTACGTTCCAATTTCCTCAGGTTTAAGATTTACAACCATCCCCAGTTTTGACTCTAGTTTATATCTTTCAAGTTAGAACAGTTGATATTATCTATTGTAGAGAACAGAGAAATGCAAATTTGCGTATTTATTCATTATTTGAAGTTGATAGAAGTGATTGCTATTAGTAAGAAGCTATTTCAATAAATTAGCATTTTCAGGTGTACTGAACATATTCCCTGGCGACTTGGCGGTGTAAAGCCTTAGCAGCAAAACCAATGACCGACGCACCATTACTATTAAAAAAGAAGTTAATTATACGAAAGCTATTTATGAATAAGCGAACGCCAACCTGACTCGCCTGTCTAATAGTAATAGTAATAGCTCTCATAGCGTTTCGTTGTTGAAAATTTGCAGCAATATATACAGAGTGCCCATATTAAAACTCCGAGCCTAAATTTTTCTAAATAGGCAACACACAATGCAACCCCCAGATCACTATGCATTTCCACCATTTTTTTTAAATTGAGATGAGAGTTGTTTTACAGTACATGTATCTACTAATGATTAAGTACAAATTTAAGGTTACTTTAATAACTCAAATTTAATATTTGACAACAATAATTTAATAGGAACATAGTACAAAAACTAACGAAGCAGGTGTTCAAATTGCCTTCCCCCTTCATTTTCGCAGAGTATAATTCTTCTACGCATCGAACCTCTAACACGAGCTAGCATTTCCGGTGTGATAGAGCGACAACATTGAATTATCCTTTCGCGTAGATGTTCTTCATTTCGAATGGGCACTTCATAGACATCATTTTTTACTTTGCCCCACAAAAAGTAGTCTAGCGGAGTCAAATCGGGACTACGGGCAGGCCAAGGATGCAATGCACCTCGTCCAATTACGCTTTCCTCAAAACGTTGGTTAAGATAATTTCTCACATCCCTATGAAAATGCGGAAGTGCACCATCATTTAAAAACCACATGCTATTCCGTACGTTTTGAGGAACTATTTGGAGGAGAGCCGGTAGTTCATTAATTAAGAAATTTAAATACATTTCACCATCTAAATTTCCATTAAAGAAATGTGGACCTATTACAGAATCGCCGATAATACCGCACCACACATTAAGAGAAAAAATTCTCTGAAAATGAGTTATCCTGATCCAGCGGGGATTGTCTTGGGCGTAATAGTGGCAGTTATGTCGATTAACCATGCCGTTGTTTGAAAACCTCGCTTCATCGCAGAATAATACCATACTTAAAAATTCCGCATTGCCGTCAAGAAATTGACAATACTGAACACGATGCTCATAATCCCTATCTTCAAGATGGTGTATGGTATAAACATGGTAGGGGTGAAATTTGTTCGCCTTAAGAATATTGAAAACAGAACATTTGCTAACGTTTAAGGCATTTGCAATCGCTCTTTGACTTGTAACCATTTCAATTACAGCTACTTCGTTATGTTCAACCGTAACTTGGCGTGCCCTTACTTTTGGTTTTGAAAATTGCCCATACTCTTGTAAATTCAGAAGAAGCATTCTAAATGTTTTGTCTGTTGGAATTCGTCTACCTGGAAAGCGTTGCGCATATAAAGTACTGGCAGCATTCGCATGTTTTCGACATTCATCCAGAATTAGAAGCATGTCCACTTTGTCAGCGTTGGAATACATTTTGCACCAAAGATTAGTGATCGATAGTCTTTGTTTTGCACCATTCAAGTAATGTGGCTTAACGAATTTGATTAGTAAACTGTCAAGTTAATGCAAACATGATTGCCCTGATCTTAATTATAGAAATATTTTGTTTTAAAATAATAGTCGGCAGTGACTTGTAATGTGTGTTGCCTATTTAAAAAAATTTAGGCTCGGCGTTTTCAAATGGGCACTCTGCATAATGATATCCTTGTACCCTTGTTTAGGCAATAAAAACAACTGTAATTATTTTTAATTACTAAAATTTCAGCACGTATTAATTTCCTGAAAATGTTCGAATTCGAGATTTGACGGATATAAAAGGTTTAGACCTTTAGAACTAGTGTTGGGCAAGTTTCCGAAATTTATTATTTGGATTGTTTCCATGGAAACTTTCTACGGAAACTTTCTATATTATAGAAACTTAAGGAAATATTTCTTAGTCTAGAGTTGCAACTTCCAAATTGCAATTGCAGAAACAGTTAAACTAAACTTTTATTACTGTTCAAGGATTTAAAGTTTAATTAATACATGGAGTTGATATATTTCGGGAATTACAGATCAAATACGACGCCATATGAGACAATATAATATAATCAGGGTAAGATTAACCACAGTTTCAGTAGGTACATGCAAGAGTAAATTTACTTAGAAATTTTACAACCGAACTAGGTAATAATGTCATAAAAACATAGGTAAACGCATTGATGCATCTCTGAACACATTTATTTCATTTGTACTAAAAAGTCGATAATATATAAATTTCCATTATTTTGGAAAGTTTCCAGTTGCCCGAGAAACTTCTCATTTTTTAGTTTCCGATGGAAAGTTTCTATATAAAAATTCCCCACTGTCCAACACTATTTTGAACTTAAAAAAGTGATATTCTAAACAAATTTGTCTAAGGGTGGGTGGATGCGTTTGTTTATTCGTATACGTATAATATAGGAATGTTCCAATTTTACTGAGCTATGGATTGTAGAGGTACATCAAAAATTCATCAGGAACTAAGTTTTTGAAAACAATCAGAAGCGCGAAACATAAGTTCGTTGTAGGTATCATACATTCCAGTGATAAACTACATCAAACTAGCGCAACGAATAATAAAAAAAGTAAGTGTAACTAAAGGCCTCAGACAAAGATGCAACATAGCGCGCCACTGCTGCTTAAGATACGACAAACATTCTCGAAGATTAGAGAAGGAAATTGGTATTACAATAGGGAATGACCAGTTACTAATGCTTCATTTCGCACATTACCAGGTGATAATGACTTAAGATGCCAAAGGCATATATTACATGCTATGAAAATTGGGGATTAACGGTTAATACAGCAAAAATAAATAATCGGGTTGGGCGTGGTGCAGGAGAAGGTTTAAAAATTGAGCTAGAACACAATATAAAACTCAAAATACTACAAGTACTTAGGCGTAAAAAATACTAAAGAATAGGAAAATCGATGAAGATATCATAGACAGAGTCGGTCAAAGTAGAATAGTGATTAGACAACGGAATAGTCAATTGCAAACTGCAATAGAAAAATTGAAGTTTATGAAACAGTAGTTAAAAACATAAGTATGGTTCAGGGCAGTGGGAAAATTAATAACAGAAAGAAATCTCGAAAAACAGTTAAGGAAATCGGTTTTTGGAGAACATGCAACAACATTACAAGGCGAAGGAAGTACGAAATACAGCTATAAGAGAAAAAATAGAATAATGGAAAGTATCGAAGCAATACGCGTAAGGTCCTATGAGCATATGCAAAGAATGCCAAATAAACGAAAGCGATAGCAAATATTGTTGGGACATCCTTCAAATAGAATTTTAGGCCGCTTTTAGAAGGTGCTTTACCGAATGATAAAGTACAATTTATGAACAGTATAAGTATACAAAGAGTGCCGGAAATACATAGAGTACGTAATACTGCAACTTTTGGAGGTAAAATAGATTTGAAAATGTACCATCAACTAGTAGGTCGGTAAGACTTCGTTGGTGTGATAATAACAAACATTAATTTTGCATATTAGGCAGTGTGGTCGTATTGATGTGACAATATTATCAGTATCTATGAAAAAAAATTGCAATTTATTGTTTGAAATGGAATTTTATGTTTGCAGAACATGCAAATGGCACGTACATGCTACCAGGAAGAATTTTTGAATGAGTATTTAATTCTAAACTTATCTATCACTTCCAAAGCTTCTAATAATGTGGGCAGCTTTGGTTTAACTTTGTTTAAATGAAATAAGGTTTATTGTATTTAAATAAACGTTCTATTATGGCAATATTTGTTAACTTGACTATCTATTTTCGGGACACCCTGTATATAATGTAGGTTAGCAACCAGAATGCTTTGCCGCTTTAAAAGTTGCTAGCGGAATCCGTAAGCTATGCCCCATTTTTTTAAATACTAAATAAGCTGCTTAAGTTGCAGTGTAGCTCACCGTAGGCGTAGATCGAAGTCCTGGCTTTATAAATTTTAATTAAAAATTGCTTTAATTCTATATAAATCAATTTGGGGAAATTGTTTTGCTAAAACTAGGGAGAGAGGGAGGAAATTAATCCTCCTAAATATTGCTACACCTAAAGATTAAGTTCTATATCTTATTCTACTGTTACTCATGAGCACTTCAGAATAAACAGAAATTTTTTATCGTTCCCCATTTATTCAAGAGAATTTAGTTTTTTTTTTAAATTCATAGAAGGCGTCACAGAGTAGTTATTGAACACGAAACATCCCAAGTTCTATAATCTTACTAAGTTTTAAAAATATCGTGTGGGCAGTTTCTGAGCAATAATATTGACAATGTCCAAAATTTTGAAAATATTTTTACTTCACAGTTTTAGTTGGTACAAACATTCTCTTAAATGATAACATTGTGTTCCTCTACGGCTATTTTAATTCCAAATGTATTCCCGATCTGTCGATTCGTTTTTGAGTAAATAGGCACAGTGGCCGCCATTTTAAAGCTAGAATGCTCCGAAAAAAACTTTCGATTTGTCTTACCGCCCTCTATGTTATTCTCTTCTTAGATTTATGAAATTCTGATTGTGAAAACGATGTTTCCAAAATACAATTACAAATGTCATAAAAATAATAAATAAGAAAAAGGAGGAAGAACCCTTCAATTTGTGCCCCTCTAAAATACGGTGACCATATTTTCTTTTGAAAAAAGTAAAGGACAAATTTTTCTGTTTATTATTTACGTCACAAACGAAAACTGAGCACAAAACAAAGGAAACTTGAGAATACTATAATCTTAATAACTAAAATAAAACATAACTTATGAAATTACTTAATTTTGATGTTTTCCACATGAATTAACTTGTTTTAAATTGTCATACCTTTCTTTAGAAAGTCATAAAAATGCATGCAGTTCTTCAAAATTGTGGTTGCGTTTGTTAGCTGGTCACATACTGCTTACTATTGAAAATATTAGCTCAGTAACGGCCATCGAGCCCAAAAGACATAAACAAAATTTACCAATTTTTAAAATATTAAAAAATATATGTTGATTGATCTTGGTTATCAGTGTTTGCAACTGATTTGATTTCTCATTCAAAAAAGTTCAAAAAAGGCATTTTCGAAAGATCAATTTGCTCTTTCATTAAAGGTACAGTTTTTAAATGTTTGTGAATGTCAAATGCTTCCAGTATATCTAATTTGCATAATCACAAAAGTATAAGTATTTTATAGTGTTATTATATGGCATTAAGTATTTGTGTTCTAATAAGTTTTTAGCGTACTTGATTTATGCGGGGGTTTATACTTGTAACAACGTACGTGTTCTTTGTATCTAATATCAAAATTTCTAATGTTCTGGCCTATATAAATCAAATTACAATGGGAGCATTTGAATCAAATCAAGCAAATCATTGTTATTTCTTTTGAATTAAACAAAGTGTTTAAAATGTGTTATTCTGATAGCAACGCCAACTGTTTTACTTTTTTAAACTTAAACTCTTCAGGAAAAACATCCCCTAAAAGATATTCTATGTTAGCCCCAGTAAAATTAATTAAAATTTTAACTTGTCCTCATTTCCAGGGAAATGCCTTAACGGAAACTTCAAAATGTTTTTGGAACTAATTACTACGCACTAAAAATCTTGTAAGACCTATGAATACAATATCAAAATGAAATTCGCTCTTATTCATGTAAGCGAGAGATGTAATGATATAATTAACATATAAGTACGTGATTGAAACGTAAATATAGAAATCAAACAATAAATGTCTAAGATGCCTCTAGATGTAGGACATGATACTGGGTGATGCGCCGTCAGTAAAAGTAGAGTTCTTTCAAAAATATCTGCAGTAAACAGTTTTAGAGTAAACACTTTTTAATAACAAACGGAAGTTTGTAAGTCAATGAGTGGTGGAATTTATATAGCATGTATTTGTTTGTTGTCAGCGCGATAAATAAACATTGCAAGGACCCCCCCGTTGTGTTATAGTAATAAATCTTTCCGAGATGCAAAATTCAGTCTAGCTGTTATGATGCAACAGTTAGGTATTTAATACATACCTTCCTTTGTTTCCCTTGCTCTTTACCGATTACCCTCGATTAATCAATACCGCATGATTCTAGTTCTTTAAGGATACACCTTTTCTAGTCGATTTTACAATTACTTAAATTATGGTTACATCATAAAATTAGAAACAGTCTTAATACTCCATTTCGCTTCCTTAATTATTAATTTTATTATACTGGCTGTAATATAATTTAGGAATATAAATAATTTTTTAAGTTACTATGTCAAACAGGCGCTCTCAAAAAAATTAAGAAAAGGGGAAATGTATCGAATTACTAATTAAATTGGATAAGTCGTTTATCAAAAAAAAACTAACAGTGAGGTTAATATTATTGATACTAAAAACACATTTGTAACAAAGGATCGACTCTACCTACATTTTTTAACAGAATTTTTAGCTGACAATGTCTGGATAAATTACATTGAAATTCTAAGCAGGTTTTTCATCTCCCGAATACATGTTTTCGATTTTTCGTAAAAAATATTAATACCTTGCTACCGTCCGCCTAGATAATAACAGCAAAATGGAGTTCGTTCACGTGCGATATCGATTACGCATTAGGAGGCAGCATTTTCCAATATTTTGTATGTAATAATATAGGTATTTGTACATACACACAACATAATTTGTACAGCACTATTTATTCGAACCAGGTATGACGGCCAAATTAAATATTATATTCCAGGTATTTGTTTGATTCAGCAGATTTACGCATAATATTTATTCAAATATGGCTATATCACACAATAATGTCCCTTGGGGTTGAACCGAATTGCAATCGCCGGTAGTATGCACATGACAGTTTCGGTCTAAAACAAAACCTCATTATACGAGCTCTTTGGCAGTAAACCGAGCTGCACTCGGCTTCATTATCCGCTCTTGTCACTCAGCACGAACCCATATTTCATCTCTTCACGCCAGATCCAGAATGTCTCCAAGATCCCCGTGAAACTGAGTCTGATCACCCTCGCTTTATCTGTCCCTACATATTACTGTCAGCGGCAGGTTTTCACGACGATGCTTTCGCTTATATGGAGAAAGCATCATTCAGATAATGCTATTTAATATTTTTTCGATATGCGTCCTTTTATCGAAGCTTATAAATAAAACTCAAAAAAAATTCTCGGCGTTCCAAGTGTTCCTCTGTATTGGCTCTCCGTTTTCGTTAAGTCTTATTAAATTATTTATAGTCAGCACTTTGCTGGGGTTCGCCGCTCACGTACGTATACCTGAATAGTCGCGCTTCTTCTCCATTAAATCTTGGTCCCCTATGTTTATGTTATGTCACTATACGACTCCGGCTTAAATTAGACTCACTCTAGTATTTATTGCTACATTACTCCCTACGTCTGCAACCGCACGTTTTCCGAAAGTAGTAACTGACCATCCGAATTAACAGCTTTCGACGCTGCGTATTACTCACCTCTGATTATCTGTCATGATATGGTCTAACAAAAATGAAATCAACCCCAAATATGACACAATTATTGTTTAAAGAATTCACATTTCAAACCGCAACAAGGACTTCATCGATCTGTTGTTAGAACAAAAACAAACATTTTCAGAGCACAGCTGCTAACACCATCGTCTGGAGTTTTCGGTTGTTTACTACATGTCCCGCACACTATCAATTAATTAATTAAATGGCTATTATAACGCCACCAAACAATTTATTAATAACGGTTAAGTTTTACAGAATAAGAAGTAAGAAAAAAATCTAATAAAACTAACAATTTGTAAATCAGTGCTATAAGTAAGATATATTTTCGTTCATCATTTTCTGTTTATTAAGTAGTAGCGGAACCCGCGTGTTATGCCCCAAGGTTTTTTTGTTTTCAAAATAATAACTAAGTAAACGTAGTAGGCTCTGCAGCGGACCGCGTATTCTATAATGCGAGCTGGCTGGTGTACATGCAGCAACCATAAATTGTGTTTCCAACCTAATTGTTATTGTAAACGTGGGCTCCCCCAATATTTGGGTTAAGATTGGTTCTCTAACTTCTTCTTTGGGATGTACAGTTTAATTATTAATTCTCAGCCTATTTATTTGGTCCGCATCATTGCTTGCGTTTGAAATTTAATAGTTTAATATCAATTCGTCCAATTATTGCTTGTCCATATCTTTAGCAAGAAGTGCACTTGCTCTCGAATTTCTTGTCCACGAAGCGTTCGTCGCGAAAATTGGTCTGGTAATGAAGGGATGGCTATCAGCGCATTGAGCTCCTATCATCCAACAACACTATGTAAACCTACTTTTGTTATTTGGATTGAGGACTGTACTTTGCCCGATACATACCAGTACATAGGAGTATTGGCCTTATATACTGGGGGCGTAAAAATATTGCTAATAGTAGCAGGGGCCCGTCGCGTCGTGTCGTCACCAAAGTTGAGATAGGTTGAAGGGATCCAGATTTACTACATAGAAGGGCACTCTATGAAATTTAGTAATTGTGAAGATTAGTCTATTAAACCTGTTGTACACAATCTTTGGGAGCCGCGTCTGTGTCGTGCTTATAATACTGTTTTTGTACTATACAAGGATTTTGTAAACCATAGTCTTCCTTACTTTGTTTAATACAGTCATGAAGAAAGGTTGTACCGGCATTTTTTACATTTTCCATTTCCTTTACTAGTAGCGGACTGTTAAAAACATAATATCTTGTCTTTTGCAGTTAAAGTGTATGCATCATTCCATTTCATACCGATAGTACAAGGGCGGACTAAGAAGTCTGGTAAAAATGAAACAAGGAATAATTTTTTCGGCCCAAAAACAATTTATTTTTCAACCTAGTCGCCTTTTAGGTCAATACATTTAGTCTAACGTTTTTCTAATTTTTCGATCCCTTCCGAATAATACAACTTCTCCAACCCTTCAAAATAGGGATTTGTTGCATCGGTGATCTTCTCATTAGAGCCGAATCTCTTTCCGCCGAGCTATTTCTTCAAGTTCGGAAACAGGAAACAGTCGCAGGGGGCTAAGTGTGGAGAATATGGTGGATGTGGAATCAATTCGAAGCGTAATTCATGAATTTTGGCCATGCCAACTGCACACATGTGCACCAGTGCATTGTCTTGAAGGAAAAGAACTTTATTCTTCGCCAAATGCGGTCATTTTTTTCAAAGCGTCGTTGAAACGGTCCAATAAGCTGCAATAATATCCGTCGTTGATTGTTTTTCCCTTTTCAAGGTAATCGATGTAGATTATGCCGCGTTCATCCCAAAAAACTATGACCATGACCTTGTTGGCCGATAAAACCGCCTTAGCCTTCTTCGGCGCAGGTTTGCCAGTAAAAACCCACTGTTTAGACTGATCCTTGGTCTTCGGCGTATAGTGTTGGATCCACGTTTAGTTCACAGTTATGAAACAACGCAAAAACTCCTTTTTATTGCGTTTGAACATCTCCAAACCTGCCTCTGAAGTTGTCACACGTTTGCGTTTTTGGTCGACTGTGAGCAAACGCAGCACCCATCGCGCTGGTAGCTTTTTCATATCCAAATGTTCGTGTAGCGCACACGATCATCTGAGATGCGTACTATCTCTGCTATCTCGCGCACTTTCTTTCTGCGGTCTTGCAATACAATATCATAGATTTGATCAATAATTTCTGGTGTGGTGACCTCATTTAAAAGAAATGATAACAGACCTAAACGAAAAAGCCAATGACATAGGATTAAAAATGAACAAAGGGAAGACTAAAATAATGATAAACGATCTAGTACATGAGATAGTTGATATACAGATTGATGGGGAAAATATAGAGCAGTCAGAAAGCTATACATATATACCTTAGACAATACATCTCATTACAGATGGACAGTCAAACAAAAGAAATAGAAAAGGGAATAACACTTGGCTGGGTCACATTCGGTAGATGGAGAGAAATCTTCAAAAGTAACATAGACCAAACACTAAAGACGAAGTTATACAACCAGAATATACTCCCTGTTATAACTTACGCAGCAGAGACGTGGACGTTAACGGCAAAAAATATGCAAAAACTGAGGGTAGCGCAAAGAGGAGTGGAGCGGGCAATGCTGGGAATCAGTTTAAGGGATAGGATGACAAATACATGGATTCGAAATAAAACGAAAGTAAAAGATGTAATAGAACAGATATTTAAATTGAAATGGCAGTGGGCCGGGCATATTGCCAGATTAACAGAAAAGAGATGGACGAAGAGCATGATGCAGTGGAGACCAAGAACAGGTAAAAGGCATAAAGGCAGGCCTCCCCTCAGATGGACTGACGATATCAAGAGAGAAGAAGATTACAACTGGATGCAGAAGGCGAAAAACAGGGACCAATAGAGGATGCTTGGAGAGGCCTACGTCCAACAACGGACTGAAATAGGCAGATGATGATGATGATGACCTCATTTGGCCGTCTTGAACGTTTGGCATCAGTTGTGCTTGTACGACCACAACAAAAATCAGTAAACCACTTGTGAATCATTTTAAACGATGGCGAAGAGTCCCCATAATATTTATCAAGCTTTGTTTTAGTTTGCGTAATATTTTTTCTACGCAAAAAATAATGTTTAATTAACACACGAAATTCACTTTTTTCCATGTTTGCAAAAATACGAGAGGTTGTCTGCTTTCAATGGCTGTCAACTGTCATCTGGAATTTGCAATTGTGACGCCCTCTGTTGCAATTTTACCAAACGTCTCCCTCCGCCCTCGTATTAACCCCATATTTAACAAACCTGCTTAATTACATACTATTCTCACATCTACAACAAAAGGATTTCGATTTATCTACTTACATTCCGCCATCTACTCTTACACTTAACGTCTAAACACCCGTCTTAGAAAAGCATTTCAAGTATTCACATAATTACGGGTGTTGATAATGTTTCTGGGCATAGATTTATTTGCTGTTTATAGTTTAATAATGGTGTAAATTGTATTAACTTTAAGAGGTAATTCACTAAGTATCAGTTCATATTATTAACTAAAATGAATTAAAATAAATAATTTATTAATTACGATAATGTTGGCTAGATTAAATTTAGTCAATTGCGCTGTAGCACAAAACGTCTGTGTAAGCGTAACTGACATGGATGCTAATGCTGAGATTGTGAGTTCGCAGCAGATTTGGAGTAACGGATATTTTTTAATGTACTTGTTTTGTTCCAATTTCTATTTTTCTGTCTACTGTAATATTAAATTGTTGAGTAATGTCTGAACAACCTCGTATATCTGGAATAGTCTGGATTGTTAAGACTTTTCTTTTTACCCCGTAAAAAACGAACGGTGAAAATTGTTCATAAATGGGTTTATGACACCTCAAAAGAAAGCCTTTCTTATTCCGTTTATAAATTTTTTATTAAAAATTCACAGTGATTAAAAAGATGATTTTTTCAGAAATGTGTACCTCTTGCTGCCATTTCATATACTGTACTCAAATTTACAATAACTTAAATGGCAGTCTAAATATCCGCGTGTAACATCCCTTGGTGAACACACTCTATGAATTTATTTTATTACTTTAATGTGCCAACTAACCCTCAAATGCCCAGATTTTCACGCCAACTAGATTTTTCACAGAAAGTTCATTATCTCGAAAATTTTTGGATGTAACGACCTTCAGCAAGAGTACCTGTTTGTTTATTTTTGTATTATCGACAGAATGTTTTACACACATATTAAAAAAAATTTCATGATAGATAACATTTAGATTGCTACTGGACTGTTCCCTCTACCCGTTTTATCTCCATAGGAAAACAAACCTAGACCCGTGCTTTATAGAAACTTTTATTCTAGTTTCTTACGGTATAGTTCATGCCCAAAGGTTAATCCGTCATATTGAAACATCCGAACAGAAATTATTATTGCACTTACATTATTATAACATAATAATATATGGCTAATTAGCACTTACTATAGAATACCTTCCACAATGTATCAGCAAGCAGTTATCGATATCGTACTGCATCTGTACCTTCCCGGACGACTATTGTGCTCGTATATTGCGTAGTTCTTCTATGAGAATTACTCACCTGTAACAAAAATTAATATTATAATAATTAGTTAAATAAGTAGACGTAACAATTTAAGAGTAAAAGTTTTAAGTATTATATATGTTTTTATGATAACGAAGACCCCACAGTATAATTCACCAAAATTGGGAAAAAATGACTTTTATAGGGCCATTTGATCAAAACGTTGCTGTAATAACAGTAATTTTTAATAGTTATTAATTTCATTAGGAAGACGGTTGCCTTGTACAGGAGAAAACGATAAAAGTTAATAGTTAGTTAACGTCTATTAGAGTGTGCTGACAAAAGTCATTGACATATATTTTGTAGGCGTTTGTATTCCCCTGCGTTACAAACGCAAAGCGGAGCTAGAAATTGGGTTTTCAGTAAAACCATTGTAAGTATCAGCATAATGGCGGAAACTTCATTTATTTCTGTTGGCAGCACTGCACCAGAAAAGCAAATGTTAAAACTGCCGTCATTAGCGTAATTACCACTGTCACGTCGACGTGTTTGTTCCTCGAAGATTGTTTTTGCACTGAAAGTCGTAAGGATTTATTGCAGACCGCCTTTAAAATTTATCGAATGGTAAAGAACGACTACCGTGTTTTAAACAAATCAATATCGGAGCCGTCAGTTACACGAAACCGAGTTAATAAGTTGTAATCGAATAAGGAATTTCAAATCTGTTACATTTTATGAAAAGCTTAAACAAAGCGTATCAGTGTACAAACTCCTGAAACTTCTGTATTGTACATAACAGCAATCCTTGACAAATACCTATCAAAAGGTATTGGTTGGTAATATTGTTTACACAATTTAGGTACAATTAAAACTATTATGAATTTCATCATCGATAATGAATTTTAAAACAGTAATAACGTCTAAAATGAAGTGATTGAAAATATGATACACGCGGGGCAATAAATTTCTGACTTTCTTAATACTTTCGCACCTATTTAATAAAGCCACTTTAGTTTAGATGTAACGGTTGCTACAGAAAATGTTTTCAAAGAAATTATAGAGCGTTTTGCCGAGGGCTGGCCACTGAAGACAAATTCCTGTAGTGTAAGCCTAAAATGTTTCTGGTTCTGTTACTATAACTGTAAGTACTCAAGTATAACGTTTGTTTCAACTAACAACGTGTTAGGTGAAATTATAGCAAAAAATCTCTACTAAAATAAGCCAATTCTATTTATTGATTGGTTAAATACACCGTGTAGCCAATGTGCAATATAATAATTCGCTTGTTAATTTGGAACTGTTGGATGGATTTTCTACTGTGTTTCGCAATATTCACTAAACTGTATGATATTATGAATTAATAAATCCATACATATATAAAAGCACAAAGGTTTTTTTTCTCCGGTTCCTCCAGCGGCTACCGCTTCACCAATTTGGACCATTTTTTTTTTAAATGAAAGGTCTCTATCCACAGATGGAACATGAAACATTTTTATATTTTTATTCTACGTCGATTTTTTAATAATAATTATTTTAATTTATAATATATATGAAGGTCGGCTAGACGCGCGTTACTTGGGGCGCCATCTGCAATAACGTCGCGTGTCATTTTTCGAACTAATGCATCACGTGACTTGACATTTCGCCGGTTCTGTCAACGCTGTCTGTCAGTGAATTGTGCGGTTTGTGCAAGTGTCCACAGCATAAAATACATTCATAAATATGTCTACAAAGGACATGACTGCGCCAATTTGCAGATAACTGCCGAAGGTGACATGCTTCATCATGATGAAGTATCAGCTTTCTTAAACACCCGATATGTCAGTCCGAGTGAGGCTGCGTATAGAATTTTTTCCTATCCTATGCATGAACAATCTCATTCTGTAATTCGCTTACCTGTTCATTTACCACAAGAACAACAAGTGTATTTTCATGACGACAATGCCGCTGAAGCCTTACTTAAAGCAGAATTAAGAAAAACAGAACTGATTGAATGGTTTAACTTAAATAAGGATTTGTCAAAAAGAAGTCCTTACATTTATCCAGAAACGCCGAATTATTATGTTTGGGACAAAAATAACCGAATTTGGAAAAAACGTGTTAAATTTTGTAAAATTATTGGTAGAATGTTTAATGTTTCCCCCGTAGAATCTGAAAGATATCATCTTCGCTTGCTGTTGCTTCATGTTGTGGGTGCAACCAGTTTTGAAGATTTGAGGACATAACGTAATGTTACTTATTGTACTTTTAAGGAAGCAGCAATGCGCCGTGGGTTACTTCAGGATGATAATGAGTGGCATCGTTGTCTACTTGAATCATCAGTCATTCAAATGCCGTTTCAATTAAGGCAATTATTTTCGTTTATTTGCATATTTCAACAACCATCCAATGCACTTCAGTTATGGGATGTTTTTAAAGACTCTTTCAGCGAAGATTATGTACGTCTTCAAAGCCAGGATATAGCTTATCAATTGAGTCTCAGAGATATAAATGAAACCTTAAAATTACATGGGTTCTCTCTTTCAACATTCAACTTACCCAGTATAGATGATTTACCAATAGCAACTTCAAGCATAGAGTATCCCATAATTCCGAATTTGGATTATGACTCGATGATACAACAAGCTAATGATGAACAACTTTTGATCATCAACGAAATTATTCATGTAATGCAACAGAATCATACAGGCAAATCCAATGCCTATTTTATAGATGGCCCGGGCGGTACCGGAAAGACTTTTGTATACAACTGTCTTATACGAAAGTGCTTCAATTTAGGTTTGGAAGTAATATCTGTAGCATGGACTGGTATTGCTGCTATGCTGTTACCAAATGGTCGTACGGTACATAGTAGGTTTAAGTTACCCCTAAAACTGCATGAGACTTCTATCTCATCTTTAAAAGTCAACAGTAAAGCAGCAGCTGATATCAAGTCAGCAAGACTGATTATATGGGATGAAGCACCCATGGCCAATATATATGCATTAATGTGCGTTCATAGACTACTGAAAGACATTATGGGTAATGACATACCTTTTGGAGGAAAAATTATTGTACTTGGGGGAGATTTCAGGCAGGTCTTACCAGTAGTTCCACATGCTTCAAGAGAAACAATAATCCAAAACTGCATAAAGTTTTCTCCCCTATAGTCAGAATTTCGGGTATTTAAGTTGTTTAGAAACATGCGAGCAAGACCAGAGGAATTGGAATTTGCTAATTTTCTGCTTAAAATTGGTAATGGAAATTATCCTTCCGTAAATGACGAATCATCACCATTATCAGCTATTATTGATTTGCCGTCAAGTATAATTGCGAAACAAGACATTGTTTCTGAAATTTTTGGGAAAGAATTTGTGTCACCAAATGCCGTTATTAATTTTTCAAAATATGCTATTTTAGCCCCAAAAAATGAACACTGCGATGAGATCAATTCTAAAGTTATAGACCTTATACCCGGAACGTGTAGAACATATATCAGTGTAAATAATTTGATAACGGAGGAGGAGAATGAAATTCTTCAGTTTCCTATTGAATTTCTAAATAGTTTAGAGTTAAGTGGTTTGCCTCCACATATACTCAAATTGAAAACTGGGGCTATTGTCATGCTGTTAAGAAACCTAAATGCCTCCCAGGGGCTATTAAATGGTACCAGATTAATTGTTCAAAATATGTACGACAATTGTTTGGATTTGGAAATTATCACTGGCGAAAGAGTGGGCCAAAGAGTTTTGATTCCTAGAATCGACTTAATGCCATCAGATACAACGCTTCCTTTTTCTTTCAAAAGACGCCAATTTCCTATTCGTCTTGCGTTTGGTATAACTATAAACAAAGCGCAAGGGCAAACTCTTGATCGTGTTGGTATTTATTTACCCCAGCCTGTATTTAGCCATGGCCAGTTCTACGTAGCAATGTCTCGAGTGCGATCGTTCGACAATTTGAAAGTACAAATAATTCCAAAAGGGAATAGCACTCTCAATGTAGTATTTAAGGAGGTGCTGTAACATATGAAACCTTACATTTTCAAATATGCCTGCCGTCGTATTTCGACGGGGTAACACTAGTTAGGTAATAAAAGTTAAGCTTTAAAATACTGAGTATTTAAACTACAAATAATTTTCAACATCGTTTTGTACAAAGTTCTAATTGCAATATTTATTTATGTTTCGGCGTTTGAAATAATGGAGTAATATTTTTTGAAATAAAGAAAGAAATCGCAAAACTCAAGGCTGATTTAGTTAACATTTTTTATATTATTTCTTTCTAGCTTCAGATCTTTAGTTTTAGTAATAAAAGACATTGCTACCAAAGCTCGTGTTTATCTGTATCTAACATATTTTGTAATACACATTATTAATCGGCGGATTTGTATATACTTCTTAAAATACAAGATAATCACAGGTCCAACTTTTGAAAATGTTCGGGGCGGCAGGGGTGGAGAGTACTAAAAGGTGAATTAATTTTACAAACACAATACTTTAAGGTACTAATTCTACGAACTACATTATACAGCTTATTTTTTTAAAAGGGTTAATACAGCAATTACTTCTAAATTACCTATTTGATACAACCTCTATTAACAATAACTTATTAGTGCTGGAAAATCTTTTCTAGCTTATCGTTGACCGTAAATGTTTTTAATCCACAAAAGGCAAAACACTTACACGAAGAAACAGCGGTAAACTTAAAATGGAACGCTACAGCGGTGTCTGTGTGTGGGTGTGATGTGTCAGGGTGTGTCTGTCCGTGTGTTTGTGTGTGCGTCTGTACAATCCAGACGCCTTAACACAGAAAACCAAAATTTGGCTCAAAGATTGGTAATTCTACTAGGATGTAACCGCAACAAAATAAAGTTGGTCCATCACATCAACGAGGAGGAGGAGGGAAGGGTACCCTACTTCACTATAGATGCACTCGAAAAAAAAACCGTAGATTCGTATACTGAGCATGTCTAATAGTCTATTTGCGCAAGCGTGATTTCCCTATCACCCCACCTCCGATTTTTGTTTTTTTTAAATTAATGAATGTCGGTTTCTAAATCGGTATGAGCATGTTAAATGGCAATAGGAACGGAACCATTTTCCAACACTACTCGTCTGAGAGGTGTCTTTTTGGTCGTTTACCTGAACAGTTTGATTGAGTAATCGCCAAAGCAACAGTATTATCCAAAGATGCGGGCTGTAGGACATAAAAAATCGATTTTTAATTTTCGACGGATAAACATTGGCTGCTACTAGAAAACACAAAATATCATAAAACCAGGGGAGTGCTTTAAAAAGTGGAGGAAGAGAGTAGTCTGCAGATCATCCAATTGCTTGCAAAATAATGCTAATTTCACTACTAAATCTGTCATCTAAAATTGTCATTGTCATATTAACAAATTAATAAAATCGTCCTCTGTGGATATTTTTAGCGAAATTTGTGTTATTATAATTTTTAAACACTCACTGCATCGGGGAAAATTACTAGTTAAGAAACTAAACCACCTGAGATTATTCTTAAGACGGGTAAACCTCTCCGATTTTATTTTGCGGATTATTTTCTAGTTTTCATAGTGTAAATTTTGTCGTATTTTGAATTTAATTTTGTCTGTGTGTATAACATCAATTCTAAGAATCTAGAAATTTTGTTGTTGCCAAAATTTAAATTTAAATTCAGATCATACATGTAACCATTATAAATTGAAAATGAAGAACGAAGGCTTGTATTGGTTTAAAAAAGCTGAAAACAATTCATTCAGGTTACACAAGTCTGTAATTTGTCCTTTTTATTCTATTGCTGCGCCAAAATCAAAAAGTTTTAAACAGGTAATTTGTGGTGATCATGTAACATAAAAGGATTGCTATTGGAATTTTTTAATTAGCACAAATTGTAAGGAATTTCTAATAAAACGTTTTTAAATTTTCTTTTATTAAGCCCTTTTAAAGAAACTTCCGTTTATAACTAAGAGAATTGATAACTAAATACAAAGTAATCCAAAGTTGTCTTACGCCTATTCAGCTTCTGCACCATAAAAATAAACGTGACACATTTTTTGATGGCAAATAAAAACATGGAAGCCGAGACCAAACCCAGTTAAGTTACAAAACCATTAACATTTAAATCCCACTAATTAACTGCTAAGCTTATTTGTGATATTGGAACTTAAAACTAAAGTGTTTTGATAAGCTTCTTGAAGTTCTACAAAAAGATGATTAAAAACAACAAAAAACTGCTACGGTTTATGATTTTTTATATTAAGTATAATAAAAATAATTTATTGTTAAGAAATAATCTATTCATTTATTATTTTTAGTTCCTGAAACTACTTTTCACAAATGAGCTACAAAAGAGAAGTATTTTAAAATCTTTGAATACCGCATTCAAATGTCAAAACGTTTTTCCTCTCACTACAAAAGTTAAAAAAAAAACATTTCTTACAAGATATTCAATATAATAACAAATTCGAAAATAAAGCTTTAATTTAATATTTCTAACAATTCCATAACTGTAAAATATGGATTTTAAATTGCACAGTTATGTTTTTTCTTATACCAAATGTAAGACGTAGGCAATACAACAATTAGCAGCAAAGTTTCAAATAATTTCCAATAATACATTAATTACAAACTATATCTCCTCTTCTACTATGCCATTACATACATTTTTTTATCAAGAGTGGTGCGACAATAAAATCGTCTGTCTAGAACAAGCTTTTACAAATAGTTGTTCTGTCACAATTAGATTTGAAAATTGTCAACTTTGTATCTAATTCTTGCAGCTAACTTATCTAAAACTTGCTTACACATTTATTTCTTAGAAACAATATTATTAATTTAACAAAATTGCTTGCCGGTTTAGTAAACATGCTCGGATCATAACATAGATAAAAAATATAATACCTGATCATAACTTGTCCAAGTTCAAAAATGTTTGTGTTGGTAATTTTTTTTTAAATTACAACTATTTAGCATTTATTTTTTTTACAGTAGCCAACTTTTACCTAAATCGTCAGCCAAAACAATTAGAAGAGGGGGAACCTGTTGCCCCAGCAAATATAAAATTTTCTAAAAACTAATATTCAATTTTATTTCTACAAGTAAACATGAGTAATTCTTCTTAACCAGTTACTTATTGTTTTCCGCTTAATAAATAAAAGGGTACCAATTTTTGATTTTCAAACATTTTTAGAGGGTGCCACAGTGAAACTATAAAGTTGAAACACAAACGAATGGCCGGCCAGATGTTGATAAATATTATTTAAAAAATTTCAAATATTTGGAATTTACATTTACTACAGTGGCCTCACCTAGTATAGAAGTAGCTAAAAACCAACATTAGGTTTTGGTTCTACTAGTCATAATTAGAAATTCTGCTTTAAAAAAGGTTTATTATTGGACCCTGTTTAATAAATTTAGGGGTATCCATTTTCGATTTTCAAAAATTCATAGAAGACGCTACAGTAAAATTATATATTATTATATTGCTTTCAGCAAAAAATTAAATTGTAGCAAATCTTTGGTTGGCCTCAAAGTTTAAAAAACAACGGTTAGTCAGTTTGTGAAAAATTACTTTTTGAAAATTTTCAAAACTTTGGTAAAGCGCCATTGCAGAAGTATTTATATTTTCGAAATTAATTTTGTTTCATCGTTTACTACCCACAAAGGTATGTCAAACAAGTTGCAGTTGATTCCAATCAGACTACTTTTTGAGTAAATGGGCGTTCAGGTCGAGATTGTAAAAAAAACGTAGCGGCCACCATGTGCTCAAATTTCCAAATTAAGTATAGGAAAAAAATGCTATCAAAACACATGTCTAACTTGCGCTACCGGTTTCTAATTTTTTTGAAAAGCTAAATAAACTACAACTATAATTATCAATATACCTCTACATTTAAAATTTTATCAAAATCGGTTTAGTACTTTCGCCTTTAGATACACCCACCCACACACACACACACATACAAACAGACCTTTTTAAACAACACTCTTTTGGGTTCCTTGAGCCGCAAAACGTGTATCTCCGGTAAAATATTGATTTTGAAAATCAATACTCTCTATTTATTTATTTATTATTCATTTATAATCTGTATCTTTAATAAATGCACAAATTAATCTCTTAAATTCACCGTTATTAGACGTTTTGGAATGAGAAATAAAGTCATCTGAACGCAGATATAGAAAACCAAGATCAAGTTATGAAGATTTATCGTTCCTATAGCAACACCATCTGTTTACTTTTAATTTTGCCTTGATAATGACGTGTTAACACGTTGTAATACGTATAAGGCTAAAATACAAAACCTGTTAAAGTTAAGAATTGTTTTATTTACAATAAATTAATACTTTTCTATACCGAAGGTGTGGCAATTAAAAATCATAGCTTTCATAATTGGTATCTTTGTCACCTCTTTTTCTGACAAAGCTGCCAATTTAGAAAGCCATGGTAAAAATTGATGTCATGTGATCGATCAAAAATAGTTTGTATAGTTTCTTTTTAAATTAGACAGATCAGTTTAACACTCTTGGTACAAAATTATCTGATCGCACAGTATCATGACGAACTTCACACACTTTTATAAGTAGCTATAACAGCAGAATGTGTAGTTTCTAATTTTCTATTAAAAGTACAATAAACTTAAGAAAACTTCATTAACGGTATTGCAATTATTACTAAAAGCTAAACAAGTAACGACTCAAAAGGTGAACTTTAAGTTATGCATAGCTAATTTAAGTTAATTAGTTTTAACTCCTTATACTGATTAAATTTGTAAGGCAGACGCTAGTTTCGTTTTCTTAATAAACAAGCTTTCCGCTATACTATACATAGTACATGCACTATTTGCTTAAGAAATGAAAAAAGAGGGAAAAAACACTTAATACACAACGTGAACGAAAACGCATCTGAAAGTAAGGTAAAAATCTGAAATCTGTAGTAAGACGTCAAAGCAAGCAGCTCGGGTACGAGAGATAAACCGCATTTCTACATTTTTACTTTTAATGGTGTTTACAGAAATCCATGTTATTTCTAGCGGTCTAATCTGCTTACATCCCGTTGCGTCACCGGGAGGACAGGAGAGGGAAATGGAATTCCCGATATCTCTGGCCGCGGGCTGGTTGGTAATAAGGAAATTGGAGGGGGAAATGAAGCGAACTTTACACGCACAAGTTTGAGGAAAACAGGAGAAGTATCTTCTATAGTTCAGTGTCAATAACCAACAACAATCCACGGAGATTACACAATAGTTAGTTAAGTTGCATAGACAAGGCCTATATCTATTATTGTTTGGAGTTGACGTTTGTTTGGAAACAAACTTTTAAGTCTGCCTTTTGATCTTCGTCCATCAAGCGAAAAGAGCTATATTATTAAATGGAACCTGAAAACTACGCACAAAAAAACTCTTTAAGTCGTTGCTGTAGATTACTAAACAAATCTTCATTCATGTAAAATAAATAAAATTAATCTTCAATATCCGAAATCACTCAATTGCATTACGCAAAACTGTTTTTGCTGAACGTATTTTAGAGATTCCGGTATCCAAAATGCCTATTATGTATACGTATTAACTAAACGGTTCAGCCTGAAATTATAAAAAATTATAACTTCAGCGCTAGAAATAAAAATAGAAAAAAAGCAGGAAAGTGGAAAATTTGAACACATAGGGTGTTCCGAAACTTGCGGACACAGACTGTGAGACGGTATTTTGCTATAACAACTAAACAAAAAGTTATTCTACAATTTTTCGATTCGACTAACATTTTTGGAGATATCAAAATGTAAAAAAAATCTGAAAATACATGAAAACACTTCCATACTCAAATTTAAGTGTTTGATCAACTACTGTACACATAAATCCATGATAAATTACAATACGAAGAGATAGTCCAAAACGATAATTGGCAGGAGAAATTATAAATGTTGTTTAAAGTGTCCGAATAACTCAAATTTAGGTGTTCAATTAAATAGTGGTTGTTGAAAACAGACCGCCAGTATTTATTTGTTTTTTATAGTTCTAAATTGGACACGTATATTTGAGTTTTTCAAGTACTTTAAAAAATATTTGTAATTTTTCTTCTGAATTATTATGTAAACTGTTTATTGTTTCTTGTAATTTATCATAGATTGGTTTTCAGTACTTGATGCAACACTTAAATTTCAATATGAATGTATTTCTTTCTATCATTATCAAATTTTTCAAAACTTGAAAGTATTGGTTGAATCGAAAAATCGTACGGGAACTTTTAGTTTAGTTTTTTTTTGTAGAATACCGTCCCATAGTCTGCTTCTGCGAGTTTCGAGACACCCTGTATATTAACGTCGTTTTTGATCAAATTTACGTTACATTGTGAATACTGTATCAGTATTTGATTACGGTTCTTTTGATGTATCATAAAACATAACTATGACAATTTGTGCAGTATATGAAGTCCACGGCCGTGTTCTCCGAAGTACGATATCTGTAATAAACGCTACATAGATATGGGGTTCATTAGCCTTAAATTTGATTAAATGTAATTAAATGTAGTATATTCCGTCAAATTTCTCAACTACGCAGTAGCACCATATCAATGGTATTTTTTATGTAAGATGTAAAACTAAACCATTAGTACATAACTTTACATAAATAGATACATTTGAAGTGAACGCTACAATGTAAGTCTACTAAAAGGGTTGGTACGAAGACATTCCGAAAGGTTTTTTATACACAGTTACAATTTTTACGTTTTTAAATGATTTCGTCACTCAACGGGTAAATGATTAAATTAGAGAATTACCACGCATTTATTATGGAAATGCATGCATTGCAATGGGACAATCTCTGCCTTTATTATGCGCTTGAAAATTTTTGTAGATAGTAATATTGTGCCCCCTAGTAACTACTACAATACAAAATTTGATTTGCTAACTCGTTTTGAACAATAAGGCGTTAAAATATAATTTTTCAAAAAAAAGTAGCGCTCGCCATTTCGAAGCTTTCGAAAGTTAGGAAAAAACGCGTTGGATTTAACCCAAGATCTGCTAATAGATTCCGTTATTAGATTTAGATTATTCGTTTTCTAGAAAAATTAATACTAAAAAAAATCTAACTTTCGGTTGCGAAGCGTTTTAAAGATTATTTTCCTGATAAGTTTTGATATACCTCCGCATTCTAAAACGTATCGATATCAGCTCATCCAATTGGGGAAATACGAGCCGCACAAACATACCCAGCACCCACATACCCACCCACATACATATATGTGAGAAAAACTACTTTTTGAAGTGAAACTTCTTTGCCGGCAAATGCAAAACAGAATGAAGGACGGAAGTGATGCCGGGAGTAATTGGAATGAAATTGCCCAGGTCCAAACTAAAGCAATCAATGTACAGTTGTGCCATTGCAGACACACAGCTCTAAACTAGTGTGTAAGTGGTTACTTTGGTTATATACACAACCAACGAGCAACACATCTAGTGAGAGCTATTATTTATAATATATTTGAACTAAGGCTACATCACTTTCGAATAATATTTCCTTTCTACTAAAACAAAGAATATATCTCTTTCAATTTAAATATTGACATTTAAAACATTAATAACATTTGTATATGAAAATAAATAAAAATTGATTAAATTTCCCTGCAAATTCCCTATATTTCCTGTGGCCTATTAAGACTTTTCTGACCGGTACCGAACTTTTTTATTAATAAAAAAATGACTAAATCGCCAATTTTCAAATTAAGCGTTTTCTAACACATACACTGTGTCCATAAAGTAACCCCCCCCCCCCTAACTAACTTTTGAACGACTTAATATTTTACTACAAAATTTGGTGTGCTTTAATGGGAAATTAAATACTATTTTTCAGACCATATTAAAATTTTGTATCATTCAAAATGGCGGCTGGGCGCCATTTTGAAATTGTTTTTTAAATAGAAAGGGGGGTCGAGTCACACCTCATTTGAAAGGTCTTTTAGTTCTGCGTCTGATCCTAGAGTTTCAAAGAAAAATATTTAGCCATAACAAAATGACAAACGTTTGAAGTAAAGAAGTCTATTAAAAAAAACTAAGAATTAAAGCAAAAACAAATGAAATTAAGTGTTCGAAATGTTCACCATTCACTTCTTGGCACATAAAAAGTCGGTTATGACATTCCTGCCTTACATTTTCATAAGTTTCTGGAGTGACACTTCTGTAAAAAACGCATTACAGAAGTTTGCAGAAATATCACTCCAGAATCTTATGAAAATGTAAGGCAGGAATGTCATAACCGACTTTTTATGTGCCAAGAAGTGAATGGTGAACATTTCGAACACTTAATTTCATTTGTTTTTGCTTTAATTCTTAGTTTTTTTTAATAGACTTCTTTACTTCAAACGTTTGTCATTTTGTTATGGCTAAATATTTTTCTTTGAAACTTGAGGATTAGACGCAGAACTGAAAGACCTTTCAAATGAGGTGCCACTCGACCCCCCTTTCTATTTAAAAAAAAAATTCAAAATGGCGTCCAGCCGCCATTTTGAATGATACATTATTTAATTATGAGCTAAAAAATAGTATTTAATTTCCCATTAAAGCACACCAAATTTTGTAGTGAAATATTAAGTCGTTCAAAAGTTAGTTAGGGGGGGGGTTACTTTATGGACACAGTGTATATAATGTAATATCTCGAGAACTACTTGGCATGTCAACTTGATTTTGTTTTATTTAAAGGCAGATGTAGCAGAATAATTATAGAAAAGGGAATATGAAAACGGAAAAGCAACATGCATAGCCGTTGTAGATATGCAAAAATCATTCGACAAAGTAAAATAGTCGGTATTATTTAAAGTAATGGAAAATATAGAGCTGCAATATTAAGATAGGAAAATAATTAAAGTACTGTACAAAAAACAGCAAGTATTAATAAAGAGTGGAGATAAACAAAAAGAAGCAAAAATATGCAGAGGGGTAGACAAGACTGCGCACTGTCGCAGCCGCTATTCAAATTATATATACAAGATGCGCTGAACAAAGTCAAAGAAAGCATACACGTAGGAGTAAAGATACAAGGGGAGACAATAGACACGATAAAATATGCGGACGACATCGCATTACTGGCAGAAAACGAGCAAGACCTGCAACTAACACTAACCGAAATGAACAGAATAATTGAACAGGACTACAATATAAAAATAAATACATGGAAAACAAAAATATTAGTGAGTGGTAAAAATGGTCAACGAACGACACCCAAATAAGTTTAAATGACCAAACAATAGAAGAAGCGAGGGAGCTCTGCTACTTAGGAAGCATAATAACACACGACGGAAGAATCAAAAAAAGAGTAAACCTAGCTAAGATTGCGTTCCATAAAGAAAAAGTAAGATAGCATTAGAAAAAAAAACAACTATTAAAAGCGTATGTATGGAGTGTGGCGCTATATGGATGCGAAACTTGGACGCTATCCACAAGCCAAAAAAACCTAGAGGCTTTCGAAATGTAGTGCTTCAGGCGAATAGAAAAGATAAGCCCGATGGATCGAATACCTAATGAAGAATAAGTACTGGAAAAAGTAAAAAATAATATATCGCTATAGAAAAACATCACAAGAAGGCGAGATATCTTAATTGGACATACTTTTAGACATGAAGGGCTGCTTGGAGAGATAATGGAAAGAATCATAGGGGGAGGAAATGCGCAAGGGAGGCCAAGTTTGCAGTATTATGGCGCAAATAATAAACGATATGCAGTGTAGCAGGTACATACAGCTAAAGCGGTTGGCCACAGACAGAAAACGATGAAAACAAAAAGTGTTGCAATAAACCAATCGAGAAGATTGAAGACCAATAGATAGTATCAGCGCTGTCTATGAACACATTTTTATTTCGGAAAAAATTCATTTTTTGACCAAAAAATTACGAATATGACTTTTTCCTTTCGATTTAGTAAACTTTTTACGGTTCGACAAACTTTTTTGTTTGTATAGTTTAACATATACATGCAGAGAACCAAATTAAGAAAACACTTTGAAAAATATTTTAAAGCAAGGAATATATATCATATGGCCATGATTTTGATGATATGAATTTTTTATAAAACGCCGCGGTTCAGTCTTTCTGTCGCGCATTAAGTTAGTTAAACTTTTTCTTTAATTAATAATATAATACGGAAAGAAATAATACATGTATGTATGTGATATAACATAAAAATAATGCTGTATAAATAAACGAATACATTTTTTTTAACACATTTCTCCTATTTCTGAATTAGGATCTTAGAGTATAGTTACTAAACTATTGTTACAATCCTTACAATTGCATTCACTGCAGCATTTTTGTCCCTTTTTATGCAAAGGTCAATTTATGTTTGATTATACTTTTTAAACTAACATTAGGAAAATTACTTCACTACCAGATTTGTACCTGAAACCGTTTTCGTTTTCTGCTAAATCACAGAATTCAAAAAACACTTTCAGTGAGAACACGTTAAGAAGCTTCACTTAGAACTTGCGTGTTCGGCACACATTGCTCTTTTTTGTATCTTGGTCCAAAATATGTATTACCTTCAAAATCACCAATTCAGACATTTTTGTTAAATCAATACTTGCCTATACTGCAAGTATAAGGAAGCAACAAATAAAAACTGCAGTGCAAGTTTAAAAGCCGCGTCGCGAATTTAAAAATCACGTCGCGAGTTTAAAAATCACGTCGCGAACTTTAAAAATAGCGTTGCGATGTTTAGAAATCGGTCGCGACAATAAAATTCGCGTCGCGTGTAAAAAAATCGCGTCGCGAGTTTAAAAGTCGCGTCGCGAGTTTAAAAGTCGCGTCGCGAGTTTAAAAGTCGCGTTAGGCCGGTCTCCCACCAGCACTACGCGACAGCGACGCTACTTCGAAGCGATCAAAATTACGCTACGCGATGGCGACTGTATTTTTGTGAGGTTCGCACAACAAAGCTACGAGACCGCGTCTGGTATTCGACTTGGGAGTCTTTGAAGGTTAATGTCATCAGAGCGTTGGAAAATGTCTAGTGATGAAGATGTTGTTGTTGCGTATTATTACGCCTACCAACGGAAGAAAAAGAAACGCAGTTGCTGGGTTAATTCCTACAACGTAAATAATGTAGATCGTAGTGCATTTGTGTGTGCAAGAGAATTGTTAAATTGACGAATCTAGGTTCAAATCTTTTTACCGCATGTCGAAAGACAGTTTCCTGGCGTTGCTGTGGCGTCGCGATCTTCTTAATGGGAGAGCTGCAATTACAAACAATGTGCGCGACCTAAAAACAACTGTTGCGTCGAGGTAGCGTCGCAGTCGCGTAGTGCTGGTGGGAGACCGGCCTTAAGAGTTTAAAAATCGAGAAAAGTCGCGGCGTCCGTTTCAAAATGGCGTCGCAAGTTTTGAAGTCGCGTGGCGAGTATAAAAAGTCGCGAGTTTAAAAGTCGCGTCGAGAGTTTAAAAGTCGCATTGAGGGTTTAAAAATTGCGTTGAGGGTTTAAAAGTCGCGGCGTCAGTTTAAAAATGGCATTGCAAGTTTAAAAGTCGTGTTGCGAGTTTAAAAGTCGCCATTTTATAAAAAATTCTGCCATGACACTTCTACGCTTTTGTAGTAACGCGGTAGGTAATAATTGCAATATTCTAAATATAAAAACAGCTAAGTTGTTGCATATTTTACTAAATTATTTTAAACATTTGCATCTTTCTATTTATTATAATTGCAACATACTTTACTATCAATTTCAGTTTAAAATTCATGTCTTAAAATTTTACAGTTTATTGACAAAAATCAGTCACTGGTATGACGTTAACAGTTTTCAAAGCAATCGAATAACGATAAACAATATAAAAATCAGGTGTTATAAAAATGTATTTTTGCAAGTAAATCTGCATACAATGAATATGCATGATTCAGTTGCCTCAAGAAATCATATTTAGTCGTCAGTTTTTAACATTATCAATACAACTTTAAAGATGAAAAAAAATAAAAATTTAAGAAATCTATTAATTAACTTTATGATAAATATTTTCAAAATCAAATAATCTTTTATCTCCAACAGGAAAACTGATGCAGACAATTTTACATTTTTTTTCCATTCAATTTTTCTTTTATTTTACTTTCCATTAAATGAAGAAATAATTATCTTAAAAAAATAATAAATCTTGCAAACTATATAAAACTTTTAAGATGGTCTTGTTCTTTTACAAGAACGGCGGTATTCTTAACTGCATCTAGAACTCAATCAAAGAAAAATAAAAACTCCTAATTTATATGGAAGATTTTTACTATGCTTTCAAAAAGTTCTGCAGCTGAAAATAAATTGCGGGATGTCGTGTGAAGCACTCACTTCGTCAGGGAGAAAGCGATAAAAGAAGTTTATAAATTGCGATCAATATCAATCTAGTTAACTGGTTTCGTTTTTAATTTGAGAATTACAACTAACGAAACGGGGCAATTAAGGGGGACGCTTTTTATATTAAATTAATATTTCCTACAAACAGAATGTTCTTAAAATTAAAAAGCAGCACCCCTAATAAACAGCACGAATTTAATCTTGGGATTATATTATTAGAGTCTGTGAGGTGCGAAATTGGCTCTCTAATGACTACAGCACATATTCATGCTACGCTGCACTCAGTTTTGCAATTTCCCGTTTGTCGAGTGTAATTTTATTTTGTTACTGTAATTATATTGTAGCTATATTGAATTTAGGTATTAAAAAAATAAAGTACAAACGAACGGGTAGTAGGTAACAGAAATAATGTAAAGAGTTACATATGAAATGGTACTGTATATATATATATACCGCAAAAAGTAATATGCGAATTATTTACCAACATTTTCAATTAAAAACTCGTTTGTGTTCCCTTTACTAACTTTATAATACGTGTGTTTAAAAGTGAACAGTTGCAGCAAATAACCCAACTCAATGGCGTCCTTAACAACCTACTTCGACGATACATAAAGTAATCCTATGTATAGTTTATTTAATAGTACTTTGCTACCGCTACCTATATATAAAGAGTAATACAGTTTTGTTTGTATACTTTTAATTGTTACTGCTTTAGGGATTTATTTTGTTACCTCATATGTCAATGTCAAATTTTCATGGATAATCATTAACTAAAAACATAACTTATTTATAACATCGAAACATATCCATAAAATCATTTCCATAGGTTTTATAAAAGCCTAAATAAATGAACGGATCGATCTAAATTGCTACTGATGAAAGTCTATTATGTTTAACCGAATAAGCATATAAATAGATAAATTTTAAAAGCTTCAATTTAATGCCTAACATAAATATGGCGTAATAGCGTATACATATTTTCACGTGGCAGTTTCTATGTTGTGGAGTGTAGAATATTTATTCTAGAAGCGTAAATATTAATTGTACTAGAAATTTTTTAATATAAAAGTTGTTTGACACATTTTTTGCCATCTTGTTCCCACAAAAACAAATTATTTAAACTTTTTACACCTCTACATAACAACAGCAAACCTTTCAAAGTATTTAATTATATTTGTGATGCAAGCGTTGGTGTTATAAGTGCGGGAACTTTTTATATAGAACTGCCACGTCAATTGTGTGGAGTAAAGTTGCCTATCTAAATTTGTACCCCAGTTGTACTTATACTAATACTTTTTTCGGGGACTGTTTATAAATGTCGAGTGTTGTACAGGTTACGCAAGTAACTGAGTACTCTTTACAGGAACACCGTGTGTTATCACTCATTTGTACGCAATACACTCAGCCTGATTAGGTCTCATCCTAACAGCGCATTAGCCGCTACGCCTAATTCCAGAAGGACAATAGCGCCGCTTGCCAATACGCCTGAGAATTTAACCCAACAACAGCGATCGATTACGTACAAATCGATAATAACAACAGACGAAAAGAGCGCCTTGCCGCCACCAATATGGAAATAGCGCCGCCACTCACTCCAATCGGCGTCCCTGCAATAGCGCCTCAATTGTTGCGCCTAATTCCTCCCTGAGAGGAATAATAGCACCACGCTTGATACAGTTAATCAGGTACACTAATAAGAGTAAGCATCTACGCCTAAGCCTCTTTGATTCTGGCAAAGTACTCCTCGTAGCCCAAAACCCACAATTACATTATATGTTGAAGTATCAAGTCACAGACTTGTACTAGCGTGACAAAATGTTAGCAATGATTCTTCCAAACTGACGTTAAGATTCGAGAAGAGTGAGTTATCTTTTCGAAACAGAAAGATTGATCCCATCCTTTAGGAACATACCCTTTATACAAATTTATGTTCAACTTCCAATAGGTTGGACTTGTTTATTTTTCCAATAAAATAACAGCCCCACCAGGGCCGGCAGAACACGCTAAGCCCGAGTGGGTAGTGGGGTAGAGAAGCCCCCCCTTCCCACTTTGCTTTGATTTTTAGCAATTAACTTATTTCGGGAAATGAGACGTATCAGAAGGTCACAAAATAAATCAATAATAATAATGCATTTTTGTAGCTTAACAATTTTTATTTATTTTTCATGCAAGCATTTTTGACGCGCTGACGTCAAATGACTGCGTGGAAGTGTAGAAACGAGGTATTGAGAATTGGTCGGCGTGTATCGAGTGCGCGTGCCAAGTAAGCGCGCGTTTTTCAAATATCATATCCCGGATATGGGTTTGAAATACAGAATTTCCAAAAAATTTCCGTGTGGGTAATTACCCACTCGGGAATTTTTCAAGTGGGTAGTACTACCTATACTACCATGCCCTTCCGCCGGCCCTGAGCCCCACTCTCTTTTAATTTTTGATTGGATAGAAGTATCAATAACCGTTTGTCTCGCATTCTCAGGCATTATTGAACACTTGAGCTAATTAAAGCTGTTAAGTTTCCCCAATTTATGTTAATAACTACAACCCAATGTTTACCCTAATCCTTAAAATGTAAGAGCGTGAAATTGTAAATAATAGATTGACTCTAATAATCCACACAATAAGCGGCAAACTCATTGACACATGTCAATATGTATTTTACAATCATGGTTTATTTACATTTATGTACAAAAATGTATGCAGCTGCCCGGAGACGACCACCTGCTTAAAATTAACTAAAACTAAATCACAGTAATTTAGCTAAGTCCAGTGATCACTGTTAATTAAAGCCTGTATTTGCTGAAAGAAATATAATAATCCTATAAATAAATCAAATTTATTAGACAAGTGCATTATGTCTTCGGGAGCTCCTAGTTTAAAGTATAAAACAGTATAATTAAATCAAAATCAGGTGCAAATTATTTATTCTCGCGCAGCGCACCTTCACAAGCTTATATAGACAGGGATTCGTATGTATGGCTATTTTGATATTGATGATTAACATTTTCATCTGTTTTTCTTTAAATCCATTAACCAGGGCTTAGATGGGAAGAAGTGCTCGACGTATCTCTTAACATATTTTTAGCACACTTGGGATTTCCTAACTTTTCCCTCAAAAATCTCAGATCATAAAAAAACAGAAAAGTCTTGTTGAACGTCACCAATTCCAAAGTTTTGTAAAAATCGAGGTTTGAGAATAGTAGTAGAGAGGTGGTTCTGAATTCGTACCGACTATAAAGTTAAGTTCTACAAATCAAAACAGTAAGAAAGTTTTATTATACAATAAGGGTCTGGAAACGCTTTCTCGAGGAGTAGCAGCTATCCGAAGATGCAACAAATCAATCACGCTTTAATTAATTAATTGTCCCTTCCCCCTATTGGACCCCCTAACATATATCGTGGTCAGTATATTCTAACAAATTTGAAATTGCTGTATTTTCCAAATTTGTATAGAGTAATGTGATGCGAATTATTGTAATTTTATTGCACTGGCATAAAAAATACCAAAAATACATAACACTGTAACAATTACATTTTGCCTTGCGTGCGTCAAAGAAAATTTTCCAACTACGTACCCCTGAATGTTTTTTGCTTGAGGGAATCTATCATTTGGTTATTTTCTCTAATTATCTTGTTTGTCTGTGACGTTTTCTACAAATTTCAAATTAATGCTTTCATATTTAATAAATGGAATTAGATTTTTACGTTCTATTGAAACCCAACAGGAACAGTAGAACCAAGGTCCGTAGAAATCAACTTTGACAGCAACGGACCTTGCAGTAGAACAAGATGCAATAGTATTTATGTAAGCCTCCCTCTTCACCCTTTTTTATCCTTATAATTTATTGGTTTCCAGCATTCTTTATTACCAACCATCTTTTTGCAAAAATAGAAATCGATTTTATCCGAAAAAAAAAACTCTTCGGCGCTCCTATAATTTATTGTACAAATACCATGCTGAACTGGTATCCAGGTAGCCTCAAAACGCTAAATACCCTGAAATTAATATATTAGTTTTATTTATTTATTGTTTGTTGTAAGTTGTTTGTTTTGAAAAAAAGATTGACCGGAGTTATATTATTTTTAAATAACCTAAAGTCAAGCAGTTTTTATTTAGGGGCAGGTATTTAAAACGTAATTATTTTTCAAGAGTATGGAAAAATTCAGTGCTTTGCCCATTTTTAGTCTTGAATATTATTTCATTGTAGCGAAACGCGTCGGAAGTACTCCTACATGTCGTGCAGAACTTTTGTGCTCATATAGTACAGGTAATTAAAGAAATAAATCAATAAATAGTTTTTTTATTAGGAAATTGTGTTGCGTACGAACACGAGCACAAACGCAGACACTAATCCACGCGCGCATGTCCACCGGCACGCTTTTACGCACGAACACACACACGCACGCTCGTAAGCCTCCACGCAGTGTTGCCAGGTGACAGCAAATTTCACGAGATCTGAGGAGTCTCCAAATACTGCTAAAGAAAATGATTTGAAGCTAAAATCTCAGGATTTTTTGCAAATCTTTCAAACACTTTAATGAAAATTAGTCAGTTACACTGAAATTACAACGATAATTTCACTACTAAGTATATTTTACATGGAAAAAGTAGCACTCACATTAAGGTTCTTTTTAAACGCCTTGCAAACAACCACAAATTCTCTTGTTCTCAGCTATGTTCAGTTGGTTCACTGTTTTAATATAATATGAGATTATGACTAAAGAATATCTCATTACTTTCCGGCGCTCGTCTCCGTGTTAAACAAAAGTTGAATGATCGTTTTTATGAATTAGAATCACCGCAGAATAATATTCTATTATCAAATCATAGCCACGTTTATATATTAGAGTGAACCTATCACTTACTTTTAGTATAATTTACCTATAGCGCACATCTTGTCTATTTAATTTATTAAATGCTAAATTTAATTAAATACAGTAGAAAATTTATCAAGCTATTTTTGAAATCAATCACTAGATGTCAGTAGGGCTTAAGGTAGTTCTGTATGTACACGTACGAGGTAAAAGTTTCGAGCGCAGCGTACTGTAAAATCCAATGCTTTTACGGTGCTATCGGTTAAAAACTTTTGACAGAGATTGTACACTCACACACTCACACCTCATGCATGGATAGGTCCCCTACACGTATAGAGAGCGGCGCTGTAATCGTGGCAACACCGCAATTCTCGAGTATTAGTAATCTGCATGCAGCTGAAATGTGTGTAAACCACAACTCAGTAATGGCACAGATAGATATGCGGGTGTGTTCGGTCATGCTACTTTTTTACTGCATAAGTAGTTGCGGGGTCGAATCTCGTTTAGAACCAAAATTTTTTTTTATTTTATAGTTTTTTTTAAAACACTGTTGTTGCGTTTTACTGCTAACGCGAGGTTACTTGTTAAGAGCAGTTATATTTTTTAAGAAAAAATACGAAGACAAATTAGCATTCACTCACTGATTGACGGCATACTAACCACGCAAATCTGGTAATAAATTTAAAAAAAAAGGATTTGTTGTTTTTTATTGAATGCAATTTATTAGCAATGAAAAAATCGGCTTTAACAATGCAAATCTCGATGTAAATATCACACTCGCACATATGCGAGCCAATATTACATGATATTGCGCAATTCAGGATCGGCAGGAAGCTTTAATTTCGTTTTGGATCAAACTTACAACTTGTTGAGTGAAAAAAAGTTTATTGTTATTATTTTGTTCAAAAATTATTTATGCGTTCAATGCATATACATATAGTTTATTCGTGATTTTTATTTTATAAGTATGAGCGTTATGAATACCTTTTGTCCAGGATAATATTTATATTATATAAAAGTTAATTTATTCATTTATTCAACAAATTAAATAACCTACATGTGTTGAGAGAATAAATTTATTTCAAATCCTTCCCATAATTATTAAAATCCAGGAAAAAAAAACACGTTTCACATTCCCGGACTAAACCACGCGCCCATCAGTTCGGGGCAGCGTACACTGTTGCCATTTCGTCACAGCTGACTGTGTGTCCGTTCCGTGTCGAATAAAATTAATATATTTCATCAGTCGATATCTCCGAAACTAAAAGGTCAAAAATTGCCATTCTTTTTCACATTAATCCCACAATAGTACTGCATACATGAGTGGTTTTATTTAAAAATCTTAAGATCCGTTTAGCGTCTATAATAAAAAATGTGAACAAAGTGCTATCCGTTCACGTGTTAGGTATAGGCATCACGTACAAAATGACTCATTTTCAATTGCAATTATCTCACAAACTAAACGGTGGATGGATTTAAAAATTTGCCAGTCGGTTTATGAAGGTTATGTTTACACCATACTTTAATTTCAGGCAATTCTTAAGATTTGACCAAAACTACAGAACTACCTTAATGCGGTAATGCGACAGGAAATAATATTTACCAAGATGACTATGTTTTAAACGCTACAGTTAGAATATATCATAATTATTACAGAATATAACAACAGTGATGTTTTCTTACGTTTAAATAAATTTTCATATCATTTTACTTAGCGAGTTCAGTAGATAGCAACATATAGTGTCAACCAGTCATGGAGCTTACACTTTGATAGTCACCGCGTTTGGTCCTGCTACCCGTTAGTAGATAACAATTTAAAACAAACCTCCCGTTCCTTTAAATAAATTTCGTTAAAACAAAAATCTCATGCAATTACTCCAAAATATTATGATTATTTTGAACAGAATATCACAAATTTAAATTTAGTGACCTGGCAATACTGCCTCCACACGCAGACGTCCTCAGAACACAAGCGCGGACGCGCTTACACACCCATTAAACTTCACAGAAAGTGACTTGTGTGCAAGTGCGCTAATTTAGCTTTAATATGTATATAATCAAAAGCAAGTTTTAAGGTAACTTAACTGTTAATAAGTAAGGTCTGAAAATAAATCATATAAATATAATAAAGTATACTTTAAAAATTACCAATCACAACAAAAACTTTTAGTTAACTTTGTTTCTGCGCCTGGAGTCATCTACAATTTTGTTGGGGTTTCTCCAATTTTATAGAAAAACGGCAGCTATTACCATTTGAGTTAATCAGGTGATTATGAAAAGGAAAACGTTTGCAACATTTACTTGAAAGCAGACGGCAGTATAATATTAAAAGCATTATTTTCAGAAAGTCTCATATACAGTGGAACTTTATAACCCAACATTTTGTTTTTCAATATACTATATAATATATTTATCTTTAGGGTTCATGAAATATTATTACAGTAACAACACAAAATTGGAATGTAAATTTTAATAAAGGCCGCTTTAGTACATGAAAAAAACAATTTAAATTAATAAGCAAGAAGCCAATTTTATTAGATAGAAGAAAATCAAATTTCAGCATGAGTCAAACGCACAAACGAATCACCGCTCGCGTTATTGCAATACTGCACTAATGATTTCATCGCTATGTAGTAAAGCTCTGCAGAAACGGTCGCAGCACGTTGTTAAACTTGTTATTCCGTAAATTGCAGCAGGAAGAACTTGTTCTCGTAATTCAGATTGCACCTAATTTAGTAGCGTACATGGCAATGTCCTTTTGGCACGCGCTAACTATAAGAAAAACATAACAGTATAATGCAACAAGCTATTTTTGTCATCGCTTCATTTACACCCGGTTTATTTTCACTTCAAATGCTTAATTTGAACGTGCAAGAATTTAAGTAATAAAACATGATATGATGAAAGATGATATAATTTTTGCTAGAAAAATTCACTGCAATTATATTCTGTAAATTATCTCAAACATCGCTGTAGTATAAATCGGGACACTTCGAAATGTTTTGTTGTAAGTTACGAGTAGGATTATTAATTTTTATGCATTTTATAAATGTAATATAATTACCAATTTTAAGCCAAAAAGTTACAAAGCTATCAATAAATAAGAAAATACAGTAAAATATCATAAAAATATTAATGTCTACAAATGTAAGCATTTAAAGACAAAACTATCTAAACCCCTGGGTTCTGCCCCACTGTTTTTGGTAACTTATTAAAAAATAATAAATAATAAACAATTTGCGCAACTTTAGCGCATCTACCACAATGGGGTACAATAGGTGTTACTTACTTACGTGAACGAGTCGACCAATCAGGTTCCACTATTTATACGTCGTACTCGGGAATATGGGCTAACTTTTTCTAAAGTTTATAATCTATTCGTTCATAATTGTAAATTTCTTACTTCATCAAAGACATTTTTTGGAAAAAAAGTTTTTTTGGTATGAAGTGCTCCAAAAGGTTTATAATCTAAACTTCTCGTATAAAACATTATGTTTTGTCTTTCTGAGCGTTGAATGGCATGGGTCCTGTTCCCCTAACCAAATTACGGACCGAGCAATTGGCAAAAGAAGAAAAAGTTTGGCGCCTTCTAACGGCTGAACGCCCGACGACTACCGTTTCCCCTACTCAGAATATCGACCAAAAACCATTTAACCCTCTCGCCTAACTCCCTCAGCGGTTCGATTTTGATCTCGGGTGGTACAAACAAATTTTCAAATTTTTAACTCTATTCCGGACCTCTAGCACGGCTTGAAGCAACTTAACTAAAAACAATAATCATACAATTTTGAGATGGTTTAATTTAAAACAGGTGCTTCCTAGGCCCAAACTTTGTCATGGAAGACTTTTATTCGAAGTCGGTATGAAAATCGGATCGTAAGTGCAGAAATGGAAGGTTTAAAATTTTCAAACAGAAACAAAAAAAAAACACTTTGGCATTCCATGGCCAACCAATTATTTGTTCCATTTTCCCAGATAAAAAAGAAAAAAACTAAATTATTGAATTATGTGTTGCCAGAAGAAGAAAAAGACAACTTCTATGATGACCTTGAAATAGTATACACTGACTACCCAAATATGACATAAAAATAGTAATAGAGAATCCTACGATAGAGCGCCAAGTTATTTTCAACCCTCGCATAAAAAACTATAGCAATTTTAGACAATGAAGGTACTATCAAAATTTACCCGAATATTCCACTAACATTGCCAACAGCCAATGGCAGCCGTTTATTTTCAGGCTCTTTACCAATCGCATCCTGACTGATCGCGATAATACTTTTTTTAGGAAGCTCCGGTGTTGTTGCTGTTGTAACTATAGTAATCACACCAACCAAAGTTGCTGCTGTTGATAATTTTACGCATAATATAACAACTGATTACTATGCTACACTTGCCGCTAAAGCAGCCAATAGAAAAGTTTAGCCCGCAAATTTTTAATGTGCACAATTTCATCGCGAATAAATTTAAGCAAACTACTTATTTCTTCTATATCTTCGTTTGAAAAATACAACTAGTTGGCAATTTAATATACTATGGGAGCAATAATACAATCAGTGAGTCTGAAAATGCAAATTGTGTTTATTGTGCTTCAGAAATAAATTTGACGTTCAAAATTTTATCGCGAATAAATTTAAACTAACTACGCATTTGTTAGCATTAAGAGTAAAAATAAATCCAATCATTTACAATCCGCGAATTGAAAAATAACTGAAGAAAATTACTCACACTTCCTGCATAGCAACTCGTATTTATTTTGCTGCCCAACAAATGTTGTAATGTAAATTTTAGTCCGTTGTTTCTGATGCACTCGTGGTATAACTGTTGATAAATGAATCATTTTGTTATATCAGCACTGATTAAAAAACTTGAACTCGGTTTTAACCTTTGTCGATTTCTACGGCGTCGACTGTACCTAGGCTACGTATTATTTTATTTCAATATGTTAAACATTAAACGTCAAAATGTTAAAAAGTTACCTACGAACAATATAAATTAGGAGCGTAATCCGTAAATTATAAAAGTTATATCGAAATATATTAAAAAATCATATTGCCATGTTAAGTAATAAATTGTGATTCTCTATGAAACTTATATAATATGAGTAAAATTTCTTTTATAAAAAAAATCAAAATACCTTTGTTTTAAATTACACGGTGCTTTAGCTTCGGGCGTCAAAGATGTTATGGTTATTTAATACAGTGTAACAACTGCAGAACTAAATAGAACACTGTTATTATATTCTAGAACCTTCTTGCTGCTTGCTGGAAAATAAAGCAGAAAGAACCTATGGCAAATTATACTCCGAATGCCGGATAATTTCAAAAAACACAATTGTTTTTAATATAACGTGCTTTTAAAATTTATATAATTAATTTATTTCCCTATTTTTGGATCTGAGTTCGTTTATCAATAGTACATTATTTATGTATATTCAATAGAAAAGGTAAGAACGATAATAAGTCAACTGCCACAAATTAATGGTTTCGATTAAAATTAAAATAACTTTTCCATAAATCCATTGCTGAAATTTAGCAATTAAATTTTAATAATTTGAAAAGCATTAAATTTCGAAACATCCGTAAACTACAAAAAATTCAAAATTTTTTCAGAAAATTTGAAACATTTTAAATTATTTTGCAAACTTTGAATCAGAAATTTAACATTTTGAAAATTTTTAAATAATCTAAATTTCTTCTTTAATTTTTAAAACTGTCAAATTTTAAAACTATTAAACTAGAAACATAAATTTTGAAAAATATGGAAAAGTTCTAACCTGAAATTTTTAGAATTATGCGAATTTGGGTCACTGAAAATGATTGGGAATAATTTGTAAATTATTGTGAAAATATTCATAATTAAAGAATTAAATTACTGAGAATTTATGAAAAGTGATAAACATCTATTACAATTGTTGAAAATGGGTTTGAAAATTTTTGAAAATATAGAAATTTTTAAGATTTACACCGAAAACTATGAATCTGAAAATTATGCCAATTTTGAAGTTTTACGAAATTAAAAGTTTTAGGACTATTTTTGAAAAATAAAAATGAAAATTATCAGGATTAAAAAATTTAAAAATTTCGAAAATTTTCAAAATTTCGGAAAATATCAAAACCAAAATTTTCCAAACATTTTTTGCATTTATATTTTAAAAATTTTTAAAAATTATAGACAAAATTAGTAATTAGTAATTACAGTTCATGTTCGAAATGAGCCCCATTATTGTTGATACAGCACCCTACTCTTCTTTTCATGCTGTTAAAAACATTTTGTAGCTGTTGCACAGTTATATTTGCAGCAGCGGCAGTAATAGCATCCTTCAGTTGCTCAAGTGTGTGCATGGGGGCCTGATATATCGTGTTCTTTAAATGCCCAAAAAGAAAATAATCCAGGGGTGTCAAATCGGGTGACCGTGGGGGAAATGCAATGATACGATCGTCATAAAATTGTTGTATATATTGATTTGTTCGAAGGGCTGTATGTGCAGGTGCATTATCCTGCTGAAAATATCCCTGACGTAATTCATCATCGTGAAGCTGATTTATAAATGTGTTTAGAATTCCGATGTAGCGGTCAGCTGTTACGGTATCTTCAAAAAAAATGGGACCAATTATGCGTCTTCTGGAGATGGCAATCCACACGCCAATCTTTATCGGATGCAGTGGAGTTTGTAAAAATTCACCAGGGGCCTCTGCAGACCACATCCTGTAATTTTGTTTATTTATGTAACCGGTGAGATGGAACCAGGCTTCGTCTGAAAAGAAACTTGAATCCAGCATTTGATCGTTATTTAAATTTTGGTTAAACCAATTGCAGAACTGCACACGTTTTTCATAATCGGGACGAAGTAATTCTTGCATTACTGAAATTTTATATGGGTGTAAATGCAGTTTTCGTCTTACTGCCTTTTGACACGTTCCATAGCTTAACACTGCAATTACAAATTATAATAAATTTTATATGCAAAAATTTATAGTTTACAAAATACACACCTGTTTATTGCGCTAACTGTCGTAATGGTTTTTTAGGGCTGCGTTCGATACGCGTCTGTATATCCTCTAATGTGTCCTGAGTTAAAAGGGTTGGTCTTCCAGGAGATTTTTGTGTATCTACACTACCCGTTGTTTGGAAACGATGTACGACGCGCTTTGCATGACTGCTTAGATTATCGTAATCAAAGTCGACGTCGGGGAAACGATTAACGAATTCATCTACACACAAATTTACTGAATATTTCCATTCACCATCATTTTCATTGCGTTGGCCATTGCGGAAATAAGATTCAATAATAAACTTGTTGTGTTCAACGGAATACATAACCTTAAATTTACAAACAATTATTACTGTTTTCAATTAATTGGAAACACTGTACTTACTGTAAACTTCGTTTAACAATCCCTAATTAGTATTGAAAAATACTATTTGTATAATAATAACAGCGTCCAAGAATATAAAGTGAAATTAAGAAACGTAAACACACGGAACAAGCATAAACAAACGACGGAACAAACGTATTGCGCAGTATGGCTAATATCACACTAGAAAGAAACATTGATAACTACTTAGAAGGCAGTTTTTTTTGGACAACCTTTCTCGATCTCCCGGTACTATTAGAAGTTGAGTTATCTATGAATATTAGTACTTTTTACCTTCCTCGCTATAAAGATTATAGCTAGAGGAAGGTATTGTTATCGTCAAAATTTTGAAAATTAAAATTTTGACGGATATGCACTTTTAGGATCCGAGAATACCGAAAAAACAGGTTTGGCCATGGTTTCTGACTGCGTGTGTGTGTCTGTATACACATACATTTATAGCCCAAACGCTATCCGAAAAACTCAATCTATATTAAATCCGTATCCCATTCCACCTGTGTCACCTTTTACTGCCTGGGCCTCCGCTTCTAGAAGCCGCATCTATACGCGTCAATGATATAAGGCGCATATTTGCATTTAGCGCTGACCAGCCGGCTAGTGCAGTTTTTCAACACCAATACCAAAAATTACGTTTACGAGCTACAGTCAGATGATTGGGACGCGGAGCGCTGCGACAGACTAGTCATTCTTGGTATACCGAAGAAGGTAAAAATTATTGTACAGAGAACATTGTACATTAGAAAAATTGATTAGAAACAGCATTTATTACAACTAGGGCTTGAATTTCTAGGCACTTTAATTATTCAAAATAGAAAGGCAAAATGGTAGAAAAAAATTACATTTCAGGAATCAAAAGTTATATTTCAGGCAAAATATGATCAGAAATAGGACACAAAAGTGTTATCAAAAATATGTTTATAACTTAAAAAAGTACTTTCCTCACTCAATAAAAAAAATATGTATTTTTCGTAAAAAAGCGTAAGTTAATAAACATTTTACTTGTTTATTTTTTCCATAGCACTGCCTTAGTCACTGCATATCAGGCTACTTGTTTTTTATTGTGATAAATGTCGAATAAATGCCAAACTTAAAAATTTAATGTTTATATACTTTTAAACAATATTTTTTGACGGTGTTGGAAAAAGTTAGGTGTGCAACACGTGAAGAAAGTGCTTTTTCCTCACTCGTGAAAAAAATAATCACTTTCTTTACTTGTTGTACAGATAACTATTTACGTTTATGGGGAGAACTAAAAACTACTCCAAAATACAAAATTGGTATAGCGCCAACTGTTCTTTAAGAACAAAAAAAGAAATGTTTGGAAAATTTTGGTTTTGATATTTTCCGAAATTTTGAAAAATTTCGAAAATTTTCAAAATTTCGGAAAATATCAAAACCAAAATTTTCCAAACATTTTTTGCATTTATATTTTAAAAATTTTTAAAAATTATAGATTCTTAGTATTTCATAACTCCAAACAATATTTACCCGCTGAAAGCTCAAAATCGATTTCTCAATTTGCTTTTGTTAACAAATAATTAATTAAATTGTTCAGGTAAGCGACCTAAAGAAAATATTTTAAAACGTTTTCCTCTACGAAAAGTTATTCCTATTTTCATTTAACACCTTCATACAGAGTTTGAAGCCAAAATTTCTACATTTAAAAAGAAGAAAAACTGGGGTGAGAAACATTGTGGGGTGATAAGAAAATCGCGATTGCGCATATCGGCTATTTCACATGCGTAGAATACAAATCTTCGCTTCTTTTTCGAGTGCGTCGATATTCCCACCTCTTATATTTTTTGAAGGTTTTATGATATCTGGTATTTTGTAATTGCAAATTTTGTTTACCCGCTGAAAGCTAAAAATCGATTTCGAAAGTAAATTATTCAGTTAAACGTGCAAAAGGAAACCTTCAGAGTTTTTTCTCCATAAAAGGCTGTTCCTATTGTCATTGAACACGTTTATACCGATTTTGAAGTCAAAATTCGTAAATTTTTAAAAACTACATAAATCGGTTGTGAGGCTGACTGGGAGGGGAGGTTATTGAAAGATACCTACTACCTAGATCGGCTATTTGACAGGCGTAGAACACGAATCTAATATTCTTTTTTTGTTCTTAAAGAACAGTTGGCGCTATACCAATTTTGTATTTTGGAGTAGTTTTTAGTTCTCCCCATAAACGTAAATAGTTATCTGTACAACAAGTAAAGAAAGTGATTATTTTTTTCACGAGTGAGGAAAAAGCACTTTCTTCACGTGTTGCACACCTAACTTTTTCCAACACCGTCAAAAAATATTGTTTAAAAGTATATAAACATTAAATTTTTAAGTTTGGCATTTATTCGACATTTATCACAATAAAAAACAAGTAGCCTGATATGCAGTGACTAAGGCAGTGCTATGGAAAAAATAAACAAGTAAAATGTTTATTAACTTACGCTTTTTTACGAAAAATACATATTTTTTTTATTGAGTGAGGAAAGTACTTTTTTAAGTTATAAACATATTTTTGATAACACTTTTGTGTCCTATTTCTGATCATATTTTGCCTGAAATATAACTTTTGATTCCTGAAATGTAATTTTTTTCTACCATTTTGCCTTTCTATTTTGAATAATTAAAGTGCCTAGAAATTCAAGCCCTAGTTGTAATAAATGCTGTTTCTAATCAATTTTTCTAATGTACAATGTTCTCTGTACAATAATTTTTACCTTCTTCGGTATACCAAGAATGACTAGTCTGTCGCAGCGCTCCGCGTCCCAATCATCTGACTGTAGCTCGTAAACGTAATTTTTGGTATTGGTGTTGAAAAACTGCACTAGCCGGCTGGTCAGCGCTAAATGCAAATATGCGCCTTATATCATTGACGCGTATAGATGCGGCTTCTAGAAGCGGAGGCCCAGGCAGTAAAAGGTGACACAGGTGGAATGGGATACGGATTTAATATAGATTGAGTTTTTCGGATAGCGTTTGGGCTATAAATGTATGTGTATACAGACACACACACGCAGTCAGAAACCATGGCCAAACCTGTTTTTTCGGTATTCTCGGATCCTAAAAGTGCATATCCGTCAAAATTTTAATTTTCAAAATTTTGACGATAACAATACCTTCCTCTAGCTATAATCTTTATAGCGAGGAAGGTAAAAAGTACTAATATTCATAGATAACTCAACTTCTAATAGTACCGGGAGATCGAGAAAGGTTGTCCAAAAAAAACTGCCTTCTAAGTAGTTATCAATGTTTCTTTCTAGTGTGATATTAGCCATACTGCGCAATACGTTTGTTCCGTCGTTTGTTTATGCTTGTTCCGTGTGTTTACGTTTCTTAATTTCACTTTATATTCTTGGACGCTGTTATTATTATACAAATAGTATTTTTCAATACTAATTAGGGATTGTTAAACGAAGTTTACAGTAAGTACAGTGTTTCCAATTAATTGAAAACAGTAATAATTGTTTGTAAATTTAAGGTTATGTATTCCGTTGAACACAACAAGTTTATTATTGAATCTTATTTCCGCAATGGCCAACGCAATGAAAATGATGGTGAATGGAAATATTCAGTAAATTTGTGTGTAGATGAATTCGTTAATCGTTTCCCCGACGTCGACTTTGATTACGATAATCTAAGCAGTCATGCAAAGCGCGTCGTACATCGTTTCCAAACAACGGGTAGTGTAGATACACAAAAATCTCCTGGAAGACCAACCCTTTTAACTCAGGACACATTAGAGGATATACAGACGCGTATCGAACGCAGCCCTAAAAAACCATTACGACAGTTAGCGCAATAAACAGGTGTGTATTTTGTAAACTATAAATTTTTGCATATAAAATTTATTATAATTTGTAATTGCAGTGTTAAGCTATGGAACGTGTCAAAAGGCAGTAAGACGAAAACTGCATTTACACCCATATAAAATTTCAGTAATGCAAGAATTACTTCGTCCCGATTATGAAAAACGTGTGCAGTTCTGCAATTGGTTTAACCAAAATTTAAATAACGATCAAATGCTGGATTCAAGTTTCTTTTCAGACGAAGCCTGGTTCCATCTCACCGGTTACATAAATAAACAAAATTACAGGATGTGGTCTGCAGAGGCCCCTGGTGAATTTTTACAAACTCCACTGCATCCGATAAAGATTGGCGTGTGGATTGCCATCTCCAGAAGACGCATAATTGGTCCCATTTTTTTTGAAGATACCGTAACAGCTGACCGCTACATCGGAATTCTAAACACATTTATAAATCAGCTTCACGATGATGAATTACGTCAGGGATATTTTCAGCAGGATAATGCACCTGCACATACAGCCCTTCGAACAAATCAATATATACAACAATTTTATGACGATCGTATCATTGCATTTCCCCCACGGTCACCCGATTTGACACCCCTGGATTATTTTCTTTTTGGGCATTTAAAGAACACGATATATCAGGCCCCCATGCACACACTTGAGCAACTGAAGGATGCTATTACTGCCGCTGCTGCAAATATAACTGTGCAACAGCTACAAAATGTTTTTAACAGCATGAAAAGAAGAGTAGGGTGCTGTATCAACAATAATGGGGCTCATTTCGAACATGAACTGTAATTACTAATTACTAATTTTGTTAATTTATTTTTGTAAAATTTAATATTCTAATTAGTTAATAAAACAAATAATGTTCTAATTAATTCCATTATTAACCGTAATTAAAACTGATTGCAAATAACTTCTTATTTTCATAATTATTTTCCTCTTTTGAATCTACCAGAAATTGCTAACTTCATTTCATACATGACAGCACCATGACAGGTGGAGGATGTAAAGATTGATATACTCTCTGTAGAAAGTAGTTTTTTTCGGACAACCTTTCTCGATCTCCCGGTATACACGTAGTATATAGAATATTAGAAAATGATGTAGGTAGCTGATATAACATACGTCGCCTATTACTAAATTAGCTGGAGGCTTTGAAATTGTCAGTCCGCATGTAAAGCGCAACTTTCATGCGTTTGACAAGGAATATTGCAATTTGCTTCAGCTAATTACACGATATGTTTGCTGATTTGCTCTCGTAGGCGGTCGGTCCTATATGCAAACTTCGCTGTATACTATGCGAGTAATTTCGCATAGCAATTTCATTGTGGTGTTGCTTCCACCTCCGACTCCAACTGCTTTGATAATTTAAATTCAATGTGGAAGGGAACACGTTACGTGTAGCTAAATTAGTTCACCTGGTGCAGTCCCCGTCTTGTCGGATAATTGTATGTAAGCCTGCAATTGCCTGCCGGATGGCGTTGTAATCACTAACGTTGGTGGTTTACTTACGCCGTTAATGAATACCTGCAGCTATCAGAAGCATTAAAACATGACTCGTTTCGGTATGGTACCGAACAGGTTTATATCAACCACTAAGTAATATTGAATATTGTTTTAGTGCAATAATGTAAATTATCGAACGCGAAACATATTTTAGCCGTATATGCAGACTAAAAAGCTGTAAAAAGTCTTTCAAAAACTAATTGTTTACCATGCTGTTAATTTGCACCTAATATTATAATATAATGCAACAACAACAAAACAAAAACGTGTGTAATCTAGAATTAACTGTGATACATATTCTTTAAATGGAAAGAAAGAAGCAATGATGCCACCGTACAAAATAACCGAAAAAGAGTCAAGTCTTAACCCCTATTAATTTTCCTTAATAGATTTAGAAATCTTACGAATGGTCTCCTTATCTTTCATATTATATTAAAGAACTTATTCGAAAACATTACACGAGTTTATGAGTGGCATGGCGGTAGCGTAGAGGTTGGGCGCTTGGCCTCTAACGCTTAAGGTCTGGGGATTAAAAATCTATGCCGCAACCCGCCACTCATATTCCCCAATCCGGTGTAGGTAGCCGTGGGGTCGTAATAACTGAAACCTTCTCTGGTATTTAGTCGTTCGGATTCGACGTTAAATTGCAGCTCCCCTCCGTACTCCACCTCAGCGCTAAGGAGAGTACGTGGCAGAAAAGAGTGCCGGAGCCCACCAAAACAACGTAAAGGCTGATTACAAGAGTGTAGCTGCGCTGTTACAGTCTAATCATTTATTTGTTGATAACTTTTGCAGTGGTTTCACCAAAACTCTGAAATTCTGCGTCTGAGCATTACTCATACATATAGGGGGTTGCGTAATATTGCTGATTTTTCCAATTTTTGAAGATTTGTCTATAAGAAAACACAAAAAATGTACTCTTGTTGAAAGTCGCCGAATCCAACAGTTTTTGAGATAATTCAATGTTTTAAACTTTTTTTAACATTTTCTCAAGATGTACAAGTAGTTTACACAAATTTTGAAGCTAAGTTTTACACCCAAAAACAATGAAAAAAGTTTCCATCATAAACTTATGGGTTCATAAACGCTTCGCTGGGGATTCGCAGTCCATTTTGTGTTTCATAAAATTTTTAACAATTCTATTCCCTTTCTCAAAGGTTGTACTTCCGTAACGCAGCGTTTCTGACTTATAAAAAAAGGTTTTTATTCTTTCTATGTCAAATTTGACCTAAAGCGAACATTATTTGAACATTTTAAGAAAACCTTTGTGCTTCATGGCACAAAACAAGAACAATAAATTATCTCAAAACTGTTAGATTGTGAGAGTTTCAACAACAACACCTTTTTTGTGTATTTTTGTATAGCGAATAAATTTTAGAGACAAAACTTCTAATTTTGTATAATATTTACAATACAATATTACGGGACCCTCAATATAAGACACCTCCAGTGCAGTTATTCAAACTCAGATACAGAATTACAAAGTGCAAGTGCATTTTATGACGAAAAAATAATTCGAATATACCATCTCCAACGGGCTGTAGCTCCGTAACGAATCGTTTCAGAACTCAGTTTATGCGAATTGTTTTATTTAATTAGCAATAAGTTTTAACAAACCTTATTAAATACATGCGTTCTTATTCTGTATTTTAAATAATCATATAAAATAGGCGCATTAAATGAAAAGCTCTTTAATATGATGATAAAGACGCTTTGAATGATATATAAATCATATTTTATTGGAAGGAATTTTAATATTTTCCAAATTTTCTTTTTTATGTTGTCTATCAATTTTATATCTGGTCTGTTATGGTGTACAGCAACATCTGTGACAATATATACCCAGTATATTTTATAATAATAATTACTATTATTATTATTATTATTATTATTATTACATGTTATTATTATTATTTTTATAATTACTTCAATGTTTGTTTTCTCGGTTTTAAGGGTGATTGACAGATCTTTTATTCTAAGATTCTATAAGTCGACCTAACCTACTTTTAAATTTATAATTTTTCAGCCATTCTCAGCAATAATAGTGTACCTGTAGAATTTCGTTTTTAACGAACAAACTGTAGTGAACAATTGGACATACTATTCAAGTAAATTAAATTTTTAATATTTTAATACAGCCACGGCGATTCAATGTTAGAGTTGCGCGGGCTGCAAAGTTGGACTGGAAAAGTATATTTGCGAATACATTAAATAGGTACCTGATAGATACAGGTACACAATATACAATTATAATTACAAAGTAATATGCAACGTACCCTTCATATGCGTTAAATATACAGGAATGAGAGAGTCATCAGCAACCCAGAGGGCAGTGGTCGTTTGCGAGATACCCTCGTTATAGCGTCCAACCGTGTGTGTAGAGTTGATAATCCCCTCAACCGGCTGTTCCACCGAGATTTATCATATATCTACGTCCACGCACCCTCATTTCAATTATGGAAATGTTATTTCGCAAAATGTGGCACTTGAAACGTCTTTAATTTCGAGCGCAACCCCGAAAAATGTTCGCACTGTACGACTTTATTAATCGCGCTTTCATTTTTAGCGTTTCATTGGAACATGAAAAGTTTTATTCGCATTTAAAACTTTGCCTAAGCGGGAATAAAACAACGCCATTCATCATTCGCTGAATGCCTGTTCGCAGGTTTATACTTCTAAACCCACAAAATTAATTTTGCTAATAAAGATTAACCTTGATTTCCGCAAGTTTAAACACGAGCTACCTACAAGTTGCATTGATTAAATGTTTTGGACTAATTTACAAACAAATCTTAATTACTGATATAATAAAAACATCTATAGTGAATATGTTTCGATTCATCAACTTTTTAAACATTAATAATAAGCAGACGCGCAGAAATTATTTCGTGTTAATACGGTAATTATATGAATTTGCCCGTCCTGCTAATTGCATCGGTTCTCATAAGTGTAATTTTATTATATATTTCGTTGCTATCTGTGCCTTTTTTAATCGAGAGTGATTAAATTTTGTGAAATCTCTTTCGAACAGCAGTTTTTCGAGACGTTGCTGGTAATTTTACGCCCAGAAATTATTTTAATATTTAATAAATTTCAATTTTTACCTCGTAAACTATGTCAATGTATTCATTTTGGAAAAACTAAAAAGTACAAATAAACCAAATCAAGACTAATAAAAGCGGCTGGTTTTGATAGAATTTTGTAGGAAATGACAAATAAAATACATGAGAGAAATTAGTGAGAGGATAATTACTAAAATATTCTAGGCATGGAAGACCAACTGGGTAGTGGCAGTAATACTACCAATATTTAAAAGCGGTGATACTATAGAAATTGTGACAACTTGAGAGGAATTTCATTACTTAGTGTGCCGTGTGAGATCAATCAGAGAATTCTGGAGGGGATGTTTAAATTGAGGTTAGACAGCAAATTACAGAAGGTCCAATCTGGAGGTAGAAAGAAAAGATATAAACAAGACTTAATTGTCCCTATTAGGCAGCTAATTAAAAATAGTATTCAACAACATATTCTTTTTTGGATTTAACTAACGGATTTGATATTGTACAAAAACTGAAGAAGCGTAGACAATAAGTTGAGTGAGACAACAAAACGTATACAATATGCAACTGCGATTATATACACAAAAGCAGTGTTTTGGTTGTATTGATAAATGATAAAGTTACGAAAGTTTAAATACCTTTAGAGCTATGTTATCTATTGATGGAACATGAGACGAAAAGGTGAACAGTAGAATTGTGGCGACCATTTTATCGATTATTTTTTGTGCTGTAGAACAATTTTATTAGAAAGAAGAACAGAACCAAGAACATAAAACTAACTGTAAATCACTCCATACATTTACCAAACATAGCTGCATGGTGGCGAATGCTGGATTTTATCATAAAATCTCAAAACAATATTCCGAGCAGCAGAAAAGCGTTTCTTTCAGAACAGCAAAAGGTGTGAGACTAAGTGACCGTGTGTGTGTAGCAAGGCAGATAAAACTTTAATAGTATATCTGTACTCAAAAGGTAAAGACAAACCATACCAAATGGTATAGTCATTTGCTAAGACTGAAGGAAAACAAGCACCAGAAGAAGGGTTGGCAAGTGAGTACAGAAAGAAGATGGAGGGGAGACCATGGGAAACATGGAACAATGTGGTAAATTAAGGCCTAACTAACAAAACAAGTACCCGGCAGAAAGCGATATCACAGAAAAAGATGGAGACAGCTGATTAAACAGCAATCAACCAACCTCGGCACCATGAAGACGGAAGAAGAGAATCACATTAAAAAAAACTATTAGAGTATTGACAAGCAATACAAGTAGCATAATTTGTAAAGTGTAAAAGATACTCAAATGAGCACCTTTTTGAAGAGGACAGTTTCGTAAAAGTTTTATTTGCGGTTTTACTCAAATCTTACACCTAATTCTCCTGGCCTAGTATCTATGAAATATAAGTTTCTTCTTAAATATAGTTTTACCTTTGTGCAGTACACAACAGCGTGTATTCACAAAGGCATTATACTTCTGAATACTTTTGTAAATATGTAAATATCGTTATCCATGTTTTACGCAAAACCAGTCATCAATATACAGGGTGTTTCTTAAGTACGTATAGAAACTTCAATATGTGAGTTCTTGGGTTATTTCATGAAGAAAAGTTCATATGAACATAATTATGTCCGAAAATTCTTCCTTGCGGAGTTACAACCGTCTAAAGAAAGAACAGTTTAATTACTTTTTATTAAGTTCGAGCTTTACTTCATTCATTTTAATTTATTGTAAATAAAACAATTCTTAACTTCAATAGGTTTTTTATTTTAGCCTTATACGTATTTCGACAGGTGGACATGTCAATTTCAGAGGCAAGATTAAAAGTAAACAATTGCTACAGGAACAATAAATCTTTATAACATGATCTTAATATTCTAAATCTGCGTCCAGATGACTTGATTTCTCATTCCAAAACGTCTAATAACGGTAAGTTTAAGAGATCAATTTGTTCATTCATTAAAGGTACAGATTTTAAATGTTTGTGAATTTCAAATGTTTCTAGTATACCCAACTTAACTTTATCATGACAAATGTGTAAAAATTTTATAGTGTACTTAGATGTAATAGAATGATTAGGTTCTAATAAGTGTTTAGCGTATTTGGATTTATGAGGGTACTTATACTTGTAACAACGTACGTGTTCCTTGTACCTCATATCAAAATTTCTAATTGTCTGGGCCCATATAAACCGAATTACAGTGCGATTCAATTTTATTTGTAAATGCCTGATTTTAGTAAACTGTCTAATTTTTCGTTAGCATTAAACAAAATGTTTAAAATGTATTTTGTTGTTTTAAAAGTTATTTTACTCATCACTTATTAATAAATGGTGTACTTTTTTGATTAATAACATACAAAATTAATATCAATGTAACATTAAAAACATACAGGAATATAGCAATTTCATTGGCTTACAGAATATAAAAAATTGATAGTTTTGTTTTCCATGGCCAACTTTTATCGACATTTATCGTACTGTATCTTTTATATTCTTCGAAATTTTTCGCCCCTAAACTTTTGCCGCCCTAGGCAACTGCCTAGTCCCGCCTATTGGTAAATCCGGCCCTAGGTGATAAACCTATGTAGATTGGCCTATTTAATGATAGTATTCCACGTCACGCGACCTATGAAACTGACGCTCCAATGCACTACTTTCAACGGAAGGGAGGTCATCTTGTAATGTCGTCCATTTTAGGCTTTTCCTTGGCCTCCCGCAAAAATTTTCTTATCTTTGGCTGCCATTCGGTTATTACTCTTCCTCTTATGAGGTTTACTATGTCACATCGATTTATCAACTCTTGTAATTCGTAATTATACTTCATTTTCCATGTGCCGTCTGCTTCTTGCGTGGTGCCAAAAACGTATCTCAATATCTTCCGCCCATTTCCCGTGTTTCCTATCCGATCGCTGTCAGTGACTTTCCGTGTCGCACTCGTGTACGTTACCACGGGTCTGATGAGGCTTTTATGTATTTTTAGTTTTGAATTTACATTCAAAATCCTGGAAAATAGTAAGTGTCGTATGCGAAATAGCTGCAACTGCCTGCTTACAGTCTACTTTTTATCTAAATGCTTGTATCATTTGTCATGTTCCGCTGAGCTCTTACATAATATGTAAAGTTTAATACTTGTCTTACACTTGCATTACCCCAGAGAATATCTCAAAACAGACAGTTTGTTCTAGCCGAATTTCTACAGTAGTTTTAGTACTCCTCAATGTCGTTTCGATTAGCTGCAGTATCTGCAGGTTCGTAGATAGCTTTCTGCTATTAATTTTGTTAAAAGCCTGCTTGAAGTTTATAAATAAGTTATGATTTAGATAATATACTCGTAGCATTTTTCATAAATTTGTCTGATTATGACGTGTCTGTTAGCACGGAAGCCATTTTGCTAATGTCATAACAGTTCTTCCGATTTTATATCATTCTATAGGCAACAGATAACTTTATATCTAAAGTCTAAGAGTGTAATTTCTCAGTAATTATTTAAAACAATTTAGCATTTTTGCCAATACCACAATCTTTCGGCAATCTCTAAACCTATTGTTTTCGTTTGGCTATATTTTTCACCCAATAACAATTTATGTATTTTCTTTCTCTTAATTGAACCTTTATACACGTGTTAACCACCGCACTGACCTACGATATAATGCTACATAATTTGCCGTATTGTTATTTTTTATATTTAATTCTTGGCAGTTGCGGGTTAAGAGCTTGCAGTCCTATCAGATCGACACGAGTTCGGGTCTGGAGGGAGAGTACTCGAATACAATCGCACTATTTACGTAAACGCAAGTGGCCGATCTGCTTACGACTGTTACACATGCGTGCACTCAAACGTTCTGCGCTAAAAAATATCTGTTCTTACACACCAAAATTTGAATAACCAAAAGCGGGTGGCTATTTGCCGCTGCTAAACTTGCATGGGCGGCGTGACATGTCACCTGGAAAATTATTGCTTAAATCTAAAATAAGTGTTTAGTTTTATGCAGAACTCTTTGATACTTTTTGTGTCAGTTGTTAGTAAACTATATTTGTTTTCTTAAAGCATGTATATTACTAGTTTATGCAGGAGGGGAAGTGGTAAGAAATATTTAAATTAAACTAGCGGAACCCGTGTACTAGGCCCCACGATTTTTTGTATACTTCTTTAAAAGTAATAAATACGCTGCGTCCAGATGTTAGACATGTCATTTATATATTCAGCAGTATTTTATATTTTGGAAAATATGCAAGGAGTCAGCGAGTATAAAAATGCTTTCCGTAAACTCGTTTGATTCCTGAAATAATAAGCACGTTTATATTGCGCTAGTTTTCTTCTTTTTTCTGTAAGGATTAGATCCTGTATATAAGAAAATGGGATCATAATGTATATAATTAAAAGCAAACCAGTCCAAAAAAGGCTCAAAGTTAAATTTTAGCAATTAAAAAACTATTGTACAGTTTACAGTTGCAGAAATGCTCTGTTTTAATGCATTAATATGAATGCTCGCTTATTTGACACATATTTCTATTTATTTATTTTATTTTTGTTGCTAGAAGTACCAACCCGGCACCGACCTTAACTTTGCAGTCCAACTTCTTGCATTAATTCAGGCATCTTTTCGTAATTAAGAAGTTTTAAATTTTATATACAGCCAATTTAATAAAATGTAGCAAAACCCGTGGGCTACGCCCCAGGCGTTTGTTCTGGCTTCTATTAAAAATAACGTAATTTTCAATAATTTTGGATATTTCTATGCCTACTATTTCGTTTAATACTCATTTTAGTACTATTTTTATTACGGTTTTCATAGAAAAAAATCGATCTGCAATACAAATTAAATAAATTTTGCATAGGAACTTCTGTTCTAAAAGTCAGTAAAGTAGGTTTTTAATTTTATTACAGCACCATTTTTGCTGCATGCAATATAAAATGTAGTAAATTACTATTGGATTACCAAATTTAAAATACATTCTAGATACTTAGTTTGAAGTGGAAAGATCTTTTTCATTTTATAAAATCATATTAACTGACAGTAGTCACAGCTTACCTCCAGAGAATTATATTGAGAAACTCATTGCTTGTTACAGCCACAGCAAACAGTATTAATTTGTTGACACTACAGCTGTCTCTATTTTATTATAATTTTAGTTTTAATTCTATTTTTGGTTGTTAATTAAATGTTTTAATAACTATTTTATTTTACTTGAAATTATAACTGTTAGTTCCCAAAATTAATTTAATTCTACCTTCTTGCCTCCATATTTTTAATACATTATAGTACATAAAACTCCCAGCCCTACAAGCCCGGTCCCACTTCAGTTGACCCACTTACAAAATTTTTAATAATTAGCACTCAATTGAATCGCGTCATTTTCACCAATTTAGTTTTATGTTAAAACATTTAATATTATTGAGCCTATTGTACTGTATGTAATCAGAAAAGGTATTAATATCAATATTCATCCTGAAAAAATATAAAGTAGCATTTAGTTTTTTGAATGCTATTCTAAAGAAATTGAAATTTTAGTAAGTGGGCCAACTGAAACGGGACTGGGCTCGTAGTTATAAATGCTCTTTATAATAAAATTTTAATAATGTTCTCTGTGCAGTACTTTTTTGTATTTTGATATCACATTATTTGATTGTCTTAAAAATGCCTTGAATGACCCCTGGGCGAGCAGAGTGAATTGGTTATACCTCAATACTTTATCCTATTTTTCAATTAGGTTAGGTTATGTTACATAGCTTTGATGGTTAAGGGCGATGAGCCAAAACCAATATCAAACATAAAAAGAATATCACATTATGCTATATTTATACTGGCCTCACGAATATCTTAAAACATTAAATGAATATAAAAGACGCGCTGGGTCAAATAAGCTAGGCGTACATAAATACTGAACTCGTTATGTTTAAATTCCGTGCCTCTGTCCACAAAAACAAAAAAATAACTGAAGATGAAAAGTAGACTATTCCATAAAAAAAATTGTACCAACATATTTGATGAATTCGACACAGCTTAAATATTTCTTCACTGCACGTTCAGATTTAACTAGAGATTTCAACTGTAGTATTAAACAAAGTAGAGGGTGGTGGGATATAACAGACGTATTCTTTAGTTGCAGAGGTCCCAAGTTCGCAGACATACTCTGCTGCGCTGTGTACACGTGCAAGTTCTGATGGCAAATGAAATAGTGATGGGCAATATTTCACTGCCGGTCTGACCTATGTTTCTCCGCGAAAGCGGTTTTGTACCTGATCGTCTAAACAACACAGTAGGAAAATATAAACCCCGAGTGCTGCTCAAGTATACTATTTGCAGTCAATTCAAATTGCGTACACGAAATTTGTTGTTGGAATAATAATGACAGCAAAGACTGGCTCGGTTGTTACGTTAGGATTTCGGGGTGGCGCATGGTAGACTTCGTGTGCTTAGCCGAGATAAGCAGGGAGGGGGAATTGTAGAGTTGCGTTCACAACTCCAGAATTCTCTTAAAAAGATATTTAATTCTGAACAATACATCACTTTTTAAGTTTATATGAAAACTGTCAGTTATTGCATAATAGGCATATACACATAAAAATGGCTAAGAGGTTCCAAAAATACATTTTTCCAGTAAAAGTACAATTAAAAATAATGATTAGCTTTATTTCTGTATAATTGAAATAAGTATTTTCAGCACATATTGAAATTAAACTAACCACACACATTTATTAAACGGTTTCTCCAGAAAACGTTACAAAATTAGAAATATCCGGATTTAAATGTAACCCCATTGTAAATCTTCAGTGAATATATGATGATCTGGATAGACTCGCCATACCATTAAAACTGCCGAGCGACAGATAATGCACCTGCACTCTTCAAAAACATATTCTCTCAAGGAAGCTCTAAACTAGAGCATTTCATGATTTTATTGTAAGGCTGTTTCCATCTGCAAATGTCTGTTTACAAAACCATTTACAGTCGTCCGTTCTGAATTCTGAAAAGTGGATTATCTTTCTTTTTCAAATGAATATATTACAAGTAAGGACAATATGTTTACCACTTTATTGTTTTTACTCCATTAGCTTTATGCGTTGCTCTGATATAACTTAGAGTTGGTACAGATTGCGCTTTTATTGTTCAGACATTAATATTAATAAAGTTAAAACGCTTTTTTACGACTTCTACCTATATAATGTTTTTCAACTGTAGAAAATTTATGGGGCGCCTAGCACCGGTGACTTCGCCGGCTACGTTTTATCAAGATAAAATACAAAAATCTCTCTTATTGTTGTGACGATTGTTATAATAAAGCTTTATTATTATTTTTCTGTAAAATAAAAACAAAACACTAAACTTATCAGAAAAATGCAAAGCAATAAACTGTATAGGTGCCGCATATACCGCAACGCACATATGGGCTAGCACAAAACTGAAAACTGTTTATTCGAGCAGCATAATAATACTTAGAATTTTTATGTGCTTTATAGCTACATATGTGGGCATCTGTTGCCAATGCACTGCTGAAAACAACCCTTATTGCCAAGTGCAAGCGCCAATAACAGTCTCGTTATTCGAAATTTATAGATACCAAAGTTTCACGACCATTATCGAGTTATGCTTGTTTGTTTCCTAAGCTAGACCACAATGATTTGTTAATAAAAAATTTATATTTATTTCAGCAACATTGTCGAGCTAATGTCCAACTTACACACAACTTCCAACTAGAGAAACTTTTATTTTATCCCTACCAAGTTTTATTTTTTTTTTAATTTTTAACAAGTCGCTGTTTTATGTTCAGTATACTTTAAATTTAAAATTAAAATAAAACAAAGAGGAAAGTTTGAATTTAGTCGTCAAGATACTTTTAAGATTTGTGTTTTATTATCATTACTACGCTGGTAACAATAAAAATATGAATTTTTAATTTATACGTTACTTTAACAGATTTCCGTGTTCTTATTTTACAAAACAATAAAAATTATTACTAGATATTGCAATTTTTTTAAATTTTATATAAAAGACTGGTGAAAAATAACTTGCGATGATGGTGATGAAATAACAACAAACAGTTCTGCTACGCAGGAAAAACATTTAAGTAAGTAACTAAAACTGGTTTTCTCTAATTTGGCGCTTCTAAGATAATTGCTCATTAGCAGTTACGCAGCAAACTAGTCCCTAAATAAAGGAAGAGGGCGGTAAACTTGTGAGCTTTGGAATAGGGTAATATAGCGCATGTGTTCTATTATGTTTAGTTCTACCTTAACGGGCGCAAAACGAGTTTTCCGCTATAATACTAAACTTTATTTTTTTTATTAAGCCTATCTGATGAACCTAAACTTCTAAATGTACTTGTATCGGATCTTTCAAAAGCATAGAATAATGGTTCCAGATGCGTAAATAATGGTTTTACAGAAAAATAGATTATACAAAATTAAATGAACTTGTACTAATAGACTTTGTTGACAGTACTAGCACTTTGTTCTTTCAATTGTTATTGCTTTTTAAGAGATAACAAACAAATTTTAAATCACACTACTGCGATTGTTTGTTTCAAGGCCAGCTAATACAAAAAAAGTTTTTCGTGATTTTCTCGAAAATGTTGTTATGTAAGGGTATACAACATTTTTTACCATTAAAAGAGAATAAAATTCTCTATCCAATAAATTCGTAGGTATGGTACTGGGAAAAAGCGAAGATCGCGTCACAGCGCTTACAGTATCGATCAAAAAAATTTAAAGCATGCGAGGAGGTAGATACAAGTGTAATAAAAAACTTTTATATAAAATATTTTTCTGTAAAACCAATATTTACGTCATCGAAGCCATTATTCCATACTTTTGTATAGGAGTTATTACGAAAGACAAATTGGTTGTATATGTATGGGTATGTGCTTCTCTAAAATAAACCAAAAGCCAATCAGATATCTAAAATATAATACATGGTTCAGGGCACTATGTCTAGAATAATATTTAAGTATACGCCGCGAGGGCTAGAAAAATTGCCCTGTATTTTACAATTAGAATTAAGATAATAAGCTATTCCCGCAGGTTACAAAAGTTATTGTTAGAAAATATTTAAAGGAATTTCAACAGTTTTTTTAGCTTTCGCAGTATATCTGTCTCTTTCCCAAAAACGACGTTTTCAGCAGTGTCGGAACAATGTTTAGTAGTGCCCTTCTGCAAAAGAGATATAGTGGGGCCCTTTACGCGAGCAAAGTGAACCAAAATGTGACAAATACTTTATTATTGAGTTGCATTTTCTTCTTCGAAGTCTTTCAAATTTGAATCAAGAAATCAAATACCTAACATGATATATTAAAAGATAATTAACTTTTAACTTTAAAAAAAACCTACTTCAAATAAAAACACAAAAGTAACATAAGTTAACTAAAAAGCAAAAAATAAATGTTTTTTATACAACAATTTAATACTTATTTGTTGTTCGGCTTAATGTAATTAAGAAATTATTGTTTATTCTATAATCATTAATTGTTTTATAATTTTGAAGTCGGTGCCAAGTAAAACATAAAAATTCGAATCTAATTTGTTATTGTAGCAAGGTATATAATTTTTGTTTTACTTGGCACCGACTTCAAAATTATAAAACAATTAATAATTAAATAATAAACAATAATTTCTTAATTACATTAAACGGAACAACAAATAAGTATTAAATTGTTGTATAAAAAACATTTATTTTTTGGTTTTTAGTTAACTTATGTTACTTTTGTATTTTTATTTGAAGTCGTTTTTTTAAGTTAATTATTTTACAATTTTAAGTGATGGGTAGACCTAGTAAGGATGCTTCTCGAATGAGGAAACGACGACTAGTTGAAACGGAAGATGAAAGACGGAAACGCTTAGAACAAAATAGATTTTGAGGAGTTCCCTGGTGTATCTTCGAAGTTCAAGGTCCAATACCAATGAAATTACAATGGGACCACCTTGGAACTATACTGAACCCAACGCAAAAAGAATCATTAAAATCGGTTTATAAACAAAGAAGTTATGCCCGAACATACAGAAAAAAACAAATATATATACAGACGAATTGAGAACCTCCTCTTTTTTTTAACCGACTTCAAAAAAAGGAGGAGGTTCTCAATTCGTCTGTATATATTTTTTTTTTTTTATTTATTTTTTTTTTTTTATGTATGTTCGGGCATAACTTTTTTGTTTATGAACCGATTTTAATGATTTTTTGGTGTTGGGTTCAGTATAGTTCCAAGGTGGTCCCATTATAATTTCATTGGTATTGGAGCTTGAACTTCGAAGATACTTCTCAAAATCTATTTTTTTAACGGACTTTTTTAGTGTTTCCGTATTTCATCTTCCGTTTCAACTAGCAATCGTTTCCTCATTCGAGAAGCACCCTTACCAAGTCTGCCCATCACTTAAAATTGTAAAATAAATAACTTTTAAAAAAAAAGAAAACCGACTTCAAATAAAAACACAAAAGTAACATAAGTTAACTAAAAAGCAAAAAATAAATGTTTTTTATACAACAGTTTTATACTTATTTGTTGTTCCGTTTAATGTAATTAAGAAATTGTTGTTTATTATATAATTATTAATTGTTTTATAATTGTTAAGTCGGTGCCAAGTATAACATAGATATAACATTAGATTCGAATTTTTGTTTTACTTGGCGCCGACTTAACAATTATAAAACAATTAATAATTATATAATAAACAACAATTTCTTAATTACATTAAACGGAACAACAAATAAGTATAAAACTGTTGTATAAAAAACATTTATTTTTTGCTTTTTAGTTAACTTATGTTACTTTTGTGTTTTTATTTGAAGTCGGTTTTCTTTTTTTTTAAAAGTTATTTATTTTGAAATCAGTTAAAAACTTGGGGTTGGTTGCACAGAAAAGTTTCCCTAGGAGCTTTTTTTTCTGCAAATGCTGTAGATAGATTTCTACTATAATAACGCTTCTTTCGATTTACCTTTAAAAATAGATCTATTTTAGGTAATTTACTTTTAGTTTCTTCCTGTTGTTGTTTAGCTGTTTTCTTTTGAGTCTTTTAAGAACCACATTTATATTTTAATAGAGGAAGTTACATTATAAATAACCAAACAAATGGTTTAGTTAAATTAAAAGCACTTTCACACGAGTACAAAGCATTCAAAACACACAAAAACTGATGTTAGAAAGAAATGTACAAAATTTATTTAAATGCGAAGTCCAGAGGCCAGCCCTTTGACGTACAAACACTTCGAACAAAATAAAACGAAAGCTGAACTGAAAATCAGCATAACGTTTTCATGATGTATTACATACTCCTTTATTTACGGTTTTGGAAAATAAAATATTTAATAACTTTGAAGCAAAATTAAAAAACAGACAATAGTATGTAAAAATATATACTTCAATTTTAAGTTCCGCCACTGGATTTCAGTTTCAACGATTTTATATACGCACACGCACACACATATATACTGTATTTCCCGTTGTTTATTTAGACACATTCTTAAAATAAATACTTATTTAGATATTTACCTCAGAATGCAGCACTGCTCCAACTAACGAACAAACTAAATAAAAGTATGCATTAACCAGCGGCGGCACGTGAACATTTCCTACAGAAGTCATTAAAATTGTCGGTGTTTTTGGTATTAAACACATTACTAATTCCCAAAGCACGCAGACTGTCCTGCTTCATGCTGTTTTTCATAAATGGTTTTTTGTACGCTTAAGAGTTAAATAACATCCAACGCCTTACTTTCAAGTATTGTCATGGGTATAGCACAGATTCTTCTTAATAATTTCACCTTTGCTGACAGTATATAATTTCAGCACTGCTAAAGCACCAGCAGCTTCTGTAAAATATTCTCTATTGCAAAAGACGGTTGATATACGACCTTGCGATCCCGCTAGCAACGTAGACAAAACTGCAGTCTACAGCGTGAAATAAAAAGCACCGCCGTTAAATAAATATTAAAATATAATAACTTCGCCCACATGGCAAAAGGTTTTATATGTTTTATCTCCTTTGTTTACATAGCCGCAGTCTAGTATTAAAACCAAAGTGACCCGTCTAAGAACGAACATATCTAAAGTTTTGCCAGCTTACAGTGTCATGCGTTTAAACAAGTAGATTATGTTATATGTAATGCTGTTTGAATTGCGTGTTTGCTAGGGAGAGCGTCGTCCACGTTGCATTCCTTACTAGCCGCCATCCGCAGGTATTAACTCCTCCCATAGAATAGAATAACAAATTCAATTTTACACAATTAAATATAACTCTGGTGTTGCTTCTTAGTTTTCTACTTTTTCTCTAAAAAAGATCTTCATTGAAATAGTAAATTATATCGAATACTAAAAATCAATGTTGCAAGTATCAATTATTGATAGACTTTTAACTACGACTGCTTGGATAAGGACTTATTATGTCATTCATTTGCGTTTGTTAATAAAGTTCATTATCGCACTAGTGAGGTAATGAATTCATTACCTAACTTATTTTATTTACACACATAATGGAAAAAAGAACGATGACAGCTCTTACGAATTATTGCTAATAATTTTCAATAGTTAATTGTGAATACTTGTTAAAGCTTCTATATTTTCATTTTCTCCCAGAATTCTTTTAAACAAATTCTGAGCAGTGGTCGATTTAAGTTTGTTTGTCACACGTGGGCATTAATATAGCACTCGTGTGATTACACGCCTGGGTCTACGACCACGTCCTGCAGCTTTTGCACTCGTATTATAATGATGCCTCTATCCCACTAGTAACATAAATAACTATTACACGATTGTATTTGTTTATTCTGAAGTTGGTATAGTTGGTAGTAGTAGTGGCTGCAGTGTTTATGTACTAATCTGTATCGTAATCCTAGAGTTCACGCCTTATTCCCCCTAAAAATGCAACTGATATGAGCTAAAAATGTAAAACATAAACGCAGTAAATTTGTAATTTTAAAAGTTTGTGACGTGCATTGGCTGATTGCGTGCCCCAATTATATACTACATATAAAGAAACATTTAATGTTAAAAATGATGTTACTCATTGTTTGTTTTATACTCTTCTAACTTACTTTGTAAAACAAATTATACGAAAAATGCAAAATGAAGATTACGCAAATTTCGAAACATAAACTTAAAAGTTTTTAGTTTTAGGGTAAAGAGCCTTGGGCTTAGTTAGTTGGCTTCAAGTTCTGAACAAAATTTAAAACCCCAACACAACATCGCCCAGTCACGAATTTAATTTGCCTCCTTTCAATGTGCAGAATGTATTAACTTTTATATTAAAATTGTTCTATGAATATCTTAACAGCCCGATAAAAGTGTACATAAAAGATCGCACAATTGGCGTTAATTCGTCGTGAAAGCAGCCCCTGGAGGAGCAGTGAAACTGATGAAAATAATACTACAACTACAACTATTCGGTCGTATAATTACGATCGACCTGTAATAAAACAAGAATAAATCCGAATTTTTCATTCGAGGTAGTGAACGAAGCTTCTTTTTAATATTACTAACCTAAACCATATTTAAATGCAAACCTTCCACTCGCCGCCAGACACATGCATAAATTTGTGTACCCGATCAATAGTTTCGATGATCCTTAATTTATGGAAGGTAAAATGTGTGGCGCTCGGAAGTAAAATGCGAAAAAAGAAAATTCCTTCAAGGATTGCTATACATACAAAACGATAAGGAGATTGCCATTTTCCATAAATGGACCCAATAAAACCCCAAACTTTAAAAACACGCCATATTTTGGCAAACTGCGAGGGACAAGAGTTTATCGAGTACGCTGTCGCCGAACTTATATGGCCAAATTATGTAAGTCGTAACCAAATAAGGTGCAGTCAATATAAGGACACAATATATTTTGATTTATAAGATGATTGACGGACTGATTACTACTCTAGGCTGACGGGGAGGCCAGAAAAGGGGCAAAGCAGGAAGATACGGGCACGCCCGGTCATAGAATATTGAAGGAGATATTAATAAAGTATTTTTACGTTCCACCAACTTGTTGAATGTTTGTCTTAAACGCCTTAGCAATCTAAAGAAGCGACTAATAAAATAAGTGTGAGATCGAATCAAGCTTTATCAAAAGTGCTCTAAGGTTTAAATTGCCTGCCTCTAAACAAGCTTCTGAAATTTTTAATTGTCGTGTGGTAGGCACGTGGGGAACAATTACTAACCAATTTTAAGCTTTATAACAACTAATAGCAGTAATAGAACAATAGATTTTTGTTTCGGAAGTTCTGAAAGAAACAACAAAGTTTATTAACAAGTTCTAGCTTTACTTCGGTAACGTATTGTAAATAAAATAGATTAACTTCAACGCTTTTTTTAAATTTTCACCTTGTAAGTATTTTGGCATGTTTACATGTCATTATCAGAGGCAATATTAAAAGTAAACAGTCAGTGTTGCTATAGGAACACTAGAACTTCGTGACATGATCATTGTTATCTATGTCTTCAGTATACCTAATTTACGTTTATCATCACAAAAGTGTAAACATTTTATAGTGTTGTTGGAGGTGGTTAAATGATTGTGTTCTAATAAGTGTTTAGCGTATTTGGATTTATGTAGGTGTATATTTGTAGCAACGTACGTTTTATTTGTACTTTATATCAAAATTTCTAATAATCTGTCTTGTATAAACGGAATTACAGTGGGAGCAAATTAATTTATAAATGGCCGATTTTAGTAAATTGTCTATTTTTCCTTTAGCATTAGAAAAAGCGTTTAAAATGTTTTTAGTTTTCAAAATTACTTTACAATTATTTAGTTTGTTTATGATTGTGGTATTTTTTCGATTTATTGCCAAAACATGCAATCGAATCCTATATTTAATTGTATCTGATAAACTAGTTGAATAAATTTTCTGAATAGAAAATTTACAATCTATCTCTCTAGTGAATATATCAATAAGTTTTGTATTATAACCATTGTTGTATGCAAGTTGTGTAATAATCAAAATTTGTCTATTATAACTAATTTTATCCAATGGAACCGTTAAAGCTCAATGTATCATGAACCTGTATGCTGCTAATTAATGTGTTTTATGGTGACAAGAATCGTGTGGTATTGCAATGTCTGTTTGTGTAGAATTTTGAATAAATTTTATTATCAATTGTAAATTAGTTTTGATTGGTACAAAGTTCAAATAATTGAATCAACTCACACCATTTTGTTAACTAAACATTTGTGTTATTAATAATATTATTTAGCAGAGGAATACACTCCTGAGGAGGTATTTGGGAAAACATAATACAAAAACCGACATTACAGTACCACACGATTCTTGTCATCATAAAACACATAAATCAGCAGTATACAAGTCATACATAACCATACATAAAACTTTAACGGTTCCTTTAGGTAAAATTAGTTATAATAAAAAATGTTTAACTATTAAACAAATTGCATACAATAATGGTTATAATACTCAACTTGATTGATACACTAATTAAAGAGAAAGATTATAAATTGATTATTTAGAAAATTTATCCAACCACTTTATCAGATACAATTAAATACGCTTCGATTTCATAGTTGGTAGTAGCGAAAAATTGAACAAACCTGCTAACATATAAACAAAGCAATAGAACCTAAAATAATTTTTAAAACAACTAAAAACATTTTGAACACTTTGTCTAAAAAAAACAATTTAGTAAAATCGGGTATTTACAAAGTCAATTTTTCCTACTGTAATTCGGTTTATATAGGCCAGACAATTAGACATTTTGATATTAGGTATAAAGAACAAGTCCATTGTTACAAGTATAAACACCCAAATAAATGTAATTACGTTAAACACTCATTAGAACACAATCATTTCTGATAAAACTATAAAATCGTTTACGTAAATTAGATATACTGGAAACATTTGTAATTCACAAACATTTAAAAACTGTATCTGTAATGAATGAGCAAATTGATGCCTTACACACACCAATATTGGCATTTTGGAATAAGAAATCAAGTCATTTGCAGACATAGATAACCAAGATCAAGTCACGAAGTTCTAATGTTCTTATAACAACACCAACGATTTACTTTTAATCATGCCTTTGCTAATGACATGTGAACATGTCGAAATACGTATAAAACTAAAATTTAAAAAAAACCGTTGAAGTTAATAATTGTTTTATTTACAATACACAAACACAAAGCGTTTTATTATTAAATACGTACAATCAGAAAAAATAAGCCTTCTTAAATATATTTTACGCCGCATTAAAAGTATTTTTTTACATACTGACGTCTACTATTTTTTTACGATAAACATAAAATCATGAGAATTTTCAACACTGAAAAACGTCGCTGCACCTAAACTTCCCTGCATACAATGAGCGCCCCCCAAACGTTTTAGTTTTTTTACATATAATAATTAATTCTGATTATCATTACTTGATATAGATCACTATCTCGAGTATTTCCCTAAATACTTACTCGTTGTTCGCAAAAATAATAATAAAAAATCCGCAAACAACCACTAATTATAAAATTTCTCAAAGAAACTGCTGAATTAACTGGTAAATATGCCGTAAATCGTAACAGCAAAGATGTTTTGTATATATTTGCATTTGAAAAAGTAAATGGGTCTATATAATATACAGGGTGCGTCAAAAGTGTGGTTTACTAACTGTAATATCTTGATCATTGATGAAATGAAACAATCCTCCTAGGAGGGTACAAATAATCATAAAAAGGAACATAATGACCACAGAACTTTTAATGGCACGCTTAAACAAAAGGTTGGGCAGCCATTTTGTAATTATAACGTCAGGTATTGATTTTTTCAACAATTACGTAGGTCAGATTAGCTTTTTCGTCCTACACCAAAATTTTAAATAATTATCTAAATTCTGTGAGCATAAATTAATTTCAATGACTTTAACATAGCAGGTTATGAAAACAAACACTGCATTTTTTTTCTTTTTCTGTTACTAAATGGGCTATTTTTATAATCTGCTTATTTGAGAAAACGAACTTGCCAATTATTCATACCACTTGCACTGTATAGATTCAAAAAATGCTTTCTCTAATGACACCAAATTCGACATATATTTCCATTTAAATAAATATCGATGACGTCATAACTTCAAAACGGCTGCTCAAAAATGTTTTTATACGTCATTATATTCCTTTTTATGAAAGTCTGTATATTCATTAAATAATGTTTTGATAAAATTATTACTGAAGACGTTACTGCCAGTATTCCATACATATAGTGCACACTGCATGTATGACATCAAACTGACAACAGTTAAATAAGAATGTAATCAAATAGCGTTGGTTTTACTCTAACTAGTCCACAAGAAGAAATGATGTGAAAAAAATATAATGAGTGTCCGGTGCTCCAGAATCGATTAACCCAACCCTGTGTCCCACAACAAAGTTCATTATATCCTCTTCCGTACACTGCAAGATATCACCAAATGTCACAAGACTTTTTATACGCCATCTGTCTCTGTTCCCCATTACTTTGCGCGGGTCTCTGGGGAAGTTAATAGTAAGGGTCTGTAGGTGGTATACGGTTTGGTCATTTCGTACACCCTACGTCAATAACGCTTGAATTTGTTGTATAACTTTCCTTATTAAATTTGATGCACACCAAAGCACGAAACTAGGTGCTCGTGATCGGTGCTCTTGATCATGTAAGCGCAAAGGGTGCTACTTTCGCCTAATATGCATTCCTAAATAACCAAGGTGCGAGTTGTTTCTCTATATACAATTGTCCGTGTCTGAATCAGGAAATTACAGCAAAACCTTCCTGCCTGACCTTTCGTTCTACAACCTCATCGCAATCGACTAGAATCCTAATGCTTGCAGTGGTTAGCGGTACAGCAAAGTTAAATCCACTCACAAATTCAGGGTGTACTGACCTATTGCATTTGCAAATGCATTAAGTGCTTGAGTTTAAAAGTACTAAGCAGACCACCCACTGGAAGTTTAATAAAACAGAGTCATAAAGTCCACTTTATTATTATCAATGATCTCCTATTTAACTTGGTATAAGCTGAATTACTACTATTAAAGTGAGTAAAATTAATTAATAATTAGAATATGTGCAATTTAGGAAGTTCTTAGTAATACTAAAGTAAATTAGTAAAATAGCAAAAACAAGGATGCTTACTACACAGGGTGTCCAAGATAAGGAGTGCATGCATTGAGATCTCGTAAACGGTAATAAGAGATGGAGATTCAGTTAAATGAGAAGAATTGTTCAGCATCTCAAGTACTACCTATGATCTACATTTAAATCCTACAATTTTTGCTTAATTTTCAGTACAGACTGAAAAAAGTAAAATTTTCAGTTTTTGTTTTTTGTGTATGATTTGGTTATTATCAAAGATAGCGCAAAGCGGCTTTGACGTTATTAAGACACTTTTTACACAGATTTCGAATCTCAAATTAAAATTTTTATAGGTCGTTCAATTTTCAAGATATTGACATTAATTTCGTTTTTTTAAATATGCATCAAAGGCGACCATGTCATCATTAAATAGGTTTATTTTCACAAATAAATGAATTATAAGCAAAAAACTGTTTTCTTATAGTAGTCTGTGAAAAACTGTTTTCTTGTAGTAGGCTGAAGTTTAACAAAAATAAAGAAAACAAAAAACAAAAGGCTGCATTTGTTTCCATTGAGGTTTGATCAGTTTATCTTTCCAAATAATGAAGTTATAAGTTATAAGTGAAAAATTGTTTTCTCATGGCAGGGTGTAAAAAAATGAAAAAGAAAACACCTGAATGTTTCAGGAAATAAAACTGTTAAAAGTGTATGTTCGTATAACAATCAAAAGACGTTTAACTTTTAAATACTCCTGCTAAGTAATAAAACACGAAAAGGAAGATAAATTTAAAATGACAATAAACTTGTGTAAAGATGCAGATATTGCCAAAATAAATTAAATAGTACTCACCTCTGATTATCATACGACCATACATTTTTAATAGTTTTATTTCCTGAAACATTCAGGTGTTTTCTTTTTCATTTTTTACAGCCTACAATTGAGCAAACAATTTCTCGCTTATAATTTTATTATTTGGGAAGATAAAGAAGATCAAACCTCAATGGAAACAAATGCAGCCTTTTGTTTGTTGTTTTCTTGTTTTTTTGTTAATGTTCATTCTACTCAAGCAAACAGTTTTTCACAGCCTACTATAAAAACAAGGTTTTTTGCTTATAACTCTGTTACTTGTAAAAATAAACCCGTTAAACCTTATATCAGGGAAAAGAGAAAAGAGCTCTATCCAATGATGATACGGCCGCCCTTGACGCATATTTAAAAATGAGCGAAACACTTCGCCTGGACTTTCCTATACATTTAAATACATTGTTTTATATTTTCCAACACTTTCGATATACACCTGTCTAGACACGACTAGTTAAAGTAAATAGTTCTTATAAGTTGTAACATCTTGAAGCGGTTGAAGAACAACCGACCGCTGCGCTGCAAGCATAAGGTTGGGTAAAATATTCGGACTGAATCAACGGAAGTGCGGAAATTGATATTTGAAAATATATTAATAACTCGATTATATTCGGATTTTGCTATCAATGGTGAGCTATTTCACATTAACAGAAATATTTTATTGCCCCCCGTTAAATAAACAAAAGGGTACCAATTTTCAATTTTCAAAAATTCATAGAGGGCGTCACAGTGAAATTATAGCAATGCTCAAAAAAACAAATTGTAGAAGATTCAAAAATTGTAGGAGTTGAATGTGGATCATAGTAGTACTTGAGATGCTGAACAATTCTTCTCCGTTAACCGAATCTCTATCTCTTACCGTTTATGAGATTCTCATGAATGCACTCCTTAACTTGGACACCCTGTATAGGGCCAGAACTACCTATTCTTATAACTTCCTTATTTAAAAAAATACAATTTTAAAGATTATCACAAAACAGTTAAGGCTTTCAACCCTAAATCTAAACCGACAACAAATTTGTTTAAATGTTTTTGAATTAGTGCATTTTTCTATACTTTTAAGCATGCATTTGAAAACAAATTGTTTTTCTTTTCAAAGGGGGGTATCATTTTCATATGCTAGCATAACAGACTTTTCAAAACAAATATGAATTTTGTGAAAATCCTAAAAAACTAAATTAAAATAAAAAATAAAAATCGTAAATATCAGTTTAGTGCAAAAGCAAATTTTTCAAAAATGGCATTTTATATAAAAAATGTTAAAAATTACTAAATGAAATGTAAATAAAAAATAATCGTATACAGCGTGTGAATAAGTATGGAACAAATTCAATATCTTTCAAAATATTATTTTTCAGTAAAAACTTTAGGACACGTACACTTAAATTTTATCCTAGCCACATCTTAAGCATATTGCTTTTGCTAAAGGGTCTCATAACACGGCCCAGTGACTTGATGGTTTTTTTAATGCAACAATACGTTGTGTGCCGACTCATTTGGAAGCTCTTTTTAAGAGAAATCCAGGAGCACTGTTTTTTTAGAAACAAGCATAGGGTGCGACTTTGAGATTTGTTTTAATTTTAGACAATTTTAAACGAACAATTGATTGCTGATTTGCATAGTCGAAGTTGAATAAGTGGCATACCTCTCGAGTTCCAGTTTTACAACCCCAACCAACCAAGATAAGAACTCCAATTCACTGAGTTTGGTCAACCTCATCACAATCAAATTACCAAGTGAAGCTTTACAAAATTACCTTAAGTACACTTCAAAGTCGAAATTTAAACAAAACTGGTAATAACACACTTGATTGTTTCTAAAAAAGGTGAGTTTTCAATATTAATACCACGAAATATGAAAATTTTTTGAGAATGTCTTGTGTTTACGCAAATTTGAGCATTTCGCGAAACAAAAATGCCACGAGACCCAAGCTCGAATGGTATTTCAATTTTTTATTGAGCGAAATTTTGCAATAATTTGCATGTGAACACAATAAAACACATTCTCCTAAAAATTTTTAATCGCGAGTGGTATTTGGAAAGATTATTCAACAATATATAGTAACACAACATACTTTACTGTACTTTTTAGAATACTTTCGTATACCGTTTGAATGGAGAAACTCCCGAAACGTGTCCTATCACCATTTTGCAGTACGAAACTAGAAACTTCACGTTGACGTTTACGTCGAAACAAAACAATTATTCAAATCAAGATATCCCGTTGCTTGAAAACACGATGACATTGAGGCTTTTCACTACAACGCAGTTTTGTTTGGTGTATTTTCAAAAATAAAACCACCGTATTGGCTCATTTACTGTAGCATTTAATAATCTCAGAAATCCAATTTGAACCACATAATTGTCTGTTATCCATGCATTATCTGTCAATTTTTGTTTACAGTGTTCTGAATTCTTTTTGAAACGAGCTTTCCAATGAGCCGTCACATAACATGCTGTACCATCAAAAAAAGAATCGTCACTGTAGCGTGTCACGTGACCGTTTAGCAACAGCTAAAGATGTGGCTAGGATAAAATTTAAGTGTACGTGTTCGAGTGTTTTTACAAAAAATAATGTTTTGAGAGATCCACACAAATTAAATTATTATTAGTAGGTAGTAATCTGGTTAGAATTCATTTATTAAAATAGTTTTTAATGACAGTATTATGCAATAAATTAGTATGCAATTCGATTGAACAGAATTACATTGAATTATCAAGTAGCCTATAACAGGTTTTCGTACCCAACCTGACAAATCTATGTAATTTTGTTTAAATAGATTACGAACTCATTTATATCGTAGTACTATCATTATAAATGATTTTCACTAATGAGTTTGTTTCGAAAATTTGTTATACGAGCATGAAAATGTTACATCATTTGAAAGAAAAAAAATCTATTTTCAAAGGCATGTTAAAAGAAATACAGGGCCAGTGGGTGGTCTAGTGGTTAAAGTCCCAGGCTTTGAAACTAGACTCTCAACGGCAGTAGGTTCGAGTCCTCTGCGCGCCGGAAATTTTTCTGAATAAGTTAAATCCGGCGTGTCCACGGATGTTGTGTGTGGTGTGTATGTTGAGTTGCATGTCTTTCAGGGGTGGGGCATGTTAGAACGGTTTATAGCACTTAGTGTGCTGGGCCCGGTTAAGGGGGTGGGATAGGAATCATGGAGTCGTGCTCACGCACGGAAACAAAAACGAAAAAAACGAAAACAAGAAACAATTTCAGCATATAATTTCAATAAAGCGGATGTAAAATTTAAAATTTTTACATTGATTTAAATTAAACGTTGAAGCTTTCAGTATTTAATTTTAAGTTTTAAAGCCGCATCTCTTAAAATAAAGAAGTTACGAGGAGAGTTATGGCTGGGACGCCCCGTATAAAGTAAATGTAACGATACAATGAAAAAGCAAAATCTACATTAAAAATACGAAATGCGGAACATGGACGGCTATAATATAGAACGATCTACAGTTGCATCCAGAGCAACAGATACAGAAAAAAAGAGAAAATAATGTATTGAATGCACATTGCATACTTATTACTAGGGATGTACCGAGTTTTAGGAAAGCCGAATAGTCGGCGGAATATTTGACGATTGTTTGGAACTTGCCGATAAACCGAATAATTCCACAAGTCAGCCGAATTTTCGGCAAATTTAAAAATACAAAATTACAAGTTTCTGTACAATTTCATGGTATGTTTCAGATTAAAATACACTGACTCAAAGTTAACTAAGGCACGCACTGATTACCAGCAAATATTCGATACTTAGCCGAAAAAACTATTAGAATTGGTTACTATTCGGTACCTGGCCGAATAATTGGCCAAATGTTTGGTACTCTGCTGAATATTCGGCACTGTGGCCATACAGTTGGCCGAAGATTTTGACGAATATTCGCCCAATAGTTAGCCGAGTGTTCGGTATTAGACCGTGGGTAATCAAAATCAGCACTAGGTACATGTCTACTTATTACTTAATATTATTACTGTATTTATATATATCATACAAACATATCTCACTAAATATGTAAGTTTGCCAAGTGACACATATTGTATAAAAATGAAAGCATGTTAGTTCTAAGATAAGCAAGATACAAGCACAATTTTATACGTAAAGTTTTGGGACATAAAACTGTAATAAGCTTGACTGATATTAAATATATTGTGACGAAACTTGTACAAGAAGATAAAAGATATGAGACGCAACGTGTCTTTTGTACCATAATCGTGAAACGCCACGTTAATAACAGGACATACAGTGTGTTCCGAACATGAACTGTGAGACGGTATTCTACCGTAAAAACTAAACAAAGAGTTCGTCTACGATTTTTCGATTTGGTTAAAATTTTTGGAGTTATAAAAGTTTCGAGAAGTCTGAAAATAATAATAAAAAAAGCATTCAAACGCAAATTTAAGTGTTTCATCATGTTTTCAAAATAAATCCATGATACAGTACAAAAACAAGAGATATTTCATATGATAATTGAAAGGAAAAATTGAAAATGTTTTTAAAGTCTTTGAAATACTCAAATTTTCGTGTTGAATTAAGCAATGACACGCTATTGGCTGTTGAAAACAGCACGCCATTACTCACTTGTTTTATAGTTCGTTGTTTGTTTAAATTTTGCATTGTGCAATGCTACTTATTAGTTGAAATTGGTCAAAGTGTGAAAGAAGTGCGTATAAACGTACCGCTCGTGGTGCTTGTTAATTAGAAGCCCCCAGTACCGTCAGCATATCATAATAATCTTGGTACTAATAATTCACGGCCATTTTGTCGCATTTTAGAACTAAATTCAAACAAATCACAAACTATGAAACAAATAAATACCGACGTGCTGATTTCAACATCTAATAGCGTGCTACTGCCTAATTGGGCCCGTAAATTTTAAGCGACATTTGCAATTTTTCTTGTCAATTATCGGTTGAACTATCTTTTATTGATTATAGGTACATAAAATACTTTATTACTTCAACAAAATTTAAATTACCGAGATCAAGTCACCAAGTTCTATTGCTATACAACACTAGCTGTTTACTTTTCAATATAACCGTTGAGAATGGCATGTAAACATGCCGAAATACGTATAAGGTTAAAATAAACAAATATTGTTAAAATAATAAGGTATTTTATGTACCAATAATCAATAAATATAAATTTCAACGAAGTAAAGCTAGAATTTATAAATAAACTACCTTTTGTTTTTTTTTGTAATTTATGATGTATTGATTTTCAGTACTTGTTCCAACAGTTAAATTTTAGTATAAAAGTTTTTTTTCTGTTATTATCAGATTTTTCAAAACTTGAATAACTGTAAAAATATTAGTTGAATCCAATTATCGTACAGGAACTTTTTGTACAGTTTTTCTCGTAGAATACCGCCACACAGTTCGTGTGTTTTGAAACACCCTGTATAATCCACAACCGAACAAACAACCATTTGTAGTTTTAGTAGCCGTTTCGCTTATTTTTGAAAGTGAGTGTAAATTTCTTAAATTAATAGAATTTAAAATGATGCTTAAACACAATTACGTCCCAAATCCCAACTCAAGCATTTTAAAAATAATTCGCCTATTTCAAATCTTGGAAGTTTTAATAAGCATAGAACGAGTATTTTAACATACCTATACATATTGCTATGATATTTGGAGGTGTATGTTTTTACTAGGGTATTGTAGTTCCTGGAAGGCAATTTTTGGGATGCTTGCTGCAATTCAATTTGAGATTGGAGGTTTGTGAAGGCTGTAAGGTTTTGATATTCTAACTTTTAAACTCAGGGTTGCGTATTATTGCTGTAATTTCTTGTTATAAATTCTAATAATTTATATTTTTCATATTTGTGAAGTTTGTTTTTACTGAAAGAAAAGAAAACCACAATCAGATTGATACGATTTTTATTTATGTTAGTTTTAATTATAATTTACTTCAGAATTGTTCAAAAGGTTTAATTTATAAGAAGTTTTAGGCTTACTTGATTTGTGCATCGATTAATGTCATTATGAATGTCAGTGTCAATGTCACAAACGTATAAAAGAATACTCATTGTCATGAGATTTATTTGTTTGTTCAAAAAAATGGAAATCAAGAAAGAAGACAAAAGAATGGAAAATTTGTTTAGTTAGTTACGACTCGTCTTTGTAAACAAAGACAGAGAATTTCATATCCTCTGGATGAATAAAGAGGAAAAACGAGTTTAAAAGTAATGTAAAAGTGATTGTGAATATAAAAGAAGAAAATACAACTAATTATAAACGAATTGTGAAAAGTCCAGAAGAATAACAAGTATAAAGCGATCCAGAAAGTTTTTCCAGTTGTGATGGTGGTAAAACCAAGTTTAAAATAATATAAAACAGACCAGAGGAAGATTCAAACTAAAGGCGAGTGTTTGTGGCTACTTGAGGAACCTGCAAACTAGTGAAATAGAAGTTGGACGTTCATCGTTTGCTCGAGTGAAGGATATCCCAATAAGGAGACGTTATGATAAGTGTTCTCTTTTTAAAGGACGATAGTATTTAGTAAAATTTATTTGATTTTCGCAAATTTCATTAGAAAATTGATTTATTAAATAAAACCTTTTTTTTTGTAAGGTTGATATTGATTTGTGTTTATCCTATCTCAAATTTATTTATTAATAACTTGTCTTACAAGCTAAATAACGACCATGAGAAAGTTAATAAAGAGTCTCATAGAAAATATAATTTAGAATTGCGTGAATTGCGGGCATTTAGGGAATTGTTTTTTAGTAAGTACATGCACACGCATATCATTGCAATATAAACATAATTTTAAGCATAACTGTTAATTTATAACTGTATTATTTTATCATCTACAGTTGTTAATAATGTGCAAATAATACTATATTTTATATAAAATGTTATACAACTATTATGTTTGCGATTATTTTAAACACTAACATATTATCTAGCCATCAGACTGGAACTACTCAATTTGTATACACATTTTTGCGCAAACAATTCATTACAAAGTATTTCACATACTCCACCCACACCTTGAAAATGTTCAATAATAATAAATTATGAGTTTTTTTGCGACGACCATTAATACGAATTAGAAGTAAATAAAACAATATACGCTCGCATTAAAAACGCAATCTTTTTTCATTTCGTTGAAATTAATACCGCAATCACCATTAAAATTAATTGCTTAGAATTTTCAATTGGTTATGCTGGATGACACCTTTGCAGATCAAAGGCAATATATACATAATGATCTATTTAAAAGAAAAAAAGAAAATGTGTGTACCGTATCGTGCTTTGATGTATTCAATCACGGAAAATTGAATGATCGATATGTCTGTTCAAACAAACAGTTGTATCCTACTGTATGAGTAAGAGATCCATAAATAACAGTCTGCTAATATAATTACAAAACACGCTTGTAATGGTTGGATGCGAGCATATGCAATTGCAATTTTTATTTTGAGTAATGTACTGCTCAATGTATAAATAGATACTTGAACAAATTAGCCGCTCGGGAAGTACCGTACAAAGAAACAGAGATAAATCAAACATAAAAGGTGGGCGGTATTGATACAATTTCAAAACTTTCAGCAAATTGTCTAAACAAAGCTTTCAGAGTAAACATGCTTGACTTTTTCAGAAACTTTTAGTGTACACCTACTTACAAAAAGCAGTTTTCCCAAGATGTATCATATGAGGACGGTAAAAAGCGTTACAGATTTTTTAGGAAAAACTTTCTTAGACAATTAATTGTTATTATTGAATGCTGAAGTCAATAATATTTGATCAACTTCCGAAAGAAGCATACCTCTACGTTTTTTTCTAATAAAACTAAGCACTAAAAAAATAACTTGAGGCACGTTTTTGACTTAATACTAAATCAAATAACAGATAGAATCTAAAACTAATTCAAACTTCAAGTAGAAGCAATACCGCCACGGAAATAAACAAAAACTCAATTTTCATGAAAATAAAAAGGTCGGTAAACAAGACCAGCATAATCCAAATATATTTAAGTAACTACAACATGTACCTAATTTTATAAAAGTAGCAATACAGGATATTTAGATAATAACTGTCACAATTGTGTTAATGCTGAAGGGTGTAAGGATTAAAATAATTATTTTGTCCTTACGAACAATTCAACTTGAATATAGTAATTTATAAATGCTGGGGCTACGTGCGTTTGCAAGCAAATAGGAATTATTTTAGGTCCTTGCCACATGACAAACAAGAGAATTAAGGATATAACTGATGGACTTAAAGAGTCATTGTCCAAAAATTATCCAATTCAGATTCGAACGTGTCACTGAACCGCAAGACTTGACAGCAGCAATTTGGTTGCTGAAAATACTAAATTTAAATATACTTTTGTAGAAATTCGTGCAAGATCTTTATGCTTGTAGCTTACTGTAGTATAAGTTAAAAAAATTAATGTTAAAAGTTAATTTTTTTTAACGTTTTAATAAACTAATACAGTATTGAATAATGATTAGGGAAATTTGTTAAATTTCTGGTAGAACAATACAAAAGTATTAAGTAAAATTTTACAAAATTTTATATACTTATCAAGTTACCAGTCCGCGTTTTGTAACAGTAAAATAAGCAACATTCACAGGAAGATAGAGTGTAGGAATATGGTTAATTTCTACTTTTACTGCTAAAACCGTCTCATTTTCTAATATTCCAAGCGAACTGTTACAGTTTTCTATATTTAATACACTGCTTAAAAGAGGTCATTTCCTCGTCTGTGGTAATTGGCTGAAGTGAATTGCGTTTCGTTTATGAATTCAAGAATATCAAATTCTAAGATTGCATATGCATACTAATCTAATTACCACTTAATTACTCAAAACATAAAAATGCTTTCAAATCACCACAGTATCAATCTATACAACTATTTAACGAACCAATATCAATAGCCTATAAATATAATACTCGTACAAACGATATTACATTATCGATCGTTGATCTCATTTTAATTGCAATTATTATACAATCGACCATCTGTTGTGGCTGTTATTCTGCATAGCAATAATCATTCGATTGCTATTTAGGGTTATCAATCTCTATTTACAACTATATTTAAAGAACAATTGTAGTGTTTAATATTCAATATTCTTTTTGATAGAAGTAAAAAAATATCTCTATTGGAAATAAAATATACCTTTGAAAATTGAACAAAATCTAAACAGACTTGTTTTAAAAAAAAACGTCTTTGACAAAAAAATCTAATAAAAACAAAAATCTTGAACATCTAGTTACTTAAATCTTGATATTAAGCTTTTCTAGAAAATATTTTTATTCTCCTTTAAAAGCTTATTTCGACGACTTTCATTTAACGTGAATATCTTGAGTGTTCTTTATCTGCAGGATTTCTTTTTCTGATGTTGGGAAAACATTTTCAGTGGAATTATTTTGTTTATTTAGTTGTAACTGCCCGTTTGATTATAAAAAAATTAAAAACAAGAAAACGATTTTGGTTTCAACTATAGCTATGATAGACCACGACGTGTTTCGTTCTATTGGAACTCATCAGATGGACGCAAACCTAGCTACAGTTGAAACCAAAACTGACAGGCAGAAATATACCCAGAAGACAAAATCATGACGGGGGAATTACAACAGTGCCGATCTCTAATGTGCGGCGAGGAAAGTTGCAAAGCAACTAACCGATATTTGGGTGTAAAAGAGACTTGATAAGCTAAGCGATTTACTGAGGCCGGTAGTGATGGTGCATACTCGCTTAGCAGGTTCCTTTTACACCCAACTATCGGTTTGGTGCTTTGCAACTTTCCTCACCACACATTATAAGGCATTACTGTTGTAATTCCCCTGTCATGATTCTGTCTTCTGGTTATATTTCTGCCTATCGGGTTTGGTTTCAACTGTAGCTAGGTTTGCGTCTACCTAATGAGTTCTAATAGAACAAAACATGTCGTTGTCTATCCTTGCTATAGTTTAAACCAAAACCTTTTTCTTGATTTGCTTTTGCAACGCGGCGTTTCGTGTGCTGTGCCTAGGTCGGTAGTGATTATAGATACTTTCACGCTCAAATATCGGTTTGCTGCTTTGCAACTTTTCTCGTCGCACATTAGAGGGCATTACTTATGTAATTCCCCTGTCATCATTTTATAAAAATAAATGTTTATTCTAAAATTCCAAAGCAAGAATGTAATACTCAAAACATCTAATTATTCTAACCTCTTTTAGAAATAAACTTTGCTACTGATACAAAATTAAACACGCAGAAATTTACAATAAGTGAAATTTAACGTTAATTTTATGATTACTCTCGTGAAGTAACAACATTTTAATAAGGAAAGCTACGTATTGAATTCATTTCTTTGAATACAATTTTAAATATAACATGTATTCTGTGGTTTCGTTTCAGCTACACATATGTAAGTATAAAGGGTGAGTCAATATCTCTTCAAGTATTTAAAATAAAAAAAATTTCGAATAAATGTTTTAGGGGACCAAAGAGACCACATTTTAAAATTTCAATTATACGGGGGATTCCATATAAGAGTGGCAGACCAAAGTCAAGTTTTCTATAATGGAACACCCTATATATTTTTGTATATTCTTATTCGCATTTTAATTACCTTTCTGAATATGTTATGTGTTAAAAAATCCATTGCGGCGTTGCTATTTTTTTCGAAAAATTTGAGATTTGTAAACCTCAATAATAAAATGTGCACGAGTCGTATTTCTCAAGATTAAGCAAACTTTTAGTGTTGAATTCTAAATCTAATGAGTCATAACTCGATTTTTTTTAAATTAAATACTCTGTATATTTTTAAATAGTTGGATAGAAATCTCTGCGTTCTACAAATTTTATTAAATAATGGTTATCTACCGGTTTTCGAGAAAATTAAATCCTAAGCAAAAAGTCAGACAATTTCTGGAAATTCAGCCTTCATAGGAGGCATTGACATCTGTATGCATTTTGTTTTTGCACAAAAAACAAGTATGAACAGCGTTTTATTTCATGTAAGAAATTTATTTTTTATAAGTTTTGAAATTTCCCATTTCATTGTTTAAATTTTTAACTAAGATGTGTCATTGCCCCCTATACCTATGGTCCCTGAGTTTCTGCAAATTACCTGATCGCAGGAGGCATTGACACATGTGTTTTGCTTAAAAGAACTTATTTTACTTTAAATATCAACAAAAGTCAAATTAAAGTTTACAAATTATAAATGTTAGGAATTTGTTTCAAATAATTTTTTAAACAAATGTCAATCTAACCAAATCTTGGTTTAAGATTCAATGGATGGAGTGGGAAATTAGGCAGTCCAGCGTTTCTAAATTAATAAAAAACATATTTCTTACATGTATTTAAACAAGGTTCGCAGTTGTTTCTTGCAAAAACAAAAACCAAACGGGTGTTAGTGCCTTCTATGATGTCTGGATTTCTAGAAATTAATTGACTTTTTGCTTAAAATCTCATTTTCTTAAAAGCCGTTAGATTTAGGTATAATTATTATTATATAAAATTTATAGGGCGCAGAAATCTCTATTTAACTATCTAGAAATATACAGGGTGTTCTATTGAAAAAAATTGAGTTATGACCCATAAGAATTAGAAATTTTTAAACTGTTGCAACAAACACCCTGTATAACAAAATTTAACATATCTGGAATATAGGACATAGTCTTGACTACAATTTAACAAATAAAGTTTGTTCAATATTGGGAAATACGGCTAGTGCAGATTTTATTAGGTCTGCAAATGTCAAATTTTTCGAAAAAAAGTAGAACAACTTGGCAACGCTGCAACGAAATTTCAAAAATAAACATATTCAGAAAGTCAATTAAGAGGTGAATATGAATATGCAAAAATATACGAGGTGTTATATTTAAAAAAATTCATGTTTGGCATGTCACTCTTATATGTAACCCCTGTATAATTTACAATGTGGTCCAATTAGTCCCCCGAAACATTTTTTTGCAATTTAAATGGCATCGTCTACCGCGACGTTGCGTTGTCGACTCACCCGTATATGAATTTAACTTTTAACACGTAACTGCAAATACACCTTTAATCACATGCAACTATTAACGAAGGTAAGTGGAACAATTTCTACTTCAAATTATTTTTTGTCTAATTTTAGATCCTCTGTTCCTGTTTAAAGTAATTATTAAATCAGACTTCCGCCTACGCTTAGTCTTAAATCTGTCTTTGAAGCAACCTTGTGCAATTTTAAATTAATTGGCTTTAAGAAATTAATTTGTCGTTGGTAGATGGTTAAATTAAGAATTTCAACAGCTTAATTAGCGAAATTAAATATAACTTATTGCGTTTAAGCAGATAAACCAAGAACAAAAATATAATAGTAAAAACTTCAATACTGTAGTATATTACGCCACAAGCTATGATATAGTATACCTATATCGCGTTACTGTTCTGCGGAAACTCGATTAAACAATATCGCAACTTTTAATCAATCAGTCAATGTACTATTTAATAATAAATAAACGGAACAAAATTTGAATCGATAGTGTGAATTATATTAAAAATTATTTTAGGAATATTCCAAGTTTATTTATTTAATTAATCACCAAATAAATACCAATAATAACCTACAAATTCTTAAACCATCTACGTGTTAGAAAAACAGCTTTTACATAAATAACATTACAAATTTTTGTGTTAAATTTCTCCGACATAAACCATAGGATATCTTGATTACATTTTAAATATTTACACAGCTTTAAAGCTTTCTTCGCTAAGAGAAACGCAGGAGTTTGCAAGTACAGAGAGCACATAAACAAACCTAAAGAATATAAACCCCGAAGATTAATATTGGACGGCGCATTCGCTCCACACGCCGTCTTTTACCTTACCCTCTTCTTTGACAAGATAATATATTCGTCGCCCGGTAGATATCTAGGTGCGCTTTACTTTTCACACAGCGAATGTTAATAGAAACATGTGTTTGTCATATATTATGTTTACCGGAGCCCGCATTCACGTTAAATTTAAATAATAATTTTTATTTACAAAATTAGTTTCTACATCTTAATCTGAAAAACTAGTTGACATGAAAAACAGTAGAGAAAGGGAAAAAATAATATTAATTTCAACTAGGTATTTTTAGTTGAAGTGTATTTATGTACTGATCACTGGACAACAAAGGTTTTTTTCCTTACACTCTAATACGTGTACCGTATGAATTTTTTCATGCTGATTCTGAAAACATTTTCAATTTTTTCCACTACGTCAGAATTTTGAGAAATGTTCAATAATACTTTTCTCCTAAAATATATTAATTTTTTACTAGATTTGGCATTTTCTGTTTTATCGCAATAATGTTAAATACTGAAAGAAATCTTGTGTTGTCTGACTTGTTTGAACAGGTTTGTACAAGTTTTGGCATGTTTTCTATGTCAGAACTGTAAGCCACGGCTCTCTTTGCTTTTAAACTAATCGTATTTCGGAAATTCGGAGATATGCGATTATGCGGGTATATAAGAAGGTACAGAAGGATTATTACGAGTATTAAAATTGAATTAAGTCACTTTGTGATAATCTGTTGTGTTTTATATTGACAATGTCTCGTAAGTGTATAAATGATCCGAACAGTTTTTGTTATGTTTGCAGCAGCGAAATATTACATCTACAATAGAAAAAGCGTACTACTGCTGCTTTGGTGTTAAAATTAAAAATCAAGACAAATCTTGGACTTCTAAAACTATGCTGGTTGAATGCTAAGACTACTGCTATGCCGTTTGCGGTTCTTATCATTTGACATGAGCAAACGGACCACACGATGAACTGTTACTTTTGCTGCGCCAAAATCTTCGAGTTTTCTGGCAAAAATAAGAATAAAATTGCTTATCCCAGTTTTCCTTCTGCTATCGTCCAGTATCCCATTCTACAGTGTTTCCGTTACCAACATGTCCAAACGTTTTGAAAGAAAAACAAGTTGATACAGAAACAAAAGAAGCAACTAAAGAACTGTCAAACAATGATTAAAAATTTTTACCATCACGAGAAGACAAACCTCATTTAATAACTCAATTAGAACTAAATGACCTGGTTCGAAATTTGAATTTATATAAAATTCAAGCAGAGATACTGGGATCAAGATTACAAGGATGGAAGTTGTTAGCTTGAGATACGCGTATTTCAGTATATTGCAATCGTCAGAAAGAATTGTCACAGTATTTCTCAACTAAAGAGGGTTTTTCGTTCTGCAATTATATTGGCAATTTAATGCTTGCATTAAGCTATGAACACAATGCAGAAGAATGGCGTCTCATTATCGATGCTTCGAAACTGAGCTTAAAAGCTGTTCTTCTACACAATGAAAATATTTGCCCTTCAGTTCCTGTTAGACATGCGGTTTACATGAAAAAATCCTATGAAAATATGGTATGCCTTCTTGACAAAATGAATTACAGAAAGTTTAAATGGTACATCAGTGCTGATTTAAAAGTTGTGGCAATTCAGTTTGGTTTACTACTTGAATACACGAAGCATTGTTGTTTTATTTGTGAGTAGAACATCCAAGCAAGTAATTCTCATTACATTGTTAAACAATGGCCACCAAGAGAGCAGCATATTCCTGGGCAAAAGAAACATAATCCATCCGGCACTAGTTGAGCGTGACAAAATTGTCTTACCACTGTTGCATATAAAATTGGGTTTGATGAAAAACTTTGTCAAACCCATGAACAAAGAAGGACATGGGTTTCAATATCTCAAACAAAAATTTCCTAATATCATCGATGCAAAACTTAAAGAAGGTATTTTTGTAAGACCCTAAATTAATCTATGAATGCAAGATACAGAACTTGAACAGGCTCGAAGCGACTTAGAACGTTCTGCTTGGAATGCTTTTAAAGCGATAAAGCAAAACTTTTGGGAAATACAAAATCTGAAAACTACAAAGAAATTGTCGGTAAACTTCTTAGGAGTTATCAAGCATCAGGTTGTAACATGAACCTTGAAATACACTTCTTAGCTTTCCACTTAGATTTTTTTCTTCCAAATCTTGGTGACGTTAGTGATGAGCACGAAGAACGGTTCCATCAAGACATTGCCACTATCGAGAAACGTTACCAAGGGAAGTGGAACGGCAAAATGCTTGCTGATTACTCCTGGATACTGACATTAGAAAGTTCCACAAACTCATACCAAAGGAGTGAAGAGAAAAACGTTCTAATTGTAATGCAATAGTGTACCTATTAGTTATTATGCGTATTATTCATTCTTTAAGTTAATTTTTCCAAACCTGACCGGCTAGAAGTAATTTCTTTTTAAGGTTGTAATTAGAACTAGAAAACAAAAATAAATTGTATATAGACAGTAAAGAAAAAATAAAAAGTTAAAAATTTGTTGAACAGTGTAATTTTTAGTTACGAAATGTAAGCGAAATAATACTTGCTAAAGGTAACAGTTTTGGGAGTAGGTGTATCGTCATTATTATCAAATGATTCAAAGGCCAAGTAAACAAAACCGTAAAAGGGGAATATCTAGATATGAGAGCAACCACCAAAAGGAAAACTTCTAGTTTATACAAAAACATAAGCTTCTTAAACATTCAGTAGGTAATACTACATTAAACAAGAGATAGATACTACTCGTATTTCGTATAAAATTGAATTGATTTTTGATTAATATTGCCATCCTATAGAATTCAGTACAAAAACATCATACTAGAATTGTGTGTGTGTTGGTATTTCAGTTTCAAAAACGTCAACAATTTGTCTAAAACAAATATGTGGCTGATCCTGATGTGGACGGTGCCAAGCTTTGTTCGATAAACCTTCAATGTTGTAGGGAAACAAATATTAAATTCCTTCATAACAGTGAATGCTGTTGTTATATTGTACTCGTACGTATAGTGGACAAGCCAGTACAACAAAGAATGTTCTGTTGAAAATTGAAATATCATTAGCTGCATATGATGCAAGGGAAAACATGCATTGTGTTGAAACCCTTTTTCTACTCTTTTATTTTGTATTTTGTCCAATAACATCTATTTTTGTGCACAATATTCATAATAGAAATAAATTCATTACGAATACTAATTTATTTGTGAAAAAAACATTCCTTAACATGCACAAGTCACAATCTTGTGTTAATTTTACTATTTTTACTTATCTTAATATGTATAGCCTTAGTATTAGTTTTGAAAAAAAAAACTAATAATTAAATACTAACAAAATTAAATGTTGAAAAAAAAGATATCTTGCGACAAACAACACAGTCATATAAACATAATCTTATAGTTTTATTTTCCATATAGTTACTGCTAAATTTAGAAGTTTGCCCGAAAAAGGATTTTCAAACTTTTTAAGGATTATTTCAGCTTTTATCAACGGTGGACTAGCGAGTATGTTTTGGAGAGATTATAACGTAGCGGCCGCGGCCCACGGTTGTGCGGCTAAAACAGTGCAAAGAAAATAATTTTCTCATTTTCATTTAATTCGTAAGGTTATTATATAACTAAACTCATCAGATAACTTCTCGTTAATTGCAATGTGAGTACTTATTAATTTATTTTATTTTTTTCAACTTGGATATATTTTTTACCTTAGCTATTGTTGTCTTTTATTTTTGTTGTAATTACAGTTACCAAAAATGTTGTTCTAAATAATCTAACTTATTTGCCTTTAAAATTTTCAGCCTCAGCATCCACTTAAAAATGATTTAAAAGACTAATATTAACATTGTAATTGTGCGTTGCAAACACAATACACAATTACAAAACTATCAACATTCTAAGCAATCAGAAAACTTTTCAGTAAATTGGTTTTTGAATTTGTTACCAAATGCAGCTTTATGATCTTTGGTCTTTAGTCAACAAGTAATTAAAAAAACCAATATGTAAAGAAATTATTAAAACAAATTTTTAAGACATTTTCCCTCATTCGTTCGCTGCCCAGCAACAACAATTGAGGCAATAGCATTTCGATTATCTCGAAAGAAAACCCGTCGTACAAAAAAATTTCATTGCTCCAGTAAAATCCTGTTGGTAAAGCTTATGTTTTCGTTGCTAAGAAGATTTGTTTACCACAGTTACATTGTTTCAATTCATAAAATTCAGAAAATTTGTGTTTGAGTTATTCGAGAATTTGTTTTGCCAAAAATAACTCTACCTCAAATTTTTGTTTGGTAATTTTCAGTTGTATATCACTCAACATTATTGCTTATTGGCAAACGCACTCGAACGACAAAGTATGTAAAACTCCTTCCTGCTCCGCAGTCGAGAATTTTATATGCATGCTCTGTGTTCTCGTGCGTTGCCAAGCAACAATGTGTCGTGTATACAACTAAAATTTTCCGATAAAAATGCGAGGTCTTGTTATGTTGTATATGAAGAAACAGGTTTTTAAATATTCAAACAATTTCATCTCGAAATGAATGGTTCATGTGTTCAATAGTGTCGCATGCGTCTGTTGCTTATGCTGAACCAGATAATAACTATCTTGCCAAAAAGTTAAATCAGACAGGCGCCAAAATTTTACCCATAACGCGTTGTTGGTATCCTCAACATGTAAGAAGCACATTTGATTATCCTTATTCGATCCTTCGCCGGTGTGAAATACCCACTTAGCGTTATGGTTATTTTGGTAAAATTTATAACAAGATATAGTAAATCGTAAAGACGACAAATAAATTAGCATTGTGGGTACTACAACGCGTTATCAGTATTTTGAACAGGTGCCTACCCGGAAAGCTATCCATCAACTTATTTTATAGTGTCAATGATTTCTATCTTCACATTAAGCATACAATGTGTAAACTATAATTTTGCTCGCACTAGGATCTTGGAAAATTGCCTATTTAAGAAACCAGTTTATTTCAATTTTGAAAAGTTTTGAAGAATTCATTTGATACAGAAATAAAGCATCAATTTGACATTTTCTTCTTTTGCTCGTAGCTTCTTTATGTATTAACTTTAAAAATTCATTTTTGCAGGGAAAGTGTAGCACATAAAAGCAATTTACTGGTGTAACCAAAATTTCTGTATGATACGGTTAATATCATTTTTCCAGCTGATGGTTTAACTTTTTTTTTAAATTTTGGCGTCGATATATCAATAGTCTCTATCCTGTCCAGGAAGGCATCTCCTCTTTCATAGCGGTGGAGAAAAACTTGAAAAATAAAACTCTGTATCGGTTCATTCTCCGCCAAGGAGCGGGCCGCTATAAGGGTCTTTCGGACCGGAATCCTAAGCTCTTCTTTAGCCGAGAAAAGATGGATTAAAACAACGAATTTGGATAAAGCAAAATTTCCAAAAAAAGAACTGTACTCAACTTTTGGCTCGACAAGAAAAACCGCGGGAAAAAGATGAGCCATGACAGTCGGCCGGGCGGGAATCGAACCGAAGGCCTCCTGAATGAGAGGCGGACGCGTTAACCGCGGAGAAGGACTGTGCATCTATCAATTTTTGTTTGCTTAAGTTCGGGCATCAAATAACTTTTAAGACAACAAAAACATTTTATACATTTTGTTTAATGCTAAAGAAAAACAGACAACTTACTAAAATCAGGCATTTAGAAATTAAATTGTTCGCACTGTAATTCGGTTTATATAGAACAAACAATTAGAAATTTTAATATTAGGTACAAGGAACGTTGTTACAAATATAAAGACCCCACTATAAATCCAATTACGCTAAACACTTACTAGAACACAATCAATCATTCAATGACATCTAACAACACTATAAAATTTTTACACTTTTGTGATGATAAACGTAAATTAGATGTACTAGAAGCATTTGCAATTCACAACCATTTAAAATATGTACTTTTAATAGTTGAGCAAATTGATATCTTTTAAATTCACCATTCTTGGACGTTTTGGAATGAGAAATTAAGTCATCTGGACGCAGATATAGAAAACCAAGATCAAGTTATGAACATTTATTGTTCCTATAGCAACACCAACTGTTTACTTTTAATCCTGCCGCGAAACATGATACGTTAGCATGTCGAAATACGTATAAGGCTAAAATAAAAAAAACCTGTTGAAATTAAGAATAGTTTTATTTACAATAAATTAAAATCAACTTCAGCAAACTAAAGCTCGAACTTATAAATAAGTATTATCCGTACATTGTGAAAATCGTTTTAATAACCACACTTACTCTTTCGACATATCACAAATACATCATGCTAGTGCACTATTGTAAATTAAATCACTAATTTAGCTCGCTTTCCATTGCCTATCCCTTATCCAGTAACAATTACATTGCAGTTATTGTTTGTAGGTATTCTAAATATAATTCCTCCTTAACATCTAACACTTCATGTTTATTGTTTTTTCCACTGCTAGCATTAAACGATATCATTATTTACTTTGATTTAAAATTTAAAAAAATTTAAAATTTAAAATTTTACCTTTAGCTATTTTGCAGTATTGCGATACATCGTTAAATAAAATTTTAAATGCTTTCTAAAAACGTAGCACTTGGATATAGCTGTCATAAAAAAGCAAAAACTTGACCATCGCCGCTTGAAAGTCATGAAAAAATTTTAGCTACACCATTAAATTCTTTCTTAAGTGTTACACTATCCCTGTAAATACGAATGTTTATAAATAGTAGTAGCATTTTTCAAAACCTTACATAATGGCAATAAACTGGTTTCCTAAAAAGGCAACTGTTTACAGTTTATGTATAAAATGATTTCACCCTGTTTCACCGCTCCACGTTTCAGCGGTCCCCGTTTCGGCGGTGACCCGATACAGCGGTATCTATTTCAGCGGTGACCCGATTTGGGAGCCCTTTTTTCGGCGGTATCCTGATTTAGTGGTCTTAATATCAGCTAAAACATAATTTTCTTTTACTAACCAAAAAACTGTTATATCTCGTATCAGCTTGTTTTAAAAAATAGTTAACTTTAGAACTAAAACGGGGTAAAATATTTAACAACATTTGTAACTTTCGTTTATGTTTACCATTTTAATTTTCAAAGTAGTTCACGTTGTAAATAAATGTATAATTTGTGTAAACAACAGCTATAGGCGCACTCGAATTGCGGACCAAATTTAATCAGGTAGCTAAATGTAAATACCTAAAGGGGTCGTTACTCCATGTACTGAACTACGGACGACGTGTTAAAGTGCTTAACAGTATTGCATATAAACAAAATATATATCAAATGCAGTAGTTGATAATGAAAAAGGCTTTTACGAAAGAACAACAAAATTATACAGTTGGAAATGAATGAAATAACTAGATATAGCTTTGTAAAATGTGTTTTGTATAAATTTAGCATGATCGTATTGTAATTGTTTTATTTTATTGTGAAAATTTCGTAATATGTAATGGTTTTATGTAATTTTTCTTTCGTAGGGTTTCAATAAAAAAATAATAAATGAACAGCTCGGTATACTTTACTTCTCTTGAGTTGGTGCGCAGTTCAGGTGGTAATTAAGACTAGAAATTTACCAAATTTTTGGTCCGCGTTTCGGTTACGCTCCTTTCAATACTGAAACCGAACTGAGCTCTTAGTGGAAAAAGCAGCCTTTTTATACTGTTTTGACTGTCGTCGCAAAATAATAAACATTAATCGTCGTCGCTTAGCAGAATGACAAACATTTGCAACTTAGTGACCGCAGCATGGAACAAAAATCGCCTCTGTTTAGTTTTGCATGTTAATTGAAACAACTATTTTCAGACGGGGGAGCATAGAGCATAGAGTACAACCATTTTAGTTGTAGTGGCCATAGCAGAAAACGGAAAGCGTATGTTGCTTAGTAATGTAAAAGGCAGACTGTCCTACATATTCGCTGTCACTAATTTTTATTTGGTTATGGTTGAATGTGTTTTAAATAAGGACAAAATTTATGGATTGTGTCAACCATCATCGGGTACCAATAATGAGAACTTATTTTGTTAGTTTTATTTATTGTGTTATAGACTTTTTTAAATACCCATGACACGTTGTGGGTCTATTACACCGGCCAATGGCCAAATGAAGCAAAATAAATCTGCTCACACACAACGCGTTCTGGGTAATCTACTAAATTTACAACGCGCTGTGCCGATCTGCGCAAACACCTTACTATCGATTGTTCGTATTTTCGAAAATTTAGAATTTAAGCTTCAAACTCGGCATGAGCGTGTTAAATGACTATAGAAACAACCTTTCATTAAGAAGAAAACCTCTGTCCCGCTTGTATTTGGTCGCTTACCTGAACCAAAGATTCCCGAACAGTTTAATTGGGTAATGGCTAAAAAAACATTCATAAGTAACAAATTTGAATTTAAAATCCTCGTGAAGATTGACGATTATCTTAAAAACATTTATTATTCTTTAATCTTTTAGATCGACGACTTGCTTATTCCAATTTTTATTTAAATAATTTACGCTCCTCTTGCGGAAAATGAACTTTTATTGTCTTTTGCTTCTTCATACCGGTTTTAAAATGAGACATGCTTCCAAGAATGAAAAGAAAAATGTAAAAACATTATACGATTAAAAAACAATATAGGAAACCATAATTGACAGCTGTAATTCCATAAAAATAGGAGATTTGCGACTAAATTATAAAATTCGTACAGCGTAATAGGGTGTTTACGTGTATGATTACAGTAACAAATTTGATCAGAGCCATTACACTGCGTATCTGTTGACGATGCAAATTACGTTGTATGTTCACGTACAACTCAATTTATCAACCCAATGTTATTCAAACCACTAGCAGGTCCTGAGATGAAAATTCATTGCATTTTGATAAATTTTAACACGTTTATCTGCTGCAAGCAAGCATGGAAATTGTCTCCAGCCCTAACTTCCATATAATGCACAAATCCAAATTAAAGTTACCCCTCGAACAACACCAATTACGCAATGTTCTAATTAGCATAAGTATCTGCTTTGCAACGTAAATGCCTCGCTTCCGAAAATTAATATCTTAGACAAACAGTGAAGACAAGGAACCACATACGACCCTATTGTCTCAAGTGCTAACGATGTCACACAAACGATATTGTTAAATTATATGCCATAATCCCCAACAAGAGTGGTTCGTTTACTTATATATTTAATTAACATAATCTTAAAATTTGTCATTCTCTATAAGAGGTTTAGGGAGATCTATACCCCCAACTCGGCAAATTATCTACTTAACAAATGGGCTTCTGGGTTCTTATGAAGAAGGAAAATTGGATGATTTTGCCACATTTCGAGACGGATAATCGTACTTACTATATTGTTCCAACGCTCTAGTTATTCTTTACAGTATCATTATTATTCATTAATTAAATTCCGACAGGTTCTGTAATTTATGAAAAATCAAGTTTCGTAAATTGTATGTTATGAGAAGTAAAATAAAAAAAGTTCCTACAAAAACGTATTTTCAGTAGTTAAACCCATGTTGCAAAAATGTAGTAAGCACAATATTTTGGTACGAATTATAACTTCAAAATTACTGTCGAAATAGTAAAATTACTGTGAAATTGCTGCGATTATAGAACTTTGTAATTTAACTATATTTTTGTAGTACTGATTTCATGTAAATTATCAAAATTAAGATGTTAGCGGAAATACATGTTTAAGCCCACAGGAACCAAAAATCGGGTTTTAAAAATATCTGTCTGTAGGTGGATGAGCGTGTAATAACAGTAGTAGCATTAATTTGTTTATTTAATAAATAAGGGAAAACAGAGGTGTGCCATGTTTCATTAACACCTGCTATACAAATTTTAATACAAAAAAACTATACAAATAAACATCAACTCTAGGTTTTTATTTTATTAAATTACTGGCACAACCCGTGAACTACGCCGCTCGACTCGGGATTCAGAGCCGCTTCTCTGAAAAGCAAACTCTGTGGAAAAAAACGAAAAATATCCAAAAAAACAGTTTCGTAAAATCGTCAACAAAACCCAGAAAATATTGCAAAAAGGAAAGCGAAAAAACATTTAATTAAACTTATCACTTTTTCTCAGTTCCAGGGAAGTGCATTAATAAATAAAACTTGCTTTTACTCATAGAAACCGATCAGCAAGAAAAAAAGCATGTATGCATGTACGCATCATATCTCCAGAACGGATGGGCTGATTTCATGCACTGTGGAATGTAGGGATCTCAACGTTACATCGAGAAAATAGGCCTATAAAAAATCCGAAACCAGAAGCAGAAGTTAGACAATTTTTTTGTAAATCAAAAATGTATGCTAAATTGTTTATGATCGGTGGAAGAATAAGATTTCCAACCGATGGGTAAATCACGACCATAAATTGTGTACACCATATTTCCCTTTACAAAGATTTCCTTGGATTTTCCCAAGATTTCGTTAGATTTTCTCGAATTTCTTTGTATTTCCTCAGATTTCCTCGGATTTCCTTGCGTTTCCCCGGATTTCCTCTGATGTCCTCGGAAATTACTTGGATTTCCTTCGGATTTCCTCAGATTTCCTAGAATTTTCTAGAGATTTCCTTGAATTTCCCAAGAAATTCCTTAGTTTTCTTGTACCCTAAAGCATCTTATGTACATATTTATCTGATGCCTAAAATATAAAACTGGAAATAAAAAATAAAAAAAGCACTTAAATGGTTTGAAAATCATATTAAAAGAAGCAAATACATCGGACAAAAGAATGTTTTACTACGTGGGAAAGAAAACAAGCAAATTATAAGACAATTCTAAATAATGAATAGAAACATTAAACAAAGAATATAAAATTCGTAATTTAAACATAACAATCATTATAATATTACCTTCTGATACTTCATATTTTGCTAAGAAATAGGCTAAAACTGCATGACGCATTTGTCAGGTGTACATTGTACATGTGTTTATGTGCAGGCAGCAGCAGACAGGGATTCAAATTTGCGAAATATGACGTTTATAGTCTTGCTTTAACGATTATTTTTATGTGGGCGTTTCAATATAATTCGAGGTAGTGGCGTAATTAGTATTTTATTTTCGAGAATGAATTTTAAATTTTGCGCGATTAATTTAGTTGTTACCTAGAAATTTTATTAGATTTTCCCAGAATTACCTCGAATTTCCTTGGATTTCCTCAGAATATCTTGAATTTTCTTGGGATTTTTTTTTATTTCCTTGGATTTCCTTGGATTTCGCTGGTTTTCCTTGGATTTCCTTTAATTTTCCAAAGATTTCCTATGCCGTGTACACCAGATTTTCCTCGTGGTTATCCTTTCGTTTCTAACGTAATTTTTAACTGCAGTAATACTTGAGTAGGTTGTAGGGATTTATTTCCGCAATTACTTTTTAAATCGAATAACCGTGATACCTACTACGTAAAAGCAGCTGTCGGCTCCGCTTGAATGGAAGGGGTAGTGCGATTTATAGTCACTTTTGGTGTGTAAAACGACGATACAAAAATAGTTTTGAAAATTAGATAAGTGACCCTTTAATGCAAATACAGTCGAAATTATCCGGCATCAATTTCTTCAAAATGCTTTAATTTTTAAAAATTGTTTAATTCGTCTATATTTATAACACTTACCTTGTAATTGACATTATAATGTCAATAAAATCATTTTCTTTCTTTAGTTCGCTACAGCGTGAAAAATACGAAAAGCAATAGAAACGTTATTACTTTCTACTTTAATATACGTACGTATCTTTACAAGGATTGAAACCGCGTCAAACTCTTCGTACTTTCAACTCAGTGCAATTCATTGGATTCTGCAGCTATCAAGGAACAAAACATCTCAATTCGTATCTACTTTTTGTCACAAAACAAACAGAGCGAGCTTTATTGAAGAGCAATAATTGTACATCCTTGATTATCCCTTGATCCCTTCGTTTGTATCGAAACGCACAAAACGCCATTTCGACTCCTTCTAGAGCTTCGTAATTTTAGCGAGCTCCATGGTACTTCAGGAAACGTTTCAGTACCTTTTTATTTCTACACCGAATAATTATCTAGAAGTATGGGGATAATCCGCACATAATTACAAGCAAAGCCTCTTCTCGATGTAGCTAACTTCATCACATAAACCTCTCTTTTCCTTCAAAAAATAGAACTCCCATTTTAACTACATTAAACTTAATGAAAAGCTTGAATAGCTAAGTTTACCCAGATATTCTCAACGGCTGCGACTATAAGCAACCAGTTAATATTCTTCCTTTGAGATGAACTCTTAAGTCTTATTTGTAATGAGTGAACCATTAATCATATTTTCTACTGCACAAAACTAGATAATTCGAATAATTGATAGATTGTATCTAAATTTTTGTAGTGTAGAAATTAGACAACCCCAACTTAATTAAATCCATCTTTAAAATCACAAAATAAATTGCAGTCTGTATATGTTAAAAATCTTTTTTCATTGTCTTTTTAATATAATTTTGTCTAAGACTGAATTTAAATTATGAGCAATTTGATTTCAGTAAATCAGTTAATATGACCACCTAATTATTGTTGTTATAATAAGACTTTTTGTAAAAACTTAAGGAGCACCTTCTTGAGGTCTGGAATCGCTTCCTTATGGAGTTACAACCTCCAGAAAATTCAGTAGTCTAATCACGCTTTTAATTATAATATCTCCGCCATAAAAACAGATATATTTAATTAAAATTTTGTATTGATATTGTATTAATAATTATTTTCATTTTTGCTTGTTTTCGTATACATTCAATAACCACGGGGGCGTATATGTGGGACAAACGCGACGTATATCTTAACGTATCTTTAGCACCTTCTACACATAGGCTCGTGGTAGATAAACTTTGAAAGAAGAATATGTAAAAATGTAAAACATGAATAATGAAATATGTAAATATACATCAAATATTCCAATTCTTGGCACAAATGCTAATGAAAGCGTGATTAGACACTTTTATCTTCCGGAAGTTGTAACTCTGTAAGGACGCGTTTTCCGACTCATATATATTAGACATTTGCCACTTAAGAAACGTGCTAATTACGCTTGTACAGAAGGTCATACAACACCCTGTACAATTCAAACGCTATAACTAGAAAATTAATTACGTAATGTGAGAGCAATAGCGTATTTACCGAACAAGCAAGTCGGCATTTCACTACCACTTGTTACTTTTAGTCCAATATCTCTTAAATATTGAAACAACATTTATTTTCACGAAACATATGCAAAATGACAAGGCTGTTATTATAGATGCTAGGCCCGAATGTGGGCACCTAGGCGGTAACCGGCCTAGCGTTCGGGCCGACCCCCATTATCCTGCCTTCGAGCAGCCAATTACGTCTAGACACATCTGGTTTTTATGAATAAAACGGAAATAAACAAAACATTTCTGAAAACTAAGCCTGCACCCTCCAATAAAAATATTTGAAAATTCCTATTTACAGCGCGACAATTTTACAGTTTACAGCATGTATAGTGTATAGTTTGGGTTTAGCAGGCTTAGACTGGTTTTCAGCTTTTTCTATGAGAATAATGATTTATTTAGAATGTTTATACACTTCAAAGTAGACATTGCATTTACTGAACTATACAACTTTTTTCAAGAATTAAAAAAAATTTTTTCATGCTCCACCGCACTTATATAATTATGCTTCTAAAATACAAATTCATCGTAATTTTTTTAAAAACTTGATCTTAAATATATAAATAAGATATTGCAGTGTTTCGGTCGGTTATAGCAAGAAACGACTGTATACTCGTATTTTAGAACGGTTAGCTTCGCGATTCGGTTCAGTTTTCGGTGTGTTAATAATCGGAATAAAATTTACAGACAAAAATTAATTTAAAAAAATTACCTATTTAAACAATTTGTCCTGTCTTTACTTTTAATACGAATACAAGTATCTATTTATTTTCTAATTTTTGCAAAACAGCAAAAAAACAACATTCGTTTTAAGCCAAAGAAAAAACACTAGCACGCTTTTGAATATTACGATCTATACAAATGTTTAATGTCTAGGCTTACTGAGCTCAAGTTTGCTCTTCATTGCGCAAAGAAACTCTATTTGTTTGGCACATTAGGCCCTTTTCTTAAATCCCCCTATGTTGGAACCCGCACTATTTTTTGCGGAAATTTTTTTAGATGATTGTAAATGTAACTACTAAAAACGTACGACCTTCTAAAATGTTATCAATAAACATTGTGAAACGCATTCTGTCTGAATGGAAATATGCTTAACGTCAGTAAAATAAAGCTTTGTTCCATTTCAGGCGAAAAACTTGATCCGGTTACAGTAAATTCGTTGTTTGCATACGTGGTGTGTTTTTGTCTTGATTTATACAAACATCACATCAAATTTACAATAAGTTTTGGGTTTGATATTAAACAAGAATAGAAAAAAAACAGGTACCTTTTTATCTTAAACAGTGTAGTGCTTTTTTCCTTAAATAAAAGCATAAACCGGACCATTTTAAGCAAATTTAGGTTACGTGTGCTATATATTAAACGCGGTGAGTGTTAGATTTTAGTGGCGGAAGTAAATAGATGTAGTAACAGAACAACATATGTTATAGGTTGTAGTGTAAACATTACCAAAACCTCATGGTTACGAGCAACTGTGAGATAGAACGAATCGGTTAGTTTGTTTAACATAAACAACATATATTGCAGGCTTAAGTAAGAATAGCAGTTAAAAAAAGTGCTGCGTCTACAGTGCGTTAGTACTTTCTCGCGTTTCAGTAAATCCGTACGCTGTTGTACTTTCTCACACTTCCATACAACATTAGAATGTATTGTGATTGCGGAAATTTTCGATTTTAAGCTTTCGACGGAAGTAAAAAGTAAAAATAAAAGTTATTAAAATTTGTTGGTCTGTATATGTGTATGTGTGCAACGAATGAGATTTGATATACCTTGGTACAACGAACAGTTGTCGAGGATTTAGTTTTATTTTACGAACCGGAACCGGAAACAGCAGCTAGACATATTTCTTTCGGCAGCGTTTTTTTTGACAAATAGAATTTAGAAATGGTAAAACAGAATAATATTAAAATGGTAACCGCTACGATCTTTTACAATTTCCGCTTTCGCGACTATTTGCTCAAAAACGAGTTGACAGATCGGGTTTAAATTTGGTATTACAATAGCCCTAGAGGAACACAACTGTACTGTATAAGACATTTTTTACAAAACTGCGAATTTTTCAAAAGTTTGAACGTTTTCAAAAAACTATTGCTTAACCACCAGTCACACGGTTTTCGTAACCTATATAAGCGTTTCGTGTCTCAGTTCACTAATTTCTCTGTGACGCCTTCTATGAATTTTTAAAAATTCACGTACCTCTCTTTAAAAAACAAAGGGCGATAGAAAATTTCTGTTTATGCTACAGTGTTCATCGGTAATAGTAGAATAAGAGTCAGAACAGCAGCAGCAATATTTTGAGGGATTAATTTTCCTCCTTCCTCCTTTATTTTTGTTTTCTTTAAACCCCGAGAAATCTTTTTCCAAAAAAAAATCAATTTATGTATAATAATTAAAGCAATCTCTATGCATATAATTCAAAAAACGACGATTTACATCTACGACTCGCTACAGTACCAACTTAAGTAGCATATTTATTATTAAAAAAAAGGTAAGGCGTAGCCCACGGGTTTAGTTTGTAACAACTTAAATCTGTTAGTGGAACAAAGTGATTGGCTTGCTAAAAATATCTAAATTCATACTACCTCAGTATCAGCCATATTAACTGATTAAACTAGAGTTAAAATGCAGTATGTAAAATCGTTTGTTGTGTAAGTTGCGTTGGCGTAAAAAACTTGTCAAACTCATTCTATTATTTAATTAGCTAACGGCATAACAAATAAATAGTTGCTTAATACGAGTTTTCATTTATTATTTCCACGCCCAACGATTGAGATAGTAACCCGAAGCATTTAAAAGTGTGGAAATTTCTGATTTTCAGAAATTATTTTTATTTCTTCTTAATTCAAAAATTAACTTTCACTATAAGCTGCTTTTAATATAGAAAAAAACATAAGAGAAATAGTATTTATGGCGCCTATCTTTTACAAAGCAACGTTGAACATACTTGTAACTAAAAACTTCAAAAATACAACTACAATAAATATTACTATATTCGCTTGAAGTTACACGTTGATTTGAAAGAAAAAGTACAAAAATTAAGTATTCACCGAGTTTTTACTGCTACAATAAAATCCTTAGTGTAGTTTAATGTACCTATATGACAAAATTTCGCATTTCACGACCACTAGACTATTATAAATAAATTTGGGTGCCTAAAACTATAAGGTTAATACTCTGTTGGTAAAAAAAACTATTAATCAAAACAGATTAGTATAACCATATTCACTGTACAGTTTCGTTATAATTAATTTTTTGACTAGTTTGAGTAAAAACCCATAAAACATTTTTTTTTAATTATATTTTTAGATTTTTTGATGTGGCCGAATAACAACTTTATTATAATATTGTAGTCCACTTAGATTCAGGACAAATTATTTTTACTGTATTACTCATGTTACACATTCAGACTTTTTATAAATAAACAAGTAACAGTTGCTCAACTCAGTCGATTATATTGTTCTAATTTACTTTTGGCTAGCAGAGGTTTACAGAAAACTACCAGATTTTTCATTTTTGTAAGTCGACCCTACTCCGTGAACCAAGACAGATGATGACGAAAGGATAAATTGTGTCAAGTTTTAAAACACAACCGTTTTTTTTTAAATCTTATGTTTTCTTCAATATCAAACAGTACTTTTTTTTTGTTATGTATATTATATAATATTATTTAAAAATATTTTTGGAAACAATAAACAAGTGTAACTCATATCAGAACATACAACATAGATTGTCCAAAAATGGAAATCCTGAAAATGTGTAAAACGTTTCTCTTGGAGTGCATCTTCTTATATCTATATAATTGTAATCTAAATACGCAACATCTGTATAATATGCTAACTTTGATTTAGTTTGGGAACGCACTTTAGAACTAATAGTGTTACAAAGTAAATTTGTCAATAACCCCCCAAAGCTAGTGGTTGCTGCGGTGCTTTACGTTAGGTGGGTAGATACTAGATACTGTATAGAAGTTACAAATCACAGTAATGGGGATGGGAAAGGTAGTCCAATAATTACACGAAATCGATGTAATAAACACACACACACATACACGCTACACACATTTAGCAGTAAACTCACCGAAAACTTTGGACCACTGGGCCGGGGGCCGCCAATCAGGGTAGTGTTTGGGGAATTTCTCTCTGGACCAGAAGGTGTGGAGAATCACTTTGTAGACGGTGAGCTTATCGGGCTGGCAGGGCTCGCCCTCACCCTCGCGGTAGGGCGATCCGGGGGCCGCACTGGACGCTGCCACCACACAGAGCGCGAGGCACACACACGTTACGAAACCCATGTCGTGGGGTTGAGTTCGACCTTCCCAGACCGCGACCGCCGAGCGATTGAGAGTGCGGCCCGCGGCGCGATGTCTGGTTCTGCTGCAGCTCCTGCTGCCAGGATGCGCTGTCCTGAAACGCACGCGAAACAACTTCCACAAAGATAGGCGGTTCTGTATAGATTTGAACCCATGCTTCGTAACACACCACCGCTGAAAATGTAAGACGATATAATTGAGCTAATTTGATAGTAATAACGTTCTGGAATATCAATCACACACTTAAGGACAAAATATTTCAAAAAGCCCCGACAGTTCATTAAAATATAAGAACTGCTTTGGAAACAGGATGGAGTTACACGGATGATAAATATTTTGAAGAAGTAATCATGGATTTTATTTATATAAAAATAAGATACCTTCTCTAGCATGCGTTTAATGGAACTCATACTATTAGGAACATTTTTCATAAATCCTGTTTTCGGAGATTATTTGAAATTGTGTTAACTATTATTCTTTTCTATAATTCCTCTATATGAAAGTATTGATATCACAAAAAATTTTGATTCCGAGATTTTAACAAAAAAATGCGTTAAAATGCGGAAACTGGAGGGGAAGGGCAAAGGGGAACTGCATTAGTTAAAATTCGCCAACTTATGTACACACGCTCAGATATTTTATAGAGATTTTAAGTAATTTGAGACAGCGGGAACATACAAAATATAAATGTGTTAACAAAAAATTTTCCAAGTAAGATAGACTTAAGAATGTTTTCAATAAAAATCGTAAATTAAATTTTAGTATTTGACGTTTGACGTATTTTTCTAAATGTTTATTTTTAAATGTAAGATTTTGTATGTTGGAATATTTTTAATGTACAAAAACAAAATGGGGAAGTCACGAAGATGTACCAGACGAATTAAGTGGATGTTTTGTGAGTACATGAAATACCCCGAGATACTTATATTCATTTATTTGAACCAATATTACATAATTTAAAAGAGTGTCAAGTATTTGTTGGAAAATTTTATATTTTCTTCTAGTAATATTTAGCCGGGCAAATCAAAGTTTTAAAAGTATATGCTAGTGTTTATGTAGACATATTACACAAAATCAATTTTTAATGACCTATGCGGGGTTTAAAAATAATAGAAGAAACCGGTTTAAAAACCCGGTATGAAAAATTCGGTCTAAAAAGGCATGAAAAACCGATCTGAAGAAGACGGTCTCAATGCGTGCATTAAACTAGTTCTGACTTAATCACTAAATTCAACTCAGTAATTTTTCTTCATATGCCGATATAGATCAGAACAATGAAGTTCAAACGATAATAAATAAATAAAACAAAATTATGAGCCGAACAAAATGACCGGTTTTTAAACCGTTTTTTAAGACCGTTTTTTACAGACCAGTTTTTTCAGATCAGGTTCTCAGACCGGTTGTTTCCAACATGTTTTTTAGGCCGGTTTATCAAACCGGTTAGCATTGGTTAAAAAACTGGTTTCTTAAACCGATCAAAAATTGCGAAACCTAACCAGTTTTGCAGTTCTTGATCGGTTCTTTAAAAAAACGGGTATGTTTTCTTTCGGCAGCACAACTTATTTTCCAAGAATCTGATTATTGAACTAGACTACCAGTGTCAAGTATGTCATAATTTGTCAACTTGTTTAATCAAGTGCGGGTGCAGCGTAAGCGTATAACGTTCCCGGTTCCCATCGGCTGCGGCTCGTTAGGATCATGACTGAATGCAGCTTGGCAGCGTAGCCTTTGTTAATTGTTATTCGACATGCAATGAATAAGCCAATATAATGATAAATAATATTTACTGAACTTGATTAGAAGCCAAAAATGCAAATCTAAAATTCCTTCTCTCTAAATTTTTTGTGTTGACGGCATTTTTTGCACTTTGCTGCGGTTATGCGGGTTTAGCTAACTTTTCCAACTTATACGTGATTCTGCCAACTGCCTACAATATTGGCCCCACCCGTCTCCCCATGGTCCCTGGTTGCATTTATTCATTCCATCATATCTTAGATCCGCTTAAAATAAAACGTGAAACGTGGGGGTTTACAAAAACTTCATTCATAAAAAAGGTTTTAAAAATCCTAAAACGGAAGCGGAAGTTGCACCAGTTTTTGGTAGATTTTTCTTTTGAAAAACGGAGTTTACAAATGTTAAAACTGCCGATTCTTATAAGGGGTACTTACCCTCGGGCTCATCGAACCTCAGAGAATTACAGACGTAAGTACACAGTGTAAGCGGTATACAAGTGATGATTAAATACTTGCCGATCTCATAGTACAAAGCTATAGTGAAATATCAGCTTTCTTTTGTACGGATTCTTAAGAAAAATATGTACGCTCCTTTCAAATACCATCAAGTACAAAATTTTTACTTCCTTTCCTCGAAAGCATCTACACAATAGGCTCATTTAATAATAATTGCACGGTTAACCCCTGACTTAAAAGATCTCTGTTTTAAGGATGTTTTCAAAGTACAGTATGGTAGAGCCATTTCAAAAACTTTTACAAACAAAAAGTACTCAACCTTCCAGCGATATATTTTTAAGAGAACTATCGCTCTCGTATACTATAGTGCAGCAGTTTTCAACCTTTTTGACTGGCGTACCACCAAAAACTTTTTATAATTTTAGGTACCACCTAACTAGGTAATTTAAATAATTGCAATTTATGTGCAACTGAAATTTTTTACCAAGAGGTAAAATAAAATTTAACAATATTAAAAATATTTTTTATTATATTTTTAGGTACATACATCGGTACAATAATAAAGTGATTAGTGGGAAGGCTGTGCTTGAGTATTTATTTTATGTGGTGTTGATTTTATGTCTTATTTAACGTACCACCGGAAATAATGATATGTACCACCAGCGGTACATGTACCACAGGTTGAAAACCGCTGCTACAGTGTGTTCCAGAAGTATCGTTAGAAACAAAAAAATTGATGATAGTTTCCCCATACATTTTTTCTCTAATAGAAAATTGCTTTATCTACAGGTTACATCCTGTAACATCGCTATTAATAAAAACATTTAAAAAAATTTGAAAACGGCAATAAAAGTATGGTAATAAAAAGAATACTCAAATCGAAATTTTAGAGTGAGTTGTTTTTCTGAATTAACAATATATAATCGTATAAAGCAATCTAACTTACTAACGATGTAATTCTCAAGAAATTTGTTTTACGTGACGGTATTTGACATTTCGCATTAATTTCTTTGCAAATGTCAAGTCACTTTTAAAATCAAAAGAATGAGATACATGCGATTTGTTGAGTACTATGGCAACCAGTCAGTTTTCTTATAAACAAAGCTTCAGTTTTGTTTGTGTAAATGCAATGAGTTACGTAATGAATTCATTATCTCACTAATGAGATAATAAACTTCATTACCTAACGCAAATAAATCACATAATAAGTCCTTATCCAAGCAGTCGTATATAAATTGTGGTAATGTGCACACATAATAATTATGCTGTTAATAGCATTAGACGTACGATAAAAAAATAATAGCAAAATACAATAAATGAATAAATTGTTACATAACATAAGGAAAATTAATTTTTTTCTTAAAAACACGCTTACATGTCAATTTATGTATACCATAAAGTATTTTAGTGCCGATTTCAAATATCGGTAAAAATATATAGGTTGCTCTATTTAAAAAACCAAAAGATATATCCTTATACAAAAATTTTAATCTTTTGTATCTTATAAGTTTTAGAGAAAAAAAAAACAAAAAAATTACTTTTGGCAGATTTTAAGTTTTTGAATACACTGATGTATCGTGATATAACACTTCCTAAACCTCTTACAATACCAAACTAAAAACAAGCTGAAGTGTAGAATTTGAGTGGACTTTCCCATACATATTAATACTTACTGTATTTGCAAATGTGTAAATTTTACAATTATAACGTTGTACATTTCACCGACTGTTGGATTTTTAAGAAAGCAAGCTATATAGGCAACCCTCCAATTCATCGATCGTTTTCGGATTTTCAAAATTAAATTTGTTGGCATTAAATTCGAGATTGTCAAAAAATTGTAGCGGCCGCCATTTCACCGTATGCATGCCGTATAAGAATAATAAGAACGGAACCGCCCGCCCTACAGCTAATAGATGCGCTTCGCGTTTCGGACTAAAAGTCGATATAAATGATTTATTTTAAGAGTTATCAAAAATATGCATAGAATGAAAAATATATTTTTTAACTAGAGCTAATCATAATCATCGTTATTTAAGCTTACTTTTCCTATTAAGTTTTAATGTACTCTAAATTTCAAATTCCATTAATTTTATTAAATTGAGCTATACACTCTTAAGATACTAGGAAACAAATTAATGTGGGAACTTACATGAAACTTCTTGTTGAAATTATTAAGGATATAATAATTTATCTTAAATAATTTTATCAATTTGTTATGTTTATTTTGATTATTTATTATTGTTTAGACTTTCGTCTAACTTACATAAAATTGTTTGTTATAATTATGTTTTCTTAAAGCCAAAACATGCATTGCAATAAAATTCCGGGGCGAACTAATACTAATTAAAAAATTAACTATATCCTTGATTGACTTTGAGACACACTGTATAAAAAGTTATTACCTTACGCCTAAGTTTTTCAACATATATCTCATCTCGGCAAGTTTTTTAACTTTGAATTAGTTGTACAGGGCACGTTTCCCCTTTCTTACCACGAAACGCTACACACAGATAAATTACTGAATGTTAAAATATCTTATCTTCGTCAACCAAATGGATGAAAATGTTCTATTGTGGTGATATAGGTGATATAGGATGTGGTGACCGAATAGTCGGGAGACAAATGCCAAAAAGTGGTACTGCACAACTGGTTTCTCTTAGGTTCGGATAAAAGAAGTGAATGCTGATGTAAAAAATCTCCGAATTCGAAATTCTACAAGAGAAAGCTTTTGCGGATTGCGATCATGCAGAAAATTTCGTTTTTCTTTCATTTTCAGGGATCTCAAAATGTTGTATGTACTTTAACTCCTTAGCAAAAGTTTATTAATAGGCTTTTGGACTTGTGTTTCATAGTTAACTATAGCTTGAAGTCTTGAGATTTTTCAACTGCTCTATTTCTTTGCAAGTTCCTTTTTTTAGAAAGAAAGAAACTGATACTTTGCGTTAAATACATCTTACCTCGTTTACTTTGCGAAGAGCTCCGTTATCTTGATTGTGAGGTCTCTTGTACAACGAAGTTGCGTACCTGCGAGACAATCTATCACCCAACTTAGTGGCCACATTTGCATGCACCAACAGTGTTGCCAGATATGTTTTACTCTGCTGCAACAGGATAAATGTAACTGGCAACACTGTTACTGCATAATAATCCGGCCTTTAAAATAACAGAAGTCTTAAATGACACAAATGATAACCGGAATCATAAATTCGTATGATTTTTTGGATTACATTTACGAATATTCTAATTTATTGTAACAAAACTTTTGAGAATAAATATACGCTAAATTAAACTTAACGGAATACAAGTGGGTTCAATTATTTTCAATATTTGTTTATATCGATCACGAAAGATGGATGTTACTTAAAAATAATAAGCATCGCTTTAACGCATGTTAAGTTATACAATACTGCTGCATGCCTTAAGTACATGTCTTGAATTTCGACAGCTTTATAATTTTTTATTTCATACTGTACGCTATATACCACTTTACGTCATTGATTTGGATCCGGGAAATGGCACATTACAGGCCAAGGTCGGGAAGTGTTGCTTAGCAGCCCTTCCCGGACTGCTTGGAGAAAAATTCATCAAACACACCTATTTGTAGCTAAGCAACGAGAAATACCAACAGCGAATGTTTAATTTTACAGAATATAAATTTTAAAAATGACGTTTTTATAAAAAGAAAATATTCAAATAAAAAATGGTTTTGGCAGTAATGAAATAAAATTTTGTACGATACACGTCCGTGAAGTGATTATTAAAGCATTCGTTTAGAAATTTCGGACTCGGCTCCTTTCGTCGCCTCGTCCATAAATATCTAAACTCATACTTTAATATGTCACTTCCCGGACTAGTGACGTAAATAACTATTTAAAGGGTTACCAAAAAACAGCGAAAGGCGTAGCCCGCTTGCTTTGCTAGTCATTTGTAGTAAACTATACTGAAAATAAATAGCTGGTTCTCTATTAGACGTCTTTTTTTATAGAAACCAGAGAGCAATCATATAGCATAATAGCATAATTTTTAATGCGCACTTCTGCTGCATATTATGCTACATAATTACGCGGTCAAAAACCTTGTAAATGGCCATTTACTGTAGCAAATAACGTAGTTAACGAGAATATGTCGGCATGATTTGGTTCTACTTGGAAAACATTTTTTTATGAAAGAAGCAACTTTTACCGTCAAGTTTACATGCAAACTTCATATATTTATGATGTATTTTCATATACAATTGTTATTAATGATTCCGCTTACGCAAACATCCCAGGGGCACAAAACTACCTTATTGCGTGTGTATTTTACGCAAAGTCTTAGTTTTCCTAGACTATTAAATGAACGAGCTTGCAAAGCAATAGGACAGCGGAAGATTTGCAAACGAATTGCAGCGAATTTTACACGAAAACTACATTTTAGAAAGGAATTCAGAATTTTGATACAATTACAGAGGATATTTTGACATCTATTAAAGGAGCAGCACCCACCCAAAATGACTGCCGTTTTTAAAATGGTGTTTTTTCTAAATTGTGTTTGTTTTAAGTTAGAGTATAAAATCTTAATATTTTGAAACACCGGAAAATGTTAGAAAAGCGTAATTTTCAAAAAATTTGCAATCCGTAAGAACTTGTAGAAATTCTACTTTGGCAAATTCTTTTGCATCAGAATTAACGTGTTTTATCCGTACCTAAGAGAAACCCAAATTTAGGACTGATTTGTGCGTGTTTGTCTCCTGCCTATAAAAAATAAGATCATATCACAGTTGATATACATCAAGGAACATAATTTCTAGTATACTAATAGATCAAAGTGGTTAATTATGTATAGATAATTTTCCAGTGTTCGTATTTTCAATTACTCTTACATGTTGATGCAGATATTCCATGAGAAAATTTTCATATATCGATCTCTAACCTATTACTTTATCAACTGTGTAAATTTAGTTTTGCTGGGTTTTCTTATAATGTCGATTTCTACTTCAAAAATCACAAGAGCCTTCAACAGATGAGTAATTTTTTTAAGTGAAAATGATTATATTTGAATCGAAGCCATTCTCCCTTTTGTTAGAGGTTTAATAAAACGTTGCCTTTTATTAACCTTGCACAAAAGGTTGAATAGCTTCGAACAAAATCTAATTAATACCACCCTATCCAGAATATCAAAAATGAATGATTGCCTTTTTTCCACCTTCATAATATTACCTGAATTTGTTATTCATCACATTGCGTATATTTGTAATAACATAAAATTTTTTATGAATTCCGAGTTTGTGATTCCTAATTTAATATACAGTATGAGTAAGAAAATTTTAAGTAAAGAGCGTCTCTGGAAAACTAAAGCCGTATCACGCTGCATGCGTATAATTACCGCGTGTACGAATATTTGAAATAGCCGACTATTAAAAGATCGAAGTAATAATATCGTCTAAGTAAACAGGCACCTATTCAGGTTTTTGGGTAGAAACACAATTTGCTATGCACGAAGTTTAAGTAACTTATCCACATTGCTTGGTAAGATTCACGAGTGGTACATGAGTTTGAGATTATTTCTTGCATAATATATCGAATTGTCAAATCAGTTGAATTTTAAAAACTAGTTAATAAAACCAATGAGAGTTTCTTAAATTTATTCGTAAATTTTGTACGTCGAAAATATCAGAGTTAAATTGTTCTATTGGCTAGTGAAACGGCAAATACGAAATAGTGATAAGTCAATATATTTTGAGTAAAATAATCATATTAGTGTCCACTAATTTATCAAGTAAACTGAATACAAACGAACAGGTCTGCCATGTATAACGTGCCAAATTTCAAAATACAATATCCACCAAGTCCGCAAATGGCTGCTGAGCCTCCTCCTCCTTAGTTATCAATCCACTTAATTGGTTTGACTTCACACTATCTGCTTCCATCGTCTTTTATTTTCAGCCAGCCTTTTCAGTTCGGCGAAATTGCATGTCATATCGCTGATCGTATTCACAATATTTGTATGTATTAACACAACACCTCCATGCAGTATCAGCAACCATCACAGATGTCCACACAGCCATTATCGCAAATAATGCAGGTAGCTTTGTATCAAATGCTAACTTCTCATCATATGCAATTTCCACACCCATTGCAATTACCAAGCTAGCAGGACAGAACCATACAAATGCAGACAAATGGTGAGCAAAACAGACAAACACAAAATTGAAGTAAGCAAAAGCGTAACAGTACAGAACAAATACGCAAATTAAAACAAAAAAAAGCTATTGAATATTGGTTAAGTGCTCCAGAAACGTCTAACGGATTTCAGGCATTCACGGAAAACGTAAAGTCTCAGGGAAACAATGGAGAACCGCAAGAGGTAAAACTTTTACCTATATTTGTATGAGGAATAAATAACCCAAAACTTCTAAGAAATATGGTAGACCAGCAATTCAAAGACAACTAATTTATCAAATTAATAGGTAATACACAACCGAAAATTTAATTAAAACAAACTAACGGCTACAGTGCCATCACTAAAATTGTAAGAAAATAAAATCTAGAAAATCATTTTTTTCAACATAAAGAAGACAAAAAGTACAAGGTAGTACTGCACGACATGTATCTTACAGTTAAGCTAAATGAACCTTTTGAAGAAATTAACAACCATGGACATAAAGTGCAAATATGTACAACATCAAACATAAGGTCAAGAAAACTCATTTACCAATGTTCTTCGTAGAATTGGAACAAGGCGAAAACAACTAAGAGTATACGCTATACGTCATTCCAAAAATTACTGTCACAGAACACCGAGATGTGCAAAATATACAAAAGAACACCTAACAAAGAACTGCGGATAAAAGAAAAGAAGCAAAAGTGGTAAATGTGTTAACTGCAAAGGAAGTCATCCAGCCAACTATAGAAGACGCACGGTAGCTGAAGAAATACGTAAACAAAAATTCCCATCTCTAAAACTAAAACACAATTCACAGTTGGTTCAACCAGGCATATCCTTTTCCCAAAGATTTAATGAGCAAAGTCAGCAATCGTCGCAAGTTAATAGCCAACAACGAATTCAAACGGTTGATAGGCAGCAGACGAATAATAATATGAAAGCAATGATGATCAAACTCATGGAACGAATGGACACTTTGCTGAACCTACTCACCACCATGATCGCTAAAATGCCATAATGGCGCAATCCTGATAGAAAAATAGCACGATGGACCGCCAATAGTCTGCCTCAGCATAGCCAGGAAGTCAAAACATTTATAACAAACAATTGTATTGATATTATGTTGATTTATAAAACCCATTACACTCAAAAAACTCGCATGAAACTACCTAAATATACTACTTATGCAACTAGCCATCCTGATGGTACAGCTCATAGTGGCACAGCAATCATAGTAAAAACTCAATAAGGCACTATAACGCGTGGAAATACCAACACGAACAGCTGCAAGCCACATGCATTTCAGTAGTCGAAATCAACAGAGACATAACATTAGCAGCAGTATACTGCCTTTCAAAACATAGGATCAAAAAAAGAAGACTTTCAATACGCTCATCAGGCGGAGAGTACAACGCAAAAAATTAACAAAGGGAACCAAGATTAACTTTACCACGTTGTAGAAAGCTTCTTGAAACTATGAATAAAAACAACCTAAACTACGTATGAACTAGTGAGCCCACCTACTGGCCTACAGACCTAAACAAAATCCCTGACTTGCTGGATTTTTGTGTCACAAAAGGAACAGAAACGAACAACATAAAATCAGAATCCTGTCTAGATTTACCATCAGATCACTCGCCCGTATTTATTAAATATAGCAGCCAACCGATAAAGAAATCAAAACGTTCACGATAAAAATACTTATTGAAGAACATACAATTAAGTATATTATTAAAAACAGAAAACAATGTTTTCAATGCAGTAAAACATCTAAACTTAGCTATAAGGCATTCAGCTTGGGACGCTACTCTTGAACATGGACAATACGAAGATACAGACGTCTGTTTTATATTTGCTAAAAAATGATAGCTAAGAAGAGGAGACTCAGAAGAAAATGGCAAAATACAAAACATCCAACTGGCAAAGCTAAATTTAATAGAACAGCTCGAGAACTAAAATCGCTCATGCACGATATTAAAAACCATGCAATAGAGGAATATCTGGCTAAATTGTCTACTGTCGAAAATACTAATTACTCTTTATGGAAAGCAACAACAAAACTAAGGCGACTACAAACAAACAACAGCTCCACCTATTAGACCAATAAATGGAAACTGAGCAAAACGTCCTAGCTAAAGGCAGCCAAATTTTCCAACCACTTGACACATGTATGTTAACCATTTCCTCGGACCTGTTTTGTCGAAGAAAAAAGAAAAATTCAAAAAAATATTGTGAAAAACACCAAAGTTAAAAAACTATAAAAAATTTGAAATTAAACAAAGCTTTCAGGTATGACCTAGTCACGGCTAAAACCCTGAAAGAATTGTCAACAAAAAGCATGAAAATTATTTCATATATATTTTAAAGCTGCTTTTAGGCTTGGAGTGTTCCCAGAGCATTGGAAAGTAGCACAAACAATATTAATTCTAAAACCGGAATCATACAGACCGATCAGCTTGTTTCCCATCATAGATAGTTAAACTAATTTTACTAATTTTACGAAAAACATAGCTAATTCTTATAGAAAAAATCTATACCAGGTCGTCAGTTTGGTTTCAGAAAAGAAAACGCTATTACAGAACAGGTTCACAGGGTAGTTACAAAAACCAACCATAATCTGCAATTGAAAACATATTGCCCGGGGGTATTTTTAGACGTGAGACACGCTTTTGACAAGGTTTGGCATACCGAACTATTGTACAAGATAAGAAAAATTGCCTGTTTTTTACAAAATCCTAAATGAGAGATTCTTCCAAGTCAAATATCAAGAAGAACAGACACCCCTCAACCTAATACAATTAGGCGTTCTACAAGGCAGTGTGTTGAGACCGGTCCTCTATCTACCTTATACAGCAGATCTCCCAACAACTAGGCAAACAATGGTTGCCACTTCTGCAGACAAAGCCGCGGTGTTAGCGTTCTACAGCGGCCCAAACACAGCTTCCCAAATACTCCAAAAAAACTTGAATAAAATAAAGACTGGTTAAGAATTTGGCGTATAAAAGTAAATGAAAATAAGTCGGTTCACATTACATTCACACTGCAAAAAGAAAGATGTACTACCTCAGTAAACTTAAAAGACAACCAAATAGTGCCAAATATTTAGAAATGCATTTGGACAGAAGACTTACTTAGAAGACACACTTTTCTGGAAGAAAGGGCTTTAACTAGGACTAAAATGCTGACAACTATATTGGTTAATTGGAAGAAGTTCCCAACTGACAATGGAAAACAAAATACTTCTATGGTATACAGCTATGGAAGCCGGCTAGCAACTGAAACCTGGAGCTTTTACAAAGATTTTAAAATAAGGTCCTAAGAATCATCGTCAACGCACCTAGGTACGTTCCAAACTACAAAATACAGCAGGGTATACCTATACCGCCTGTCAGGCTTGAAATGCAAATTTTCAGCGAAAAATCCGATAACAAGCTTTAAGTGCGCACCAACGAAGTTGCAGTGAACTTGTTAGAAAGACAAAACATTAAAAAATTAAAAATAATTGATCCATTAGAACTTCCAAATAGATTTACGTAATTTACAGTTTATGTTTTGTGTATATTTTTGATTAACATGAATTTCGTAGTTATATGTTACTATAATTACCTGAAATTTAAGTTACCTAGGAAGGAATGCATTCATTGGTAAGCTCTCTTGCACGTTGTAATTCATTGATATATTGTTTACTGAATGCTATTGTTATAGCAGATTGTAAATCTTCATGGGAAACAAATAACAAAATTAATATTTAAAATAAAATTTGCTTTAAGAAAATGGGAAAAGCAGTTTTTTCTAAAAACGTCTATAAATAACATAATAAAAGAACAATTGGGTTTTGTGCATACGTCTGCTTTGCAAATGAACAGAGTTGGCAAATCAATAACACATATCAAGCCAATTCTTTTACAGTGCTATAATACATATTTTTTAATTTCTCATCGCTAATGGAAATATGTGAAATGATTGTCAAAAATTTCCACAGTGTCTAATTCTTTCAAAACATATATTGACCATTTAAAAAAAAGCGATTTAATATATTAGATAGCTTGATTTACTAACTCTGTGTTATTTTCACGGAAGTCGTGTTTACATTCTAGAAAAGTCCGCTATTTGTAAAAATCTGTTATAGGTACGTATATGATATAAAATGTAAAGACAAAGTAAATTTTACCTTGACGAAATTTTAAAAAGTTTGTAAGCGATGAAACACTGTAACAAGTATGCAAGATTTCTCCATAAAATCTAATGACAGCGCTTGAATGTAACTGCAGAAATTAAAATTTCATTAAGGGAAGTGATTTTACAAAGTTGCTGTCGCACAGGGATAGAAGTTATCAAGGTTTAAACGGATTTGCAGCAAATTCTGTAGTTCTAAAACACGGTAGCTCTGTACAACTTTATCTATCCTGAGCTTGATTGCTAACTATTTAGTATTTTATTACAGAAAATTGAAGGGAGCTTTGGTAATTGCAGCCGCTTCGTCAAGATTTTGCTATATTGCTGATTTGACTTACAGTCTACTACACTACGAAGAAAGTATACAAGATCCGAGGAATTTATCGAAGGAATTCGTTTTCTTTGCTGTAGTTGAATATTTTACGAGCATTGAACCACAACTCCTCCAACGCACTAAAAACTGGAGTAGGCGCATATGCAAATAGGTTTGTGTGTATTTGTAAGATAGTCCCGCGGTGTCTCATAAGATACTATTAGAACACCGTATATGTCTCCCTGTTCTAACAAAATATGAGAAAAAATTTGAAATTATATATTACATCAGTTCTGATTTATTAAAAATACTACTCGCAACAGTAACTTTCCTTTTGAGTACTTCTTTGCCGATCAAATACGTTTGTTGGGACAGTGATGTACGCCATAGAAACTTTTAAGCATTTTTAAGTCTGAGCTTCTTAAACGAAGAATTATAATTAGAGTGAATGCAGATCGAGAACCCTTTGGTTAGATTTCTACGTCTTAATTAGCTAATTGAGCCATAATTATCAGAGAAAGAGTTGAGGAAGCAGAAACTTAAACAGAGTTAGTAAACAAACGCTTTTTAAAATTAGTATTCTCGGCAAGAGAGAAAAATTACTCATACTTCAAAGGAAACTAGTTCTTCGCATTGTTTCGTTAACTTGGCTTCACAAATAAATGGTTCTACTGTATGTAGCCTGAAGTGTAGCTTTATTAAATAAAGGAAACGTCTCTATTATTTTTAACAAAATAACCAAAATATACAAGCACCTGGTACTTTGAAGCTGAAATGATACTATAATACTAAACAAGCAGAGAAATAATTGTTTTCTCCGGGTTCATATTTAGTTTTCAGAAACGTTTTCTCAATAAGATCGTGTAAACGCAAATACCAAAATAATTTTAAGGTACGAGGTATCAGTAATATAATTTGGTATGTAATTTATATTGCAATATTCACTCTTTATACATCAGATTCACAGTCAAACATTTGGGTGGGAAAGACAACATTCATCCCCTATAAATTGTTGCACCTAAAATATAATTGCGAATCTTATTTTACTATCACTCATGGGTAATTTTGATTAAACAGAAATATTTTATCGTCTTCCGTGTATTCAGTAAAACAATATAAATTAACGATTTTCAAGTGTTAATAGAAGACGTCACAAAGAAATTAGGGGATTGAGACACCAACCAAATTGTAGCTCATCACCTGTTGCTATCAAACTACAAAATTTAAGAAAATTATGTTTCCAGGTTTTAGCTAAGTCTTGTTTAATGTTTAGACATGTTTTTAATTAACAAGGCGTTAAAGATAAAATATATAAAGCTGAAGTGCGAACTTCGAGTCGACTTTTCCATACTAAAACTTATCGTATTTGCAAAAGTGTAAATTTTATAATTATAACCGTCCAAATTCATAGAAAGCGCCACAGTGAAATTATAACTTAAAAAAAACAAACAAATTGTAGTCAGTACTAGATACTAATACTTACCGTTGCCGTATTTGCAAAAGTGTAACATTTAATAATTATAACGTTGTACAGCTCAGCGAGTATTAGATTTCTAAGAAAACAAGCAGCAGAAATTTGAATTTGCGACAGCCTGTTCAATTGGTTTCCGTACCGTAACTCTACCCATAGAAGAAGACTACTGCACGAAAGCAAAGTAAGCGCCCGCCGAAGCGCTTTGGCGAATTACAAATTCCGCTTCGGATGTCGAACAAAAATGGCTAAAATAGCTTTATTTGGGAAGTTATCAAAAATACGAAAAAAATAAAAAATATATTTTTTTAACTAGAGGTAATTTTGATAGGCGTTATTAAAATCACGTAACTGCCGGAAAACGCGTTGTTGATGTTAAAACGTATCGTTTTTTTCCTAATTTTTAAAATAGTTGTCATTTAAAAAGGCTATTAAACCAATAAAAGTTTATAACGATCGGCGTTTGCGTTTTTGAATCAGTGGCGGATTACCGCACAGACGCATGAGGCGCGTGCTTGGGGCCTCAGCAAAGCGGCGGCCCGAGAATCTTGGGTGCTTCATCCTCAAAAACCAAAATTAATTTTTACTGTCTGTTAATATGAGAATTATAAAATAAAAATTGTAGACAAATTTTAATATCTTCTAAAACCCATTTTCGCAGTGGGTATTGGGTAATAGTCATTGATGCCAATTAAAAAAAAAACATGGTAAAGTAAACAAAAAAGATAGCCAATTTGGTTCCAAATAGCCAAAACTTGCGACCCTGCTTGCATCTGATTACAGTGCACTGCAAGCCGAGCACCACTCGTTTAAAGTGGAACACTGTTCATCTTTATTAATTAGTAATACTAAATTACTAAAAATATGATGCAGAATTTTACTGTGATTTTTTTTTTACCCGAGAATTTGATTTTTTCTTTTAAATGGGAATGTGATAATTTTTTTTTTCTAGTACCTGAGAATATTTTTTTATTTCCGTATCTTATTTTTATGTGTATATGTTTTGTTGATTCCAAAAATAAAAAACGTTATGATTTTCTGCCATGTTCATTTTAGTGAACCATCCCATACCTAGTAGGGTCAATAGGGGCCTCCAGATCTGTTGCGCCTGGGGCCCCACAAAATCAAGATCCGCCACTGTTTTGAATAAATAAATAATCAATTTAAAATTTTTCAAAAACTCCTGGAAGGCGTCAGAGTCATGTTTGGGAGATACGTAAACAACAAATTTGTAGTTCAATGCAAGCTCTATCGGATCAGAAAATTAAAAAAAGATCGTGTGGGCAGTTCTTGAAATTTGTTTTTGAAAATTTTCCCAATTTTGAAACATTATGATTGCGATCGTTTTCGGATTTTCGAAATTAATTTTATTTCATCGTATACTACCTAGGAAGGGCTCCCAAACAAGTGGTAGCAGATCCTGATCAGACAACTACTTTTTGAGTAAATGGGCGTTAAAGTCGAGATTTTCAACAAGCTGTAGCAGCCGCCCGCGCCAGTTTGAAGATAGAGAGTTCGGTAAAAACGTTTTCGATTTGCCTTAAGTTTTTCTCTCGGATTCTGTTCTCAAATATCCAAAAGTTAGTTTTGAAATAAAAAGCTACCAAAAAAACATGTATTACTTCCGTTTTCGGTTTCGGATTTTTTTGAAAAGCTTAACTTGAACGACAATTTTCGATATACCTCTTGGTTTAAAATTTCATTTAATTTGGTCTAGTACTGTCGCTTGTAGAGGCGTCATACACCCACCCACCCACTGACATTTTTTAAAAACTACTTTTTTGGGTTTCTTGAAGCCCAAAACGTGTATTTTCGTTAAAATCTAAATTTCGGCAATTTTCATGAAATCAATACTTCCCCATACCAAGGGTATGGGAAAGTAAAAAGCAGTCGCCATTTTGATACCAGAAGATTCGGGATTGGATCTGCACTAAAGTATTCTACGATATTCCATTTTTATAAATTCAGGAAATTCAATTACTGACAACAAGTCTACCAAAAAAACATGTCTAGATACCACTTCCGGTTTCAGATTTTTTTAAAGTTTATTCAATTTACCCCTGCATTTAAAACAGTTTTTGGTTTTGATTAAACAACTTTTTTTTGTATTTGTCAGTGCAATTTTTATATAACAGATTGTTTGTATTATAAAGAAATGGTAGATGTGAAATTTTGACCAGAAAAAAAAAAATTATTAAAGAAATTATTATGTTAATAAGTTTTGCTATTCGCACCTGCCGACGGAAACAGCTTTTAATTTTTTATATGAAATGTCATATCTAGCCTTAATTTTTAAGGGCAAGTTATTGTTAATAAAACTGCACTGAAAAATAAAAAATTGTATTTTTTTATAAATTAAAAACAAAGAAACTATTTTTGTAACTCATGTATATAATACTTAAAAATTGCGTGAGTCAATAATCTTCTGCAATAAAGCACAGCAAAACATTACCTATTTGTTATCAGTTTTTTTACATATTTGTATAAGCGATGGTTGTAGCAGTGTATTTAAATCGTTTGATTTTGCACACGATTTAGATGGTTACTACGTCATTCTATTATTTGTTCTTGTATACACCTATAGATATCTGCGTAACTACGAACATGTAATTCTTTCGCAGTTTGTTGTATTTAAAAAGGAATTTAGCGTCCAAACATTTCGCGGATGTGTAATCAACAAATGATAAATAAATTAATAAAAAATATTTTATTTATTTCAAGCTAATTGATTATGAAAAACCATTTTTATTTCTTAGTTCATAGCCATTTTTAGGGTGGGCCCTGGACCACCCGTAGTCACGTGCCTGTGCAAAACCACTATTTAATTGTGAAAGACTTCCAGGAGGTTTGCTTTTGATAGACTGCCCGAACAGGTTAATCGCCCAGTTGTCAAAAACGACCTAGTCCCACGTATGTATATAGAGTAAATCGATTTATATTTTTTTTTTCATTTTTTAAAATTGCGGCTTTAAACTTGTCATGAAATTGTGAACGACAACAGGAAAACGTTTTCATTATGCAAAATCTACTGGGAGGTTTGATTGCGGTTTGTTATCTGAATACGTTGGCATCATCTCTACTGTGGAAAGTATTATAATATATTGGGAAACATAATATATAATATATTGGTAAACAAATGCAAGGATAATCTTGTGGTGTTAGTCTGACAACTATTTTTAGCTAAAAGGGAGAGAACGAATTAAGGTGATTTTGAAATGTTTTATTCGGCATAAAGAGGGTAGAAAAATTTGTATAACCTGAAAATTAAACGCCTCAAAAAATTTGTTATATGCAACGCCGCATAACACAAGATTTTGCAACATATCATTTTTGAACTGTATTTAAGATTTACTTTATCGCATCTACAAGAATCAATCTGTTGTGGTAACTTTCCCATACTAGATATTAATACTTGCCGTATTTGCAATGGTGTAATCTTTTATAATTATACCGTTGTACAATTCATCGACTATTAGATTTCTAAGAAAACAAGCTATATAGGCAATCCTTCGTTCCAATTCCTACTCCAACCTTTATTACAGATCCATCAGTCGTTTATCATGACGTCAGATGATGCCAGTTTTTAGTACTTTTACCTGCTCGCATACTAACTTGTCGAATGAGCCGAAGTTTTTTCTTACTTTTTTGTTAAGAAGATTGTTTGGTTAACATAAGCAGAAGTTATTTATTGTTTCGCGTTTAATAAATAGAGGGGTTCTAATTTTTGATTTTCATAAATGCATAGATGGTGCTACAGTGCAACAATGGTATTCAGCAAAAAACGAACTTGTTGCCTATGTTCGTCTCTATAAGACTATAAAATTTTAAGAAATACGTATTGCCAGTTTATTTTTTTTTTAATTTGTTTAATTTTTAAAAACTTCTTGCAACTGTTAGTATTGTGCTTCCTTGGGAGTATTACAATAAAAAATTTTAACCGGATCTACCAACTTGTTTTTGAGTAATGAGATGTTAAAGTAAAAACTTAAAAAAAAGTAGCAGGCGCTATTTTGAAACTATAGACTGCGGTAAAAAAGCGTTGCATTTGCCTTAAGACATGTCTATCTTTCGCTTCTTTTCATTTAAAATTTCAGCAAAGTTGGTCTAGTACTTTCGCCTTTAGAGCTGCCACCCACACACACACCCACCCACAGATCCCAGGGGTCAAACTGGGCAAATCTCCTACAAAGCTTATCTTATCTTATCTTATCTTTGATAAGAAGTTCTTTTCATTTTTAAAATGTCTTTATCTTAGATTGCTTAAATCCAAAACGGATTACCCTAATGAGGTATAACTAGCCTCGTCGTGTCGGGTCGGTTACCCAGCTGATCCCTCTAATTAATTTTCTAAAAGTTGTAGCGGTCGCCATTTTAAAGCTAGAGAGTTCGGAATAATTTTTTCGATTTGCCTTAAGTTCTTCTCTTATTTTACCGTATATTAGATTATTAGATTCCTAAGAAAACAACTTATTTAGGCAACCCTACGATGTCGCATACTGTATAAGAATAGTAAGAAGCGCTTTAAATTTCAGACTAAAAATTGATATATTAGTTAGAGAGTTATAAAAAATATGCAAAAATGAAAAATATATTCTTTAACTAAAGCTAATTGATAAGCGAAGTTAAAATCACGTAACTGCCAGAACTGTATTGATATTAAAAGGTGCTGTTTTTCTTTTCTTAATTTTTTTAATAGTTGAACATTCTTGCTTAAAATAAATGAATTATAAATTTTTCAAAAATTCATGAAAGGCGTCAGAGTAAAATTTGGAAGATTGGTAAAAACAAATTCATAGTTCACTGTAAGCTTCGTAGGCTCAAAACGTTTTAACAAAATTGTGTAGTCAGTTTTTGGGAAATATATTTAAAAAAATGTTAAATAGAAGATGGCCTCGTGATCTGCTAACAGCACCCTAAGTGGAAGGAGTACTACAGGAGTACTATCGATGGATGGGTTCTCCTATCAAGCCATCAAGTCATCACATTTACTTAATACTCCATGGAGAGCAGATTGTAAATAGTCTTTAATATAAAAAAAATGTTCAAAATTTTGAATCAGCGCCATTGCGATCATTTTCGGATTTTTGAAATTAATTTTAGTTCATCGTATACTGCCTACAAAGAGCTCTTGAACAAGTTGTAGCTGATCGCGATTAGACAATAACTTTTTGAGTAAATGAGCGTTAAAGTCGTGATTTTCGTAAAGTTGTAGCGCCCGTCATTTTAAAGCTAGAGAGTTTGGTAGAAAATTTCCATAATTTTGTTTTCCAAAAAACCGCTACCAAAAAAACATGTTTAACTTTCGTTCCCGGTTTCGGTTTTTTTCGAAAAGCTTGACTAGAACTGTGATTTCTGATATACTTTTTTATATAAAATCGGCCCAGTACTTTCGTCTTTAGAGCAATCACTCAACCAAACACCTACCCACCTACAGACAGACATTTTTTAAAACCACCATTTTCGGTGGCTTGGGTGCAATTCCTTTAAAATCTAGATTTCGAAAATTTTAATGAAATCGATCTTCCCTATACCGAAGGTATTGGAAAGTAAAATAATGAAACAGTATATTTCAACTCTAATTAGAATTTCATGCAGATTCAGGTTTGTTTTAAAGTGACAGCTCTATAACTATTTTATTTTTCAAGATGTAGGAAAATCCATTTTTATGATGTAGCAGTGACGCATGCTATGATCTCATTATATAAATTATAAAGAGCCGGTCTAGACCATATTATGATAATCTAATAATTAAATCAATCCACAATTGAAATTGCCATAAAGACTGACGCATTCGAATTTATAATGGTGAATTTTAATATTACAAATGTAATTCATTCGCGATTTACAGAATGCAAAAAGTTCTGAAGGAGGTCGTAATGGAATTTCCTGACAAAAAATTACGTAGTTATTAAATATATCAGCGATTTTTGGTTCACCGCAATAATTCTTCGGAAATGTGAGTGTCCTAACCTCGTTTCTAACCAAATTCAGAAATCAGATTACTTCCATAACTATGATCTCATTAGTGGTTGTGTTTGACGAAATCACTGAATAAGTCTACGCCGTAACCAAGGAGTACAGCTTTTATTATTACTAACATTTGAAGTTAAATATTTCTATTTAAATTTTAGAGTAAATTGAATTACCTTATAACAATAGCATAATTTATTAAATTTATGTGCGGCACAACAAGCCTGAAAGGTCAAGATTTACTTAAGGAACGAAGGCCCGTTTTTTTTGGTAGCGTTTGTTTCAAAAATGAAATTTTAATTTTGAAAACGAAATCAAATAGATCTTACTGCAAATCGAACGATTTTAACTTTTAAGTGTCAAAATGGCAGCGGCTACGATTTTTCTTATAATTTTTACTTTAAAGCTTTATTGCGAGGTGAAATACCGGGATTAAATTTGGTATTGTAGCAGCTCTTTAGAAGACACAATGTTACATGTATAGGAATTTTTGAAGATATACAAAATTTTCAAAAATTAGAAATTTTAAGAAAATATTTCCGAAAAACTCCTCAAACCAGGTTGTTTAATTTTGCAGGCACTAGAATGTTGAACTACAATCTGGTTGATGTCACAACCTGCTAATTTTTTAGTGACGCCTTGTATGAATTTTGAAAATCGAAAAGTCAAGTCCTTTTGGTAAATAAACGGAAAACGATGAAACGTTTCTTTTTAACTTTAATTGTTTGAGTTTTAGTAAAATAAGGTATATTACTTAATTTGTAGATGGAGCAATATTTAGGAAGATTAATTCTGCCCCTCCTATCCAGTTTTTGCTTTTTTTTTAAATTTAATTATCGTACTAAAACTAGTCGTAATCGACTAACCAATAGTTTACATTTAACCTTATCACCCTAATACTTGTCTGCTAAGAAATCCCATCGGTCTTTACTTAGGTTCTAAAATGTTGACACTATTTTTACATGTTAATGCAGTTTACTATACTCTGCTTTATTCACTATTACACTATAGACACTATACAAGCTCAAATGCTTTAATTCTTTTAAGTCTTCGTGCTAAGTTGGTGTTGTCAAGAAGCTGCAATACTTCACTGGTAACATGAGCAGGAAGTCTCTCCTCATGTCTTGCACAACCTCTTTTATTTCTTCTTGTAATGTCGGAATCTTCAATCTCTATGTATGCTGTTATTCCGTACACACCATAGAGCGTCCAAAATATGTCTAAAAACTTTATTTTAAAATCGTTGAATTATTTATTTATTTATTGGTCTTTTTTGCGCATTTCCAATACTGAATTCCGTACGTACAGACGGGATTTAAGATTTGTTTGTACAGAAGTACTTTGTGTTGTACAAAAATTGCAATCTTCTTCCAATTAGCCAATAGAACTTTTTGTATTTAATGTTAAGTTTATTTTGCTTCTCTTTTTTTTTATACATTCCTTTTATTTGAGTTTTGCGTCAAGGTTCATTCCTAGATATTTGGCCTTATTGCTGTAGGGGATGTTATTATTATTGATTTTTATTGGATGAAGTCAACGTATACTGATTTGCCTTCGTTTATTTTAATTCTCCAACGTCTGCTCCAGGCGTTTATATTATCACTTGCGTTTTGTAACTTCCCAGCTGCTTCTTCGCTGTTGTCTCTAACTGCAAGGATCGCTGTGTCATCAGCAAGTGGCACTAGTATTATATCTTCAGTTTTTGGTGTGTCACATAGTGTATATTAGGTAAAGGATTGGTCCTAACACACTTCCCCGTGGCACGCCTGCTTCAATTTCTTTCATCGCTGAGAATTTATCTTCTTATTTTACTCTGAACATCTTTCCAGTTATGTAAGATTTTAGTATGTCTACAAATCCTTCTGGAAAACGTTTTTCTCTATTTTTTCTTTATATATTAATCCGCCATGCCAAACTTTGTCAAATGCTTGGACTATGTCTAAAAGTATCATTGAGCATATCTTTTTTTCTTCGTATACTTTTCTGTGACGTTCGTGATCCTATGCACCTGATCTATTGTCGAGTGTTTTTTCTGAACCCGTATTGATAAATTGAGATCAGCTCTAATCTTTCGATTATAGGTTTTTGTCCTTTCAACAGCAGTTTTTCAAATAATGTTGATAAAATCGGCAATAATGATATCGGCCTATACGATGCTACTTCGTTCTCTGGTTTACCTGGCTTGGGAATGATAATTACATCGGCTACTTTCCAAATATCCGGGACGTGCTTCAACCTGAATGCTGCATTAATCAGGTGAGTGATTTTTATAATTCTTTTTCTTGGGAGTTGTTTAAGTATTGCTTCTGTTATTAGATCATAGCCCGGTGCTTCTTTTGGACTGATATTCTGTTGAATTTTTTAAATAATTTCTTTCACAGTTACTAATGTTACTTTCCGGATTCCATTTCTTCTCTAGGAAGATCGTCTAATGCTTCATTTGGGTGGAACGTCTTTTCCAAATGAGTGGCGCAAGCTTCAGATTTCTGCTGACTGCTTTTCGCCCAGCTATCATCCGTGGTTCTTATTAGCGGGCTGTGCATAATTGGTCTTTTCAGTTGTATTGTGGTTTTATACAGAGAGTAGTCTGTCGCTTTATTGTTAGACAAATCTTTTAGGTAGCTATTCATAAAATTGTTCTTTAACCCTTGTATTTCTCTCTTTAGGCGTTGTGTTAGGTTGTTTAACCTGTTCTTATTTTTTGGTGTTCTTGTTTGCTGCCATTTTCTTCATGGTTTTCTTGTTTCTGCTCCCTGATTTCCTTCGTGTAGTTGTTACCAATTGTTTTGTTTTCAATTTCTGGTGTATTTTCTCATGCAGCTAGTTGTACATCTTTAACAAACTTTTCGGCCTCCTGATCCAGCTGCTCTATTGCGCTTAAGTGTACATTTAGTTGAATTCTGGGGTTCAAGATTTCTTGTAGGGTTTCCCAGTCTGTATGTTTATTGACTTGCGTCGGATTACATTGTTTTTTAGTTAAATTTTCACTTAGTGTTTAAATTACTAGAGCATGATCTGAACTTAGGTCAAAGTTTTCCTCTATATTGATATAATTGGCTGGTACCCTCTGTAATTTGAGGGGTGTTGTTCTATACAGTTTGCACATTTTGGTTATTCATTACCTTATTTCGTGCATTCCTTAGTTAAATGTTTCCTTGCACATTTGACACACTTCGGTTCACGAGCGCAGAATCCTCGTGTGTGTCCATGCAGTTGGCAGCGTTTACACAGCGGTTCTTATTTTGCTTACCTCAGTGCTTCTTCAGTTTTTGACTGACAAAATGTTGTATGTTGTCTCTAGAGACATCTATCACCTTTATTGTTGTTAGCACGACTTAAGTGCTTTTGATGCTTTTATTTATAAATAGTTCTCAACAAGGGCGTTTTGGGTTGTTCCAATTTGTAAATTTTAGCATCTTTTTGCTTATTAGTAATTATATTACAACAATTTTCCAATGTAAGTTTTCGATTGGTAGAGGCGGGTAAATCGCGTTATACTGGTTCATCGATGCTGGAAATATTATTGAATGAGAAACGAATTGTTGTATTTGGAACGTGTACGGTCCTGGCTTGAGTAAATTGTACTTAAGAAATTTGAGTACTACATTGCGCCATATTCGGCATTAAATGCATGATAGCGTAGTTGTGAACAGCGGCGGCTCGTAGTGCGGCCTACTGGAAGGTCATTTTGAAATATTTATCGATAACCCATCCAAATTTTAGATAGGCTTATACTTAAAATCGATCCTGCTCTCCAATATTATTTGCCGATAAAAATAATTTTAAACTTTAATTTTCAAATGTTTTAAGTTAATCACACCGGTTTTACACCACTCTATGCGTCTTTACAAAATAACAGACGCGAGAAACAAGAAAGCGTTTCTTATATCGCATCTACAAATCCAATCCGACAAATCTTACATTGACTGACTAAAGTACCGGTTAACTTTTTTTATTTTTGTACATGTTTTTTTGTTTAATACTTTATAGGTTTTGGGTAGTCGTTTTCTTTTAACTTTAAACATTCTTCAAAATTTAAACTCTTTGAGCTTTAACTTTCAAAACTTGTTACACAGATATTTTACAGCACCAAATTAAAATTTACTACACAAAAACGTTTGTAACACAAAGACAAATCCATCTACGAAAAAATTTCCGATCAATTAAGATTTACATAAAGAAGTTTGTCGCACCAGCATAAAACCCACTTGCGACGAAATTCACCAACTAAACTTGATTAGGATGCGCTGTTATTCAACTTAGTGAATCAGAAACCGGGGTCACTGACCCTGAAGTCCCTAGTACGCAGAAACTACTCTCCTTCTTAGCTTGTGTAATCTGTATTTTACTGCGATGAGATGTCTATTTCACTCTTACCCATTTAAAATATTTTAAGCCTGCGGCATTATTCGGTGGCGTATAGCTGCATTGGAGACAATCAGCCAAGTGACCCTCGCATAGATTTCAATAATGCGAGCGAAATATTTAAACATTCAAACGTTTTTGGATCCTATGGCAGCTCTTTAATAAACGTTCTCCTATAGAAATCTCATACAAAAGCTAACTAAAAACTATTTTTTACAAATTCCAGTGTGTAATATGTTGTGTATTCATACAAAAATTAAATATTTATTCTTTCTTATTGCATTGGGAGGTCAACACCTATTTGACTCAATACAGAAATCCCCACTGGTTCTAAGCGAAGGCCATCGGCAAGCGCTCGTTTTGCACATTTTTTTACTTATGCTATCAATGTAGGTCACTAGAGTACTTTCACGTAACACTTAATATCGCGCACAGAGGTGCCACTCGATACGTTCTTACGCAGTGGATATCAAATGACAACTGCTACCAAAGATACTTAATTTGAATAGCTGTGAAAAGAATATTCTATTATTGTTAGTCAACCTAAGTTAGCTTTGTAATCTGTTTGTAACGTTGATGCAAAAATACTTTTGAAAACATGATAAACAACAGTTTCCAAAGTATAGAAAAGTCCAAATGACGTGATTTTGTCATTTTTTAATTGAGAAATTAATGCGACATTCGACAAAACGTTTTGGGTCTCTAATAATTCAAAAGAAGTTGTTTTTGAGGAATATCTGCATAAGAGTGAGTACCCGCATTTGTTGGTTCGTTCTTTTGTTTTAGAAACGGCTGTTATACTTTGATGCAATTTTAAATTGAAAAAAGATCGTAAAATAATTTTTTTTCAACTTTTGGACAAAATATGAATTGTGTTTAAAATACAGAATACCTCCCGTTTTTTCTAGATTCGTCTCTTCTTTTTAATTTAATAATTAAAAACCGAATACACTAGCTGATACGAAAAATATAAAAGAATAACAGGCAAGAACATGTTAATTTTCTCAAAAATTAAAGACCCATCAATATGTCAATTACGATGAAATCAAAATTTAATAATTTAAACCTAATCAATTTCCGAAATTGGAGATTACGGCTTCCAATTTAACGGTTATCAGCCTACCGGCGCGGTTGCGGAACAGCGTTACAATAGGTATGTGTACTCATGCAATGTTAAACATGTATTTCATATTACACCCTAACCCACCGTCACCCTCCAGCGTGCAAATGCGGTCTTATTTAAGCTACATGATATAGACATGACAAATAATATTCAGGAAACTTCTTACTCAAGAACTTTTGTGTTATGCACGCCAGCGAGTTTTATAAGTTAGTAAGTAAGAATGTAGGGTACCCCTGATAATTAAATTTAGTCCACCTGTAATGGAGTTTCCAACTACATTTGCATTTTAGATTGCTATTTTTAAAAATAATACTAGCTTTCTGTACTTACTACTTTCTTAGAAACTTTGTAATCATATTTTTAAGTGGATAATAAAAAGAAGGTACGTAACTTTAATTAAATACATTAAATTAGAAAATACACGCAGAGTTAATTTGGAGTGTTGCAATATTACATCTACACATCAGACAGACGACTGGAATATTTCATCTAAATAATATTTGGCTAAAATTGAATCATGCCCAAAGTTTTTCATGAAGATTTAATATGATATAGTTGCAAACAACTATAAGCTGGTTTCATTTAAACAAAAATAGTGTAGTTTAAGAGAATTATTTAGATTATCTATCAAAGGAAACTCTTTCCATTAGTTTAAGAAATCTTTACAGTGTTGCAAGAGGTTTCTTTTTAAACCTTTTTTCCAAGCTACTTATTTGTAACGTGTTATGTAAACTTCATCTTTAAATTTTTATTTATAAACTGAAACTTCTTTGCCGGTAGCAGTAACCACGCGAATGCGAGACGCAAGTATTGGAACGGAAGTAATGAGACGGTGAGGTCGCGTAGATGCAAGCTGAATCAAGGATTAGTTGTGCTATCCCAGACAAACAACTCTAAATGAGTGTAATGTGTTGCGTTACTTATATACCTAGCCTACGAAAATCACATCAAGGGAGATATATCTATCTATGTACATTGTACAGGGCGTTAATGAATTGTAAGGACAAACTTCTAGGGCTTGCAAAACACAACAAAGCGAACAACTTTTGTTAATAAATGTGTGGTCAAAAGTGTTTCCTTTAGAAAATACAGCCTCTTAAAGATTCTTTAAGAAGTACCTGAAAATAGGCAACCCAAATTGTATTTTCAATTATTTTGCACAGGTCACACGGAATTTTGAAAAAAAAACGATCTAGACATACATGCATTCAAATAACGTCAATTTTGACACAATTCGATATTTTTGTGATATTTTTTGACTTTTCTTACATTCGTTTCTTTCTGTGCCTTTTATAATTTGTTTTTTTCGTTGTGTGATTTTTTTGATAATTATTTTCTTTGTTATTTTCGTTCTGTGTTTCGTATTTTTGTGTTATGGCGAATTATGCTTTTGCCGAACAGCATGACATGATATTCATGTGTGGAGCTGCTTGGAATAACGCACGCGAAGCTGCTCGCCTGTACCAAGAACATTGTCCGAATAGGAATCATCCATCGCACAAGGCCTTTAGTATAGTTTCACGTCGGCTGCGGGAGGAAGGTACATTCGTTGTTAACAGACACAACTGTGGAGCTACCAGAACAAGGCGGACGGTGGATTTTGAGGAAGAAGTTTTGGAGAGAGTGGCTGAAAATCCTTCTACTAGTTCAAGAGCCATCGCTCATGAAATGGGAGTGAACCATGTTTCAGTATGGGAGGTACTACATGAACAGCAGCTACATCCGTACCATCCACAAAAGGTACAAGACATGGTTCAAGCAGGTTTTCCCAGAAGGATAGAATTTTGCCAGGAATTTCTGCGGCGGTGTTATGAGGATCCGAAATTCCAAGTAAACGTTCTGTTTAGTGACGAGGCATCTTTTACGAAAGAAGGAATATTCAACAGTAGAAACAGACACATGTGGGACGATGAAAATCCCCGTGCTGTGGTTCAAAAAGGATACCAGTAAAAATTTTCAGTGAACATTTGGGCCGGGATTGTTGGCGATAGACTCATTGGACTATATCTGCTACCCCAAAGGTTAACAGGAGCAATTTATTTAAATTTCTTGCGCCATGTCCTGCCTGAACTTTTGGAAGATGTTCCACCTCAAATGTGGCTGCAGCACGATGGTGCACCTGCTCATTTTTCGGCGAAAGTCAGGGAATTTTTAAATAACACTTTTCCCAACAGATGGATAGGTCGAGGAGGGCTTGTGGCGTGGCCTCCACGTTCTTTTGATTTGACCCCACCTCACTTATTTTTGTGGGGTCATATTAAAACGTTAGTGTATGCTACCCCAGTTGAAACTGTAGAAGAACTTACGGCACGTATTATTGCTGCATGTGAAGAAGTTCAACAGATCAACAGACTCCTGGTATATTTGGAGAGGTGCGCAGGAATTTACTTCGTAGATGTGCTTCGTGTGTAGAAGCTGGGGGGCGACATTTTGAACATTTACTATAATTAGGTTAATTTTTGAATTAGTTATTGTAAATTTTTCAAATAGTTGATTTTTGCTTTGTAATTTTGGTTTTTTCTATTGCTTAGTTTTGAAACATTTTGTTAATTAATTTATTTTAAATTTAATTTGAATTTGAAAAGTGGGAAAGAGGGCTTTATTTATCCTGTATTAATTTCCGTCGCTATGGAAACAAATAGTAGGTAGTAAATTGACTTGCCTACATTTAGGCGCTTCTTAAAGAATCTTTGAGAAGCTCTATCCCTGAAAGGAAACACTTTTGACCACACATTTATTAACAAAAGTTGTTTGTTTTGTTGTTTTTTGCAAGCCCTAAAAGTTTGTCCCTACAATTCATTAACACCCTGTATATAAAAGTGAATGTTTGTGTGTGTGTTCCCTATAGACTCCGAAACTACTTTGCCGATTGAACTCAAACTTTGACACAAAGTGTGTTTTGAGGATAGGAAGGTTTTAGAGGGTTATTTTATTTACAAAAAATGGACCCGCTAGGTGGCGCTGGCGATATTTTCGAAAATGTGTGTTTATTGTCTAATTTCGCTTTATTCAGGCGTAGCAACGCACTCCGTATTTTAACTAGTGATTTATAATATATTTGATAGAACATTAAATTACTTTTGAATAATATTTCCCTTCTGCAAAAACAAAACAGTAACCGTTTTCAATTTAAATATTGACATTTGATACGTTAATAACATTTGTATATAAAAACAAATTAGACACTGATAATTTTTCCATGTAACTTGGGTAAAAGGTAAATGTCGCTTCGTTTTTACACATATAACGTAATATCTCGAGAAGTACTCGGCATATCGACTTGATTATTTATGTTTAAAAGCCGATGCATTAGCGCTGTCTGTGATCTCATTTTAATCTCTACAAAAAGGTATTTTTTGGGAAAAAATTACGATTATGACTTTTTGTTTCGGTTTAGTGAACTTTTCATATAATAAAAAATGTATTTTTTCTATAGCAACTGTTAAAAAGTGCTATTATTAACTAAAATTAGAGGGAAAAGTAGCACTTTACCATCAAGGGTAGATAAAGTAGTACTTTAACAGCAAGGATAGATAAAGTATTTTATTTTATAAACAAACTCTATAGCAACCAAAAAGTTATTAAAGCCACCTACTCATTTTTTCGTAAAACTGTTTTTTTCCTGACACTTTTAAATTAAATTTTTCATTGATTTTTCTTCATTTTTTGGTCTTCTTTAACAATTGCTATAGAAAAAAATGTTGTATTCCACACGACGATAAAATTTCATTATCTTCTCGATGCTTATTAGCGTCTCGGCTGAGGCCTCGACGCTAAAATCGCTCTCGAAGATAAAGTGCAATTTTATCATCTTGTACAATAAATAACTATTTTTCTATAGCAACTGTTAAAACGTGCTATTATTAACTAAAATTAGAGGGAAAAGTAGCACTTTACCATCAAGGGTAGATAAAGTAGTACTTTAACAGCAAGGATAGATAAAGTATTTTTTTTTCTACATTAAATACACTCTATAGCAACCAAAAAGTTATTAAAGCCACCTACTCATTTTTTCGTGAAACTGTTTTTTTCCTGACACTTTTAAATTAAATTTATCATTGATTTTTCTTCATTTTTTGGTCTTCTTTAACAATTGCTATAGAAAAAAATGTTGTATTCCACACGACGATAAAATTTCATTATCTTCTCGATGCTTATTAGCGTCTCGGCTGACGCCCGACGCTAAAATCGCTCTCGAAGATAAAGTGCAATTTTATCATCTTGTACAATAAATAACTATTTTTCTATAGCAACTGTTAAAACGTGCTATTATTAACTAAAATTAGAGGGAAAAGTAGCACTTTACCATCAAGGGTAGATAAAGTAGTACTTTAACAGCAAGGATAGATAAAGTATTTTTTTTTCTACATTAAATACACTCTATAGCAACCAAAAAGTTATTAAAGCCACCTACTCATTTTTTCGTAAAACTGTTTTTTTTCCTGACACTTTTAAATTAAATTTTTCATTGATTTTTCTTCATTTTTTGGTCTTCTTTAACAATTGCTATAGAAAAAAATGTTGTATTCCACACGACGATAAAATTTCATTATCTTCTCGATGCTTATTAGCGTCTCGGCTGAGGCCTCGACGCTAAAATCGCTCTCGAAGATAAAGTGCAATTTTATCATCTTGTACAATAAATAACTATTTTTCTATAGCAACTGTTAAAACGTGCTATTATTAACTAAAATTAGAGGGAAAAGTAGCACTTTACCATCAAGGGTAGATAAAGTAGTACTTTAACAGCAAGGATAGATAAAGTATTTTTTTTTCTACATTAAATACACTCTATAGCAACCAAAAAGTTATTAAAGCCACCTACTCATTTTTTCGTGAAACTGTTTTTTTCCTGACACTTTTAAATTAAATTTATCATTGATTTTTCTTCATTTTTTGGTCTTCTATAACAATTGCTATAGAAAAAAATGTTGTATTCCACACGACGATAAAATTTCATTATCTTCTCGATGCTTATTAGCGTCTCGGCTGACGCCCGACGCTAAAATCGCTCTCGAAGATAAAGTGCAATTTTATCATCTTGTACAATAAATAACTATTTTTCTATAACAACTGCTAAAACGTGCTATTATTAACTAAAATTAGAGGGAAAAGTAGCACTTTACCATCAAGGGTAGATAAAGTAGTACTTTAACAGCAAGGATAGATAAAGTATTTTTTTTTCTACATTAAATACACTCTATAGCAACCAAAAAGTTATTAAAGCCACCTACTCATTTTTTCGTGAAACTGTTTTTTTCCTGACACTTTTAAATTAAATTTATCATTGATTTTTCTTCATTTTTTGGTCTTCTTTAACAATTGCTATAGAAAAAAATGTTGTATTCCACACGACGATAAAATTTCATTATCTTCTCGATGCTTATTAGCGTCTCGGCTGACGCCCGACGCTAAAATCGCTCTCGAAGATAAAGTGCAATTTTATCATCTTGTACAATAAATAACTATTTTTCTATAGCAACTGTTAAAACGTGCTATTATTAACTAAAATTAGAGGGAAAAGTAGCACTTTACCATCAAGGGTAGATAAAGTAGTACTTTAACAGCAAGGATAGATAAAGTATTTTTTTTTCTACATTAAATACACTCTATAGCAACCAAAAAGTTATTAAAGCCACCTACTCATTTTTTCGTGAAACTGTTTTTTTCCTGACACTTTTAAATTAAATTTATCATTGATTTTTCTTCATTTTTTGGTCTTCTATAACAATTGCTATAGAAAAAAATGTTGTATTCCACACGACGATAAAATTTCATTATCTTCTCGATGCTTATTAGCGTCTCGGCTGACGCCCGACGCTAAAATCGCTCTCGAAGATAAAGTGCAATTTTATCATCTTGTACAATAAATAACTATTTTTCTATAACAACTGCTAAAACGTGCTATTATTAACTAAAATTAGAGGGAAAAGTAGCACTTTACCATCAAGGGTAGATAAAGTAGTACTTTAACAGCAAGGATACATAAAGTATTTTATTTTTTTTTATACGCACTACAAACTCTATAGCAACCAAAAAGTTATTAAAGCCACCTACTCATTTTTTCGTGAAACTGTTTTTTTCCTGACACTTTTAAATTAAATTTATCATTGATTTTTCTTAATTTTTTTGTCTTCTTTAACAATTGCTATAGAAAAAAATGTTGTATTCCACACGACGATAAAATTTCATTATCTTCTCGATGCTTATTAATTATCGCTCTCTAAGATAAAGTGCAATTTTATCATCTTGTACAACTATTATTTGTTGATTTTAAAATATACATGCAGCAAACAAAATTAATAATAAACCGTAAACAGTATTTTAATAAATGTATCTTATGGCCATGATGTTGATGGTATGAATTTTTAAAGTGAAACTGCTTTGTTGGTTCGTGAAGACAGATACGGTCGCCATTTGATGGCATTGTACGATTCACACGTTCGCCCCGTGGTGCATGCAGTGGCATTACAAAAGGGCTGCGCATAACAAACTAAAAAATTGCTTGCGTAAGTACTATGGCTGATTATCTATCTATGTGTTTTAATTTATAAAACAACAATTATCTGACATGCATTAAACTTTACTTTTGTTCAGAAATAATAAATATTGGAATTAAATTTTGTATGAGGTTAGAACGTTTCTATTCTATACTTTTTAAATGTGAAATAATCCAATCCCAAACATATATTTTTATTAAAGTTTATGCTTTATTAACTCAAACTCATACTTACTATTTTATTAATATTGTTATTAACTAAGAAAATAAAGTGTTACTCGTTATTCAAACATGGTGCAATAATAATAATACGTACTACGTATTTAACAGAAAGAACAACAACAGAATATTAACATTACATGCGAACAACATTTTCAGATAAAAGTATTAGAACAAAGGTAATTAAGGATTGTTTACTAAAATAATAAAAATTTGTTTGGATTAATAAGACAACTTTCATAAAAATTAACAGTATTTATTTGTATATGAAACCGTTTTCATTTTCTGTAAAATCATGGAATTCAAAAAGCACTTTCAGTGAGAACACGTTAGGAAGTGCTCGGTACACATTATTTTTTTCTTAATTTCGTTGTAACGTAAATAATATAATATTTATACTACCTAACAAACTAATTATCAATAATAAAATTTACACGGTCGAGTAAATTCAGAAACAACGTTTTTTTTAGTTAATACACAAAAATGCTTTCTATGTAATAAAAAAAAAAGTTTTTTTCAGAAATTTTAATAATAACCTCAAATTAAAATTAACTTTGATAATGAAATGTAAAATGTCGAAACACGTATAAGGTTAAAATAAATAAATATTTTTGAAATTATAAAGTTTTTTATTTATACATTAAAAACAAATGTATTGATTAATGAAATGATAACTAAAATTAAATTAAATTGTTTAACTTACAATTACCATTTATTCAAACTAGAATAACGTTTTCAAATTAAACATGAGAAAACAATTCAACGCCGATTTTTCTCACTACCAAAACTCTTGCTAAAAATTAAGAAAGATTTCATTCTTACAAATATTAAACTACTTTTAATAATAAAGAATAGATGTGATAGTGACAATAAATAAATTTTCACTATAAATTTCAAAAATTTACAAATAATAATTCGAAAGTAACTCTCTACACCTTGTGGTTAGATATTCTTTTAAATTAATTTGAGAATAGATTTAATAATATAATAACTATACTTCTCGTTGCAACATAAATATGCCAAATTAGTTGTTCTTAAAGTGGGTTCCATAGACTCCTTAGGAGTTAACAAAGAGATGTAAAAAATTATTTACTAATTATTTGACATTTTAATTTTTGATAATATTAAAAATTGTTTCTGGGTTTCATATATCACTACATATCGCTTGCGCGCCGATTTTTCGTACACGAGAACAAAACGGCAGAAGTCGACCTCATATGAATTAGTACGAACCTATCATACATACAGTATGGAACATGTTTCTGTGCGTTTGTTATAACATAATGGGCGTTGAAAAAATTTTGTGACCTATGGTTGTTTCACTAACGCTCGGCCACAGAATAAATACTCTATGAGCACCAGAAGCGACGATGGAGTGGTAGAAAAGAGGGGAGCGAGAAACACTCACACCCACTAGCTACTATTACTAATATCCATCAAAATTCGGCTTATACAAGAAGTTAATAAAGTACGGATACAAGATTATATCTCGATAATTTTAGGCTTTTCTAATTTCACTTTATTTATAAGTTCGAGCTTTACTTCGTTGAAGTTCATTTTAATTTATTGTAAATAAAACAACTCTTAACTTCGACAGGTTTTTTATTTTAGCCTTAGCCTTTTCTAATATCGCTTTCTGAATTTATTAGGGTTACGTAAAAATGTTTTTCTATTTTGATTCTTTACTAACTACTTTATGAAATTCATTTGGATTTCATAAAGCAACTACTTAAAGAAATCGAAATTTTATTTTGTTAGGTTGGTGACAATCATGTGACAACAAAACCTTCACGCGTTATAAACATAACCTTCAAATTGTAAGTTCTAAAAATTAACATTATTTAGCGTATTTTCCGCTACTTTGCGTAGCTCGGGTGGGGTGCAAGATAATTCTTCTTCCATCTTATCTTCAAATCTTAGGTATTTTAAAAATTAAATCACTTTCAAACACACTTTGTCTCAATTTTAATTTGACAGTAGTTTGAATTGTTTGAAATTGTTTTAAATGTCACCAACAGCCACAAAACCAAAACAAAATACAAAAAATTTCCTAATCGATTATATTTTTAAATTAAAATATAAAATAAGGTAATTTTTAACTTTTTTGGACCAAAATAGAAAAAATAGTATAAAATACACGTTTCATAGGACATTTAAGCGCACTTGTCCATTAGAAAACTCGCCGCAAGCGGCTCGTTTTCTAACTTGGACGCGTGCTCTAAAATCATGTCTTATGAAACTTGTTTTTTAATATACTATTTGAGATTTTTGTTTATTTTTCGCGTTTTAGTGAAAGTATTAATTTTATTTCATTCGATCGAGCAACCTCTGTAACCATTGATTAGAAACCGAATGTAATACGAGTAGATGTTTATTTCATCAAATAAAGGTTAACTTTTTAAATTACTCGTAAAAAATGTCTGCCAGTAGGTTATTTTGGACAGTTCTGGATCCACCCCCCACTCCTGGCCTTGAGTTCAAGGTCAAGGACACCCCCACTCCTACCCCCACCCCTGGCCTTGAGTTCAAGGTCAATGTCAAAAAAATTTTTCGGCCTGCGGCCGGCTTGTCCTGCGGACGGCTGAGATTTGCGCCCCGTCTGGACTGGTGCATCCCCCCACTCCTGACCTTGAGTTCATGTTCAAGGTCACGGTCCAAAAAAATTTTTTCGCCTGCGGCGAGCTTGTCCTGCGGACGGCTTGTCCTGCGGACAACAACGCTTATAGTTGCAGTCCTATCTGAAGAAGTGCTCGCAGCATAACCTCACTAGCCCCTTCTAATCTCAAGACCATTCTCCTCCTTTACCCGACGGCCACGCCGTCCACCAGCTTAGTCGCTCCAAAAGAAAACACCAAATAGATTTCAAATATATTTATTAATTAAATATACATATTGTAATTAATTCACCAATATATAAAGAAAAGCTGTACTCTTGTACACAAAATTAAAAGAATAAATTTTATAGTTTTTACATTACATAATATTTGCACATATACAATATATAATTTTAATTTAAATCAAGCGGATCTTCTTGCAGTTGTTGACACCATGAAAGTCTGTAGTTTTAAAATCTCCAGTAACCTCCAGATATAAACTAGTCAAGTGATCCGTCGGAACACAAATGTTATATATGTTGTGTTCGTACCACTCACGCAAATTTGTATGATAATTTACTTCGGTAACGGGAATAATAACCTTTTCTACACTATTCCGAATAAATGTTGCATTACCACTAATTTTTATATAATGCTGATGTGAGAAATATTGCATCTCATCGATATTACTAATAACTAGCGGCTTGAGTTTCTCACTGACATACTTGAAACATTTGCCTTGGCTTGCTGTTTCATCTAATACGTACTCAAGAGTCAACGTTTCACGCACCATGTTGATACGAGTATGTCAAACTTGCGAATGGGGAAATAAATATGTGCGATGTGTATTTTAACTGCACGCGAGCTCTACAAAGAATGGAAAAATTGTAGTAGTAGCTTCTTTGCCGATAGACGATCATAAATGTCTTCGGATTCTACACCATTTCCAGCAACATCGACACCATCAAACTTAACTAGCCTTTCCAAACCATCGAAAGCCTTCTTCGTCTCTTCAAGTAGCCCCTTTGTAGTTTTCAAGGATTTTATAAGATTCGCAAATGAGCAATGCTTTGACCATCGAAGGTGTTCAGACAGGGGGTCGTCAGCGGGTTCCCATAAATATATTTTAATTCCACAACAGAAGCATTGCGTATCGTCAACACCAGTGGGGATGTGGTAGAAACCGGCAGCAGCAAGCGATTCTGGGGTTAGCTCACCAGGCCAATTGTCGAATGTTTTTAGTCGTTTAACATAAGACTGGTAATTCGGGTTAGACCACATCTTCACAGACTTGACACTGTGCAACTGAAGTTTGGATTTGCAAACAAGGTTATATAATCCCAGGTACAAGAGTGGGGGATGGGTGGAGTCAACTCAAGGCTAAATAGGTTCAAGGTTGTGAGGATTTAAACATTTAAAATAAAGAATTAAAATTAAAAAGTATAAATATTTATTGCCAATAATAATTAATATACAACAGTTCCCCGTTCCTATATCGTGAGGTAAAGCTCAGCACCTGCCGAACCACGTTGTTTCTGTACCACTCCTCCAAGGGTTTCGTCAAGGGTGCCTCCAACGTTTTTAGTCTTGCAAACTCGGCAAGCAGTTCCCCTTGCAGATCTAGATCGTACTCGATCGTGGCAACCGCATACACTTTCTTACCCTCGAAGGAGCTTCCCCCCTCTTCCACAAACTGCTGGAACCGTTGGTAGTGACTGGTCCTTGGGGGTTGGAAGAAGACATCTTCGTCGGAAAAGTTGTAAAGTGACATGATTTTCAGACTTAGACTCAGACGATAACTGATGCTGTAAAGCTTCTACACGAAATATAAAGTAAAATACGCAACCTTCGTGAAATATGGCCGTGAAAGTCAAGGTTATGGGTGCCCCTTTCCACCACCACCACTACAAAGTGCGACCTTGACTGATTGCAATATAAAGAGCATGCTTGTTTCGATATTTAGTTGAGTTTGTTTAGTTCGCGAAAGAAGATCGAGTTCGTAAAAGTGATGGATAATTTATTACAAAGTATCGAAAAGGTGAAAAACCAAGTGCGAATGAAATCGGGGGAGATTGTTAGTTGTGTAAATGCTAAACAAACTGCACCGTATCCAATATTGATACATTGCAGAAGTTATCCTCTAAATAAATCGCGAAGCAAGTTTGTAGCGGTTGGTCTGTCAAGTTATACACCGCATTGGCCTGTAGTGCAACTGTATGGTTGTAAAAATGACTGGATAAGTTTCAATGAAGAAGAATGGAAAGTGTTCCTGGCGAATCAAGGGGTGATAACAAACTATTTCTTTTCAAGAGATTTTGAAGTTCAACCAGTGAGCATAAGTCCTTCAAAAACCATTTCCTTCCAAACTGTTGCAAAAACAAAAGTGATAATCATACAGGACCAGGGTGCATCTGAAATTTATTTGGGATTGGAGTCTCTTGTGGAATTATGGGAACTCCTAGCATTAATTGATTGTCGATTGGGTCTGTTAAAAAGTTTGGAGTTTGAAAAGTTTTACACAAGCGTTATCAAAGGGGTTGCCTGTATGTCTGGCGACATAAAAAGCAACATTCATAGCGTATTGATGAATTTAAATATAAAGTCTGAAAATGTTGTGTGTATGTTGGAGATGTTAAAATTTGGTGAACAAATAATTACATGTGACGTTGAATTTGAAAACTTTGCAAATAAGATTAATTAACAAAAGGTGTCAGAATGTGGATGGTATACTCTGCAGCATCGCGTCCTGTGGCTACAGATTTACACACAGCAGTTATACTTCTTCAGAGTTTGCTTCAAGACTTGGCATTCGATGCTGGACACGAAAGCGTGTATGGGTTTGAACGATTCGGAACTATCAGCGAGCTTGAGGAGTTAGAAAAAAAATATCAGAAGGGGGTCAAGTTATGTCGGAAATTTTTGGAGAACCGAATATGTGGAAAGCTCCTTCTGGAAAGTCTAATCGATATTGATTTAGAGGAGTTTACTGCTGAAGTTGAAATATTTGTGGGTAAAGATTAAAACCTGATATATAACGATCAGTTGAAGAGCAGGCAATCATTACGTGAAAGTTCTATAAGGTGTTGAGATGCCGATCGATAAATTTGGAAGACACTTGCATAGTCATCATGACCCTCAAATTTTTCTTGCAGAAATGGGTGAGGCGGAATTAAGAAGCGAATCTAATTTATTATTACTGGCTCTTAGGACCGATGAGAACGCCAATTTTGTTTTTCTTGGAGATGAAGCTAAAGGCGACAGACGCGTGTATAAGTGTCCAATAAGGGGAACCATTACAAATGTAAGAATCTCGGTGAAGGAAGTTAAACTTTATATTAACGACAAAGAAATTAAGTACACTGATTTGGTTGGAGTAGACCTGAAGGTAGACGATGAGATTACAGCTATATATAATATAAAGAATAGCTACCAAGCGTTGATGTTGACGTTAACTTTGCAAAGCCCCCTTATAGTGCATGCATAAATGCCATAAAATGGTTCGCCAAGTGAAGTTTGATATGTCAAAAAATAAAATCCACAATATGATAGTATGGAGTTTCGCATATCGGCAAAGTAGAATTAAGTTTTGGGAATTTGTAGCTGTAGATCGATGTAGATTTCAAAGAAGAATTGAAGATACCCATAAAACGCTTGTGAAAGTTTTAAGTTTGAACCATAGAAATAAGATATACTTAGAACGCTTTGCATAATTTTATAAAGAAATTAAAATGTATTACTATTAATAATGTTGATAGCTTGTAGTATGTTAGAAATGTTTTTGCATTACAATGTATTATTAACGAATATATCTATCGTTTTAACGAAACCTGTATTTTATTAAATAAAACTAGTAAGTACATAAAAAATTTATTTGAAAATTATTGCATTACATAGTGTTCGTATAAAATATAAACATTAGACAATGCACAATAACATAGTGGTTTCATATGATGCATGCAAGATGGTTTTGATACACTCAGTGCTGGTTGTTCTTCAATTTCAATTATATGTTTATCGATGAAACTTCTTAAAAATGTAGCTTTTTCATGTCCCTTTACGTAGACTACGTCAGCATCTTGAACAAGTCGCATCAAAATTTTTGGAAATAAGAAAACAGGCGTGAATCCTTCATCCCAATTAATACAGTGATGATTTTTCATCAACCAGTTAGCTTTTTGTTGTAAATTTTGGGGTAACGCAGAAAAATGAAACGGAGCTCTAAAAATGTAATGTGAAATGGTGTTTCCATCGTATGCAGCTAATTCTTTTGGTGAAAAATTTTTTTCGGAAATCATGAAACCTTGGAGATCTATTATAACAAACATGTTGTTGCTCCTAAGGCACTGATTAAACTAACCATTTGGTTTTAATCTTACAGCTGTTTAACTGCTTTTGTTAGCGCGTTGTATGTAAACACGCGATCGTGCAAAACCAGGCAATACGCTATTGTATCGGCCGCCATGTTGACTGCCGTTTCAAATTCGAGTCTAAACACAACAGCATTAGCTTGTAAGTAATCCTTTTGATTCGAACAATCCACAACAATCAGAGGAGCAATTTTTTTAAATTCTTCTAGGGATAATAGAGGTTCGTTATGTTTGTTATAGTATGTTGATTGAAAGTGTGAATACATTTCGTATAGAGTTGCATAATGATTATTTGCGAAATCGATATTCAAATTATCGTATGGATATCTATCGGTGTTTAAGTAAACTCGAAGATTTGTAATACTACAATTATCAAATTCGTTCATTTTTTTGTCGATTTTTCCAGAACGATCTGTCTGGAAACCCAGTATAACTTGTCGCGGAGTCTGTAATTTTGTACTGGTGGCAATCGCATGAGAATGTTGCGTAACTTGATTTAGTCCTGAGATTATATGAAGTTGCCAACTTCTAAACGGTACTTGAGTGTCGATATTTTTATCTATGTATTTTGTTAGAGCTAATTCTTGAGCAAGGCCTGCTGTAATATGGGGAACTTTCCAATAAAGTTTTTCAATTGTAACTTTGACATCTTCATCTATATTTGGACTATATATCGCATCGTTATCTGTATTACTTCGAATTAACACCAATTCTTGCCTGATATTTAGTACCACTTTTCCGTAATCCTCCGCAAAGCCCAACAGCATGCTGAGGGGTATGCAAACGTTAAAATTACCAGATGCATCAACTATTTTGCTTGTTGCGTTGGGAAGCCATCCAGCGTTTTGAAGCTTTTTAATATCGTTAGAACTGTAGGAAACATAACCTTTCATAGTAGATGTTATACCAGGTTTCGTTACCGAATCAACTACAACGCCATTCATTTCATAGCGAATTTCGCTAAATAGGTGGGCAACTCCATTGTTAACAAATGTTGCGTTTGTAGCTCCTCCAGCTGTTTTTAACAATTTTCCTTGTATATACAGGTAACTTAAACCGGGTAGTGTTGACATATCTTCTTGAATCGGAATCCGGATTTCGTCATTATTTTCAAAGCGATTCGTATAGGGTTGATGGGTATGTATTTGATTGCTAACAATTGAATTGTCAACAAGAACTTTTTCACTAATGTTTAAAATACTCATTGTAACACTTGAAAACCTAACGATTTAAGAAATGCTTTATTCTTCTTTGTCAACTGATCGGCTGACGACCTCTTACTGACTGCGGAACGTTTGGTATGTCTCATGTTATATCCTTTTGGAGCTGTAGATGATGTGTCTGAGCTAAAATTGCTGTAAGTGGTGTTGAATCTGAAACCCATTATAGCTTCTTCAAATGCAAACTGACCGTCACGGTTTCTGAACTGAAACTGACAGGAACATCCTCTTGGTCGAGTATTTTAATTGTTATGTTGGTAATTATTTTAGTGCTGATTGGAAGATAAATGACTGGATTTGGAGACGCAACTATTTTGTATCCAGACGGTACAGTAGGAAAAAATTGATGAATTATATGACCTGCTTCCCCATTCTTATAAGATCCTAACGATATATTGCAATGTATTAATATGGAATTTATTTTCATTATCTTAGTTATATTTTCAGACGAATGCCACACATTGGGTTTATATTTTTGAGGTAGAAATCCTAGTAAATCTCCTATCGAGTTATCCGCAGTGAAGTCTATTTCGTGCGACGACTTAATCATCGTTTTCAGCGTGCTGTTACTACCTTTTATTAAAACGTATTCTCGGTTAGCTGGATTCAGGCTAGTTTGTATGTAGTCGTTGATGTCGTTAATTTCATAAGCTCCTTGGGGTATCACAATATCTTCTCGCCCAGTAAGTTTGAAGACGTTCTTCGGTGGTGATATATTGGGAATAGAATTGTACGACTCAAAACTAAGTAAACCCATTACATATTCGCTGTCTTCTTCCAAAAAAAGTGGTGGATTAAAATCTGCACTTAATACTGATGAGTTACCGGTAAGAGTAAAAATGGTGGACATTCTGAAGTACTTTATTCAAGAACTCAAAGCGCACTGCAGGTACATGTCAGTTTACGTAGCTATATAAAAACTGCAAACACAGATGACCACAATTGTAGGAATTTAGGTTCTGATATCTATCAAAGTTGTACGCGATGTTATTCTTGCTACCGTCGCTGCGAAAGTATTTTATTAATTCAAGAGGAGGTTTCAAATGCCCTATGCTGTCGAAGTATGTTACGTTTTCACTACGCTTCACGTAGGCAGTCCAATGGGTGCCAGGACCTATATTATCGTCGAGATTTACGATACCGCATTCGTTTTCATGAATTCTAGATGGCAAAGCATTGCGCATGAATACTCCTCTAAAATACGGAATTTTTAATATTTTAGCATACTTCGCTAAATCAACGTTTGTTAACGCTCGTCGCGGTAGCTTCACAGTTAGTTTTTTGGTTGGTAGGGTCTTAAATATAATCCAAATCCTCTTTTGTAGGGTCCCAAATGTAGACCTTTTCCAAGAGCAACCGACTCCATCGCTTTATTATGTCGCTCCTTTTCTTTAAGGTCCTTTGCAGCAGATTTAGCATCTCCCACTGCTTTGGCGATTGCTGCAGCTCCACCTCCTAAGGATCCTAGGGCGCTTAAAGCGGCAAATATTGGTATGAGTGGTAAAATACCACCAGTTTTAGGGATTTTGATTATTCTAGTTTTTGGCTGAGCAATTTTACTTTTTTTAATGGTTGCTAAAGCTAGCTTTGCAGCTTTCATTACATCGTATCCTTTATTACCTTTAATACGGTTTCGCGCACGCGTGACCGCACCGGTAAAGCTAATAACTCCACCAGAACGTATTTGCCTCACTTTTTTTGAACTTCTCTTTTTACGTAGAGCACCCATTCCTAGTTTGGTTTTTCCTTTCATAATACCTGTTATGGTTAGTGCTGCGGCTTTTTCTCCAAATTTAGCGTCTTTTGAACGAAAACGTTGCCACGCCTTTTCGGAAAGTATCTTGTCAGCTTCGTGTCGTTTCTGAAGATCTTGATGTTGAGAATATGCGATATCGTGCTCTTTGCACGCTTCGTCTAGCGGATTAATTCCCTGATCTCCCCTAGCAAGTCTTTTCTTTAAGCGAGTACCTGGACCACAATACTTATATCCAGGCACATGTAGTTCCACTGGCAAATTATTTATAAGCGTATTTAAAACACCACAACCTTTCCTTCTCACGGTTCGTCGACGAATACCTGGTTTGTGCGCGTAAACTCTCATATTAAACTATTGCGATCGATTGCAAAGTTTGAACTGCAAACATTTCTTTAAAACTTGTTCTTATATATAACTTGATCACTGGTTAGGTTTAGCTTAGTGTTTAGCGAGTGTACTGGAGAGAACGGTGTCGAAATGAAAAGGATTACAATTGAAAAACAAAATGTAACCCTACCGATCGTAAATCACGATGCTAAGTCATTGGTAAAACCATTTCAAAGGCATAGTGTTTTACTAGGGAAGAATTGTAAAAGAGGGCTTTTCGTGGGCAGCTCAGCCAGCGGTAAAACAAGCGTGATGGTTACTTTGATAGAACACCCTAACGGCCTACGATTTGAAAATGTTTATTTATATTGTAAGACGCTAGATCAGCCTAAGTATGCATATCTTAAGAACTTATTAACTCCGATAAAAGAAATTGGTTACGAGGAATACGAAGATGGGGCTGCAGTCCCACAACCTATGAACGCAAAACCCAATTCTGTAATTGTTTTTGACGATGTGGTCGGAGAAAATCAAAATATAATTGAAAATTACTATTGTTTCGGACGTCATAGAAATATCGACTGCTTTTACCTATGTCAAACGTATTCATCGATTCCCAAACAACTCATTAGAGACAATGCTAATCTGATAATAGTATTTCAACAAGATAAAACAAATCTCAAACACATTTACGACGACCACGTCATTGTGGACATGTCGTTCGATCAGTTAAAGGAATTGTGCTCTATTTGTTGGCAGGAGGACTACGGGTTTTTAGTTATAGATAAAGATAGTGCAATAAATTCCGGAAGATACCGGAAAGGCTTTGATTGCTATTTCCACATAAATAATTAAAACTTACTTCAAACTGTTAGTGGTTGGCGAACAACTGTAAACGCAAGATGGATAAACGTTTAGTTGCCGAACTGCTTAAAACGAGAAAAGCCGTAAAAAGGAAATATCAAAGTTTAAGGTCAGACATTGCTCAATCGCAGTTACAGTTGGCGGAACAATTAAAACCAATTTCCCAACCCCTTCAGGATCTAATATCAACTCTAAAAACTGAAAGAGTAGATACTCCTGATATAAAAAGTAAAGTTGAGCATGCGACCTCTCCACCCAAGCCTATTATTCCCCAACCAAATTTTCTAAAGTTAGAGGACATTGGAGAAATTTCACCAGAAACAGAATTACAGGATCATGTAGAATCAGAACAAACCGCAGAAGATGAAGTGCATGAAGAAAGCATCCGGGAAGCTAATAAAACCGTACAGCAAATGATGCAGTCTCAAGTTTTGGACCAGTTCTTAGAGCAGTATGACGGATTAGCTAGGCAATATATCGAAAACATGATACATGACACACAGGACGAATTTGATATGCACTACGGAGTACGATGGGATCTTGAGAGCAATAAATTTTCTATAGGCAATAAAGAATTAGACTTTGATGGGGAAGACATGGTCATAATGGATGGTGCAAATAGGGTGGTTTACAAAGGAACGCCTGGAATGTATGAGTTAATGTTTAAAAAGAAACCCATAGGTTACAGTAAAGCTGACGAAGACAATTATAAAGATATCGTTAATCGGTCTGCAGCCAACCGGCAAAATTACAATCCCAACGATCGAATAAGTGGTAATGCAGGACAAAAGTACAAAAACGTTGTTCGCCGTTTAGTTGAACCCAAGCGACGAGGTAAAGGACTCCTAAATTTAAATAACAAGCAGATTGAATTTGTTCCCTGGAAAAATCCGAACACGTTAGTAAACAGATTACAGATTTTAATAGCCTCGCAGTTGGCAGGTCATACCGGACATAATAACGAAATTCTTAGTATCATTGACGCTTTAAAAACAGAAAAAATTATTAAATAAACAAACCGATGGTTAAATAGAGACCCAAGCTTGACTTCTCATCACATAGTTACGAAATGCCGATCGATAAGTTTGGAAGACACTTACACGATTCTCGTTATAGAGCCTATCCCACTCATGTTTTGTTTAAAGTTAAAAATATATCGGAATTGTATTACGAAGTCCCTCTACACATCGTTGGATCGAAAACTGACAAAGCGGGATTCTTCAAACTCGGAAAGGGGCAAACAGAATACATATTTCCGTTAACGTCGGCTGTTGTTTTACAAACAAATAAATCTATAGAAAACGTGGAAGTGTATCTCAACAATGTTCATGTAACTAATCTGATCGGTCAAACATTGAAACGTGGAGATGCTTTCCGACTTAAGCTTCCCGATGGTGGAAAGGATGTTCTCATGTCGATGCAGTTAGTTCTTAAATGTTCACTGCAGCAGGAAAAGGTTCCAGTCTAACATGAACGTTAAACATGAAGTTGTCGAAGAATTGCACAAACCAGCTAGAAAAAATTTTAAGCGGCGACGCGTGATTGTCAAGGGAATAAACGATTTATTCCAAGCTGACTTGGTAGAAATGATACCCTACGCAAAACTTAACCAGGGATACCGATACATTTTAGTTGTGATCAACGCATTTTCCAAATACGTTTGGGCATACCCCGTCAAGCGAAAGACGGGTCAAGCAGTTACCGAAGCTATGAAGAAAGCGCTTAATGCTGCAACACAAAAGCCTAAAAATTTGCAAACAGATATGGGAAAAGAGTTTTATAATGCAGAATTTCAAAATTTGATGAAGAAATTCGGCATAAACCATTACAGTAGTTATTCAAATCTAAAAAGTAGCATAGTTGAGCGATGTAATAGAACTCTAAAAAATATGATGTGGAAGCAGTTCAGCTTTCAGGGAACCTACAAATGGTTAGATCTTTTACCAAAAATCGTAAAAGCGTATAATTCAAAGAAACACAGCACAACTGGGTTTAAGCCAAAAGATGTTAGTAACAAAAACGCACCTCAAATTTTACAATCTGTATACAGTCATACCAAAACGGTAGATCCTAAGAAACAAAAATTTCACTTGGGCGATCATGTTCGGGTGAGCAAATATAGAGCTGCATTTGCCAAAGGATATACCCCCAGCTGGAGCAACGAAATATTTAAAATTGCAAAAGTTCGTCTTACTAACCCAACAACCTACATATTGGAAGATGAAACTAAGCAACAAATAAAAGGAGGATTTTACGAGTACGAATTGCAGAAAACTAAACACCCAGATATATTCCTAGTGGAAAAAGTGGTTCGGAGAAAAGGAAATCAACTGTTCGTTAAATGGTTAGGTTTAGATAAGAGGCATAATTCATGGATATCTAAAACAGATCTTGTATAATTTTCTGAACTGTAATTATGATGAAATAAAATAATTTTTAATATGTATTTAGTTTAATTATGTTGCTATACAAACGTGTTTGTTCTTTAGATTGTCATTTACAAATAATTGATATTAAATAGACTTCAACGAAGTCACGTAAAATATAAACATTTTTCTCACATTTTTTAGTTGTTTTACTTTATTATAATATATATACACATATAAATAATGCTAATACAATCTACTTAAAAACTACAAAGCGCAAAGCAAATATGAGTAATAACGTACAAGAAAGTTTCTGTAAACGATTATGGTAGGACTCCTGCAGTAAACTAACAACCAGTACTGCTCACTCGCGACAACTGTAAATTAATTTAAATTGGTTCTGAAACGGCTGCCTCTAATAAATCCACCAAATCGTTAAGTCTGCCAACGCTAGGAATATCCTTGTGTCCCCATGCTAAAGTATTGGTAGAACCGGGAATAATGAAACGTTTGTCATCGTAAGAAGACAGCGCAACTTTATTAACCAGTTTGGTGTACATAGTGTGCAAACTAGAGCGAAAAACGGTCATCATACAAAACACTCTAGACTGCATGTTTGTAGCTACTGCGCTATACGTTTCCGTCGTAAGAGATTTTTCGATAGCGCATTTCTTCACACCCTTAGCCTTTCTATCTGTTTTATCGCGCGCATTTACACAGTATGATTTTGCACCCGTTCCGTAATAATTTAAAACAGGGGTACCAGCATATTCGTCTTTCATCTTGCCAACAACAGACATGGTTCGCGGCATTCCGTGTTCCCGAGTTTTATAATTAGAAGTATCGAATTTATCTAAATGCTCTTTCATGTCATCATAAAAATTTTCAGTGTAAATTAGCAATATAAAGGAGTCAGTATCGGAATATAGAAGAACAACGTTATTACCATACTTTTGTTTCAAAAAATTATAGAAAAAATCATACATGACAGTTTTCGATATATCCAGAACAGAGAAACCAACGTAACTCGGTTTGTTGTAGAAAACAGAAGTTCTGTTCATCTCAACGGCTATTAAATTTTCACAAAATATAGATAAATTTTTGAAATTTGGTTTTGCAATTAAATTTTCGGCCCCAACTCTTTTACCAATTTTTTCCCAATGGCTAAGCAATTTAATGTTCACCCTTTTGTCCACGTTTTCCATTGTTTTTCCAAAAACGCTGTTATTAATACCCTTGAAAAAGTTTTTTTCAAAGTCGTTTTTACTATCGTTTCGAAATTTGGTGTTCAAATCAATATAAAATCTTAACCACGGAGACTGGGTAAATTTCAGTATTCTATGAATTCGCGTCAAGATTAAACCGGCATCTAAACATTGTTTTAAATTTCTGTAATGAATAACATACTTGCTTTTATCAAATAAATTTGGAATTAATTTTGCATCTTTAAATTTTCCTTCAGGCGGAACTAGCAACTCGGGACAATATGGGAATTCATTGTGGTATTCGTGCAAATTTTGTGGGTAGTGCAAGTCAACTTCCAAAACGTAGCCCGTATCCGATTCGTCCGAAATGTTGGAAACGTCAAAGTTTTCAATTTCCTCCGCGGTTAGCCAAATAAAATCGCGCTGCGGCAAATACTGTCGCATGGCATAGCCATACAGATTAGTTGCATCTAAATACATGATAAAAGAAGTGGGTTTTTTCGAATCATAATTTTCAACAAATTTGTTGTTAGCAATAGCTTTCCTCCCCACACAAGTACTGACTCCTCCGCGTATTCCCTTTCGAAAAAAATGTAGCATATCCAAATCGGTTAGCAACTCTAATTCCACAGCAGTGTATTTCAACATAGCATCCCAACTTAGACCCGGAGCCGTGTAATAATGGGCCGGATCTAGTAGGTAATGCTGTAGGCAAAGAGTTCTAAAATTTTCAAATACGTCAG